>VMBQ01000825.1:0-112804 GCA_007657795.1 Dreissena rostriformis | reverse complement strand
TATATATATTTATATAGATTTATTTTAATATATACATTAATTGATTAACTGCCGGAACGAAAAGCACGACAACATATTGTGTAGGGGAGAAACATGCGTTCGACCTTAATATTTTAAATGCTAGTGTATGTGTGGTTCTTTCGACGAATTTTAAGGTGGTGTTCATTACACATATGAGATGGTAATTTGTTGCTAGATCTGGATCGCCATGCATTGGATAAATGTTTTCAATTGTACAACAAAACATGTTGGCATGTTTCAAGCTGCTTAACACAAACTTAATATAAATAAAGGGGCTAACTAAGTTGATAAATTGCTTCCCGTAGGATTCGGTTATCAAGTGCATCGTGATCCAATCATTTTCACCCTTAAGAAATTTACTCGAATCGATGACCTCTTCCTGTGATATACAAATTGCCTGGAGAAAATCGTTTCTACTGGCATAGTTTATATTATTGCAATATTTAAAAAAGTTCATTAGCATATACATGACTTTCCGCCTTTCAGATGTGTGCTTTGTGGTAAGCCATTCGTAGTATATAAACATGTCCGATTGCTTTATATTACTACTACTTATGCGTGATAATAATAATTTTGTAAATATACATTTTCGAACAATGTACTTAGTAAAACATGTATGCTTAGGTGAGCAGTGACGCTTGATTGATTATCCAGATTGCAACTGCAAACAATACATATAATATATGTATACCAACGCTATCCATGACTTTATTATAATACGATACGAACTGATATTTAAATAGAAAACAACCTCTGAGTGTGCGTTATTATAAACAACAATCAATGTACAGTTACTAAACGCAATATACGCTTGGTTACGCTTAAATTGCAAAAATATTAATCAGCGTTTATTTATCGACTATACTGTAACCACTTTTACTTGTATGTAAGATACACGATTGGTATGATCTTCAGGGCAATGACTACTGGTATTTGTGATATTTCAAAATAGCACTTACTTTAAACTGAAAGTTGAATCAATACGTTCTCACGCCCCGCATGTTTGCATACTACAACTTGACTGTACATTGATACGCTAATCAATTTGTAGCGCCATTCCAGGACTAAATTTCACAGCAGTCGTGATAGCGATTGTGGGCTCACCTATGGAAAAAACCCGGATATAAATAACGTGATTTGTTCTTTAATTGAAACGGAGAAACCCGTTTACTCGAGTTTGAGGGGTCTTTACGTTCTAACCGATTGATTGACAAGTGCTCTTTTATGTATGCTTAAAATTAATCATAAACTTAAGAGCACTACACACGGAAGTGGGTTAATTCTTATCTCACTGTATTTCCTTATGCCTATAATTTATTTGATTTGAATTACATTTGCACGAGTGCGGTGTCACCATTTAAAATACTGAATCCTTGAATATGTGGTTGATAATTGGCCATTTAAATCTTTCTTCATCCCATATAGCCTTACTCGTTTGCAGATATGTGCTGATTAACAAAATTACCAAGGAAATGGTTGCTTAGGTTTACTTCCGATTTAAGTCTGCAAAGCCGTGGAATATTGCGATACAAAAAATCAAACAGAACTAGTTGCAAAAGTTAACAAACATGAAAGAAGTTATCCGTATTAACAAATATAACCATATTTGTTTGTGGCATATTTATACAGTAAAATGTAAACCCAACAATTGGGTAAGAGTGCTAATGCCGAACAGTTGCGTATGGAGTTTATTTTCCAGTGTTGATAGTGCATATATGTACCATTAACAAAAAAGGCCGATAACTGAGTATGTTTATAACACCATTATTTGCTTTATTATGATATAAAACAGCATACAAATAGAAATGAAGTTAACAGTTAACGTGTGTTATCAATTGTTCGAGAATATGAATATAGTGTTAGTCATGCATCGTCATTTCCTATAGGTTATTTTATGAGTCTGGCATACTTATAACAGTGATTCATTGGCATACAAGCAGAGCAGGTATATTCGTTCGTAACAGTAAGAAAAAGCAGGTAAAATACTACAAAAATAATAGTTTATACAAATCCAAATATACACATACACGTTGTATTTCTATTTCACAGACAAGCAACACCAGACGTATAGTAGACGTATTTTAATAAACACAACATATTCTTTTGGAAGCAATGGTTTAAAAGTAACTTTTAAGTTACAGTGTGTCCTATATCTAGAACTTGTGCAAACTTGCAGACACGTTTGCCACAATCTGTGGCCAAGGTTTGACGATGTAATCTTCTATCTTCAGTTTTACTTAATAAAACGTATTTGACGCCAACAATACAATAAGTGCTGCAATTGGTTTCATAATTGCAATTCAATATTTAATACAATGTTATAAACTATATATGTGGAATAGTATATGTTTTACATAATGCAAGTTATGGTATGATTATCAACTACCAGCCGCAAACCACTATACACTTGAGCGCAATATACCTAAATAAAACTACTAGACTAGTTTCACATAATGATTTTTTTTTACTAAAGCCATTTGTCATTGAACGCTTGTAGAATACCAGTAACACAATAAATCTTTTTTTATACATATATTGACAATTACAAACTAGTTTTTATTAACAATATAATATTTACAACGTTTGCAACGTTTTTATTATAATGTTAACATGAGCATTTCGATTCAGCTGCTTAGCGATAAGTAGTATTAATTCAGACGTACAACGACGTTTAACGACATAAAGCACAAAGTCATTGAGCAATACAACCTCAATATCCGTTCACTGTAGGTTTTTGCACTTAATACGAAATCTATTTTCGAATTCATTAGTTAGCCGTAGGCCTAAATGTTCCAAGAAAATTCCCAGTTTTGATTCTGAAATGGAATAGTTTACACAGAAGTTATATTGATGTNATATATATATAATTACTAAATTACTAATATGAAACAATTAAACTACTAAATATAAAATATATTTTAAACGTTTAGGTCACTTTATGTGCAGTTGCAATATCTTTATATCTTTAGACATGATCAAATCTCCAGGTTAGCGTTGATCTTAACTGATTAACCTTATCTGGATACAATATCCCGACAAAAATGTTTTAATAAGTAAACGCCATTTTTTTTCATCATTAACAGTCATTTGCGATTCCTTTCATTGAATGCGTTGTGTTTTAGTTAATGCACACAGGAACCATACACGTAGAACAAACGGTCCATTCCGATTGGATCACCTAAAGAGTCGTGTAGTTACCTTAATAGGTGTTCCATCATGAAATGCAGCATCCATGTATTTTGTAATGAAGAGATACGGAATACACGACACGGCGGAGAAAACCCAGATGCCAAGCAGAATCCATCTCACCGATTTCATGTTGTCGTTCACATTCTGTTTAATGAATAAAATTACAATCTGTGTTAACGAGTGAATACGTATCAAATATGATCGTGTGTAGCCTAACATCACTACTTTATGTAACATATTTATGAAATGATTAATTATAATAATATCAAGTTATATGCTTTTATTTTGAAGAGTCACGCATACTAATCTAGTAATATTAAACACGAATAATTTATTTTGGGGCATCCCACATATTGTGTATCGATGTATACCGCAATATTGAACAAACATACTATATAAAACTCCTTCTAAAAAGTTAAGACGTGAATTAGTGTTTCAATTGCGTCCAATAGCGAAAGGACATACATCAAGGTTTAAACCCCCAATGCTTAGCATTGACCGTTCCAAGGCGGTGACCCCAGCTTTATTCTACTATGTGTATATGTTGTTTCGTTTTGTGCCGTACTGTACCGTTTTGGCAATTGGTTCCTTGCCATAAATAAAGGACCACAGAGGTGTGTATGATAAAACTGCAATACTGCTGCAGCTTCTGGAGTTTCACTTCTTCATATTAAGGTTGAAGCATTTATAAACCATTTTGTTGCATTTTATGTTAATTTAATGTTATATGAGTAGTCATTGTAGCTGCTAGTCCTAACCAATACTATTAGGCATGAGTATTTAAATGAACATACATACAATTCAAATAACAATGTTATTGAGAACATTGTAAAACCCATATTATTATAACAGGCTCCATTATTCCGTTCCACTGATTTCGAAACTAAGATTACAAATAAAGTATTGCGTATTATTAAAGTACATGTTCATAAACTACGTACATAAACTGTCAGTACCAAGCATTCAATGTTGCAGCAAATTGTAAATGACTTCTTTGAGTCATAAAATTAAAATGGTGGTTAAAATTAATAAAGGAGTACAATCGTATTTGCGCGGTGTATATAACATATTAAGAACCAAATTTTAACTTATTAAAAGTAATAGTTGTTATTGTTATATTCTTGCTTTCTCGTGATTTATAAAATATTAGCATGTTACATAGCACTTACACATGAATTCACCGAACAACCAGACTTCCTTCGTAAATATGTCCACGAGAGCGGTTGGCATGCATTATATTTATCGTTTTCGGTCGTATAAATAATCAGCGCTGTCCTGTTCCTAATTCCACACTGTTAATGACATATTATATCAACCACTTCGTTACACCATCGCCGCGAGAGCGAACGTCTTATCACGGCACGAGAAACGCCAATCGACGCTGAGGTACGTATTTTAATATGCTTGCACTAACGCCGGCTTCCCGATTTCTAATATGGCATACTTTGCTTAGAAAACAACGGCGTTTTCTTCGACTATCACTCTACTTCGTTACGAATTCGCCGATAATACAAGTACTGCTAGTAGTGAGCCAACACAAAGGCATAGCGTTTGCTAGTTTCTATTTGTATCCAAATGTATGTAATAACGTAATTAGTATAAAGAGTGACCTACGCCAATTCAGAAATTACTTCATTTTGTTCTTGTTGCTGTCGTATGTTGCCGTGACAGGAAGTGTTAATGTTTATATTATGCCGATGGCCCGCGGATAACATTCTATTTCCACAAATGATCAAAACTACATAAGCATTTAGCTATGTATTTACATTGATTGAAACAGGAAGTTGCCTTTATACGAAAACAAACATATCCGGTATATAATAAATACTACGAAAATATATATAGCATAAAAATACATGCATTACATTTAACCATAACTCGAATCTGTATTTATGCCAATAATAAGGAGTGTTTTACTTACAGAGTTTCGGTTGCGCACGGTAAATGTGTACTGCAATTCGAGTGCAAACCGTGATATAAGTTTACGATTACGTTGAATTAAAATACTTCGTTTCATCCGTTGAAACAAATTACACGTAGGGTTCAGATTTAAACAAATGGTATAGCTAGACGTACATCGGTACTGGCTAAACAAAAACAAAACATCCAACATAGTGTCATCGAAACGCATAACCTATGCACACCTAATGGAGAAAAAGTAAAAGTTTCATTAAAAAAATTAACGTTTAATAACAATGTTTGAAGAATATGGCAAAGTTGCGCACACAATCACTTTCTTATGATCAAATATGTATAAGCAAATTGGGTCAGATGATGTTACCAGCTTTAAACATACAATCATAATGAACAATTCATAGGCACACCTAAAGGATTACATTTAAAGTTTCATGATTTTGTTTTCTTTTTTTGTTCTTTTCTTTCTGTTCCAATGTTTCAATTCATGTCGTATTATGTGTATATATATATATATAATCAATTTACAAACACATATGCATGCATATACTTATGTTATAATATTACTTGACACAAAGAGTGCATTTGTTTACAACACAATTCTATTTTTTGAATCCAATATGCAAATAACAAAGACATACTAAATCCAATAAACACAATTTGCAAGTTTCATATATAATGATGGTTGCTAGGTACAACACAGTTCTATAACGGGCATTATGAACAAAAATTTGATTTAACACAAAGATTGCATTTTTACAACACAATCAATTGTTTTTTTGAATCAAATATGCAAATTACAAAAACAAAACTTAATCAAGTACATCTAATTTGCAAGTTTCATATATAATGATTGTTCTTAGGTAAACAGCAGTTTTTTAATGCAATAATCAATAATATAATATAATGATAGTTGAACGATTAACAGCAGTTATTCTGTTTTAATGCAATTATGAATTACATATTAGTCATAAACTTCCAAAAGCTCTTTTATTTGATTCACTTGTTGTGTTTGCATTAGCATTTAAAGCAAATCTTATGCTAGCCTTAAGTCCCTGAACATTTGGGATAATTTCTTTTCTTCTGCATTCAATTTTTTTCTTTCACTTCCATGGACAGAATAAAGTATTTTTCATTTAACGGTTTATTTGTATAACCCAGAAAGTTTGGAGTTTATTACTATATGTATATTTGCATGTTTTAAGCTATCAGAAGTATATCTTTAATGAGAGTTTGTGTACTGCGTGACACTCCCAGAATAAATGGGTAATTGATTCTTCTGACATTTTGCAAAAAGTACATGTATTTGTATCCGACAAGCCCATTTTAAAACGGAGCGAGTATGTTCCCAATATTCTTTGGATAATCCTATTTCTAACCATTGATTATATGTATAATTTGTGTTTTTAAACACATGTCCATTTTTTCAATTGTATGGAATTATTTCCAAAGTTTTAATTCAATTTTTGTTTGGCATGTTGGGGCTTCAGAGTTCCATGTTAACATATTGTATAATAACTTATTGCATGAATATATATTAAAATAATACGTGTCTTCGTAGAAAGACTATCCCCATATGTTTTGTTTTTGTGTCATTCATATCTACGTGTTAATATCACTAAATATATGAAAGAACAGATGTAATGTTAGTTTTAATTCAGCAACAAACTTCATAAATTGTTATCGAACAAGTAATTAATTTGAACATATAATACAAGTACAGCAGCTGTAAAATGGCATAATAGTAAAGGGTCTTTACATATATCGTACATCAAAACCGAAGAAGAAACCAAAGCGCCTTAAAATTGCCTGGAAAATAGTTCACGTTCCATTCATATGATTCATCTGCTACTTGGCATAATCAGGAGAATATCTCAGAGGCGTACTCTGATATTTAAAGAAAAGCAACAAAGAACCATTTTGTTTGTTTAACGTAACTTACATAAAACGTTAACATGCATACATGTTATAATCGATAATACTCGTACTTTGAATACGTTGATATCATATTATAGCATACACTCATGTACCTAGCATCCATTATTCACACTACTTTAAAGAACTTTCAAAGAATTTCGTTTGACAACGTTAAATTGGACAGACAAAGGATGGATGGCAACATAATATGTTATCATAAGATGGATCGATCCCGTCCATGCACAGAGGCAAATTGCCAAGATAAACTATCTTGAATTATCATGATAAAATATCATGAGCATCGCAGAACGCACACTTGTAATACGTATAACAGAATAAAGAGGCGGTTGTTTCAAAGTGTATTGCATCATTAACATGGTCGATGGAATGGTATTGGTTTTAGCTGACAGGGATAACCACTGAATTATGGTTCGCGGGAAGAATGATTATTCTGTATTTACTTTGCATGTATGTCGGTATGAGAGATGGCAATTTATGACGATGCATTTATTGTAAATGCGAATAAGGCATTGGTCAGAACTGTGAAACCACCATTCACAACGTGAATGTTTATAGTTGCATTTCGATACGTATAATTCGGGCAAAGTATTCCGCTCTTCTGTGCTCACTCATTAATCTTGATGTGTATTTTGTAGAGGTTTTTCTTATCCAATTTATTGTGAAATAATTCTATGTTCATCCTCACGTTTTGACCCACGAGTATTCCGTAAGAGACACGAGATAATGGTTGCTAAGTTACACCAAACCGAATGCCAAATATAAAGTATGTTTTACCGTATACAGTCACGTATCAAATATAATTGACAGAATTTAACAGGGAGTATCTGAAATAGAAATATCATTTAGTAGAAACAGAAAGCAATGTTTAAGCATCTTGTAATCTTAGAGTCCTCTTTTGTCTACAACAGAACTGCGTTTATTTTAGATACATCGGTGTCTTATATCGCACATTGCATGGACAGGAAGCCGTTGTAACATATATTACAACACGTGTTTGATAACGAAACAAATCGCTTATAATAAATTGAAATAATAATAAAGCGCATTATTAATTATGAAATAGTTTGAGTTTTTTTGTGGCACGTGACCAGTTTTAAAACAAGTACAAGCATCACACTCTTCAAGCAAGCACACAAATTACTATAGTACTTTGGTTACGGCATTAAAACAACACAAATCAGGTATGTAACATGGAAAGTATTCAAGACGATGTCATGCTATATACAACACGTAATGTAAAGATTGAAACACAAACACGTTTTATATATGTTATATAATTTGTAATAAGCGTAAAATGATGTATATAACTTCAGTTTTACCATAACAATACGAATGCATGGTAACATTGAAAGCTTGTGCATTGAATTGACGGATTGTGTTTTCACAGTAGCATGTTTGCTTTGTCTATTGATGTAGGATTAATTTATATCCCATAGAATTAAGAAAAGATTAACGCAACATACACATCATCGTTATGCAACAGATGTATCGAGGCAATCACTACTTTCGGTATGCATTTGTCCTTTACCTTTAACATCGCACTTTATCCTTGTCGCGATTTTGAAGGATTCCTCAATTAAGTCTCACATAAACTATCCGATTATAAATTCCCGCACGCCGATATCACGTTGTAATCTTATAATAGATACAGTCGCGGTAATCACCGATGTAGACAGGCTACATTAACCTCAATAGTGTATGGTTAATACTTGTCCGAAACAGAACTTAGTAAAGATAATAACGCTAGGCCATGATTTGACGTTTACCTTATCCTGTAGCTAAATTAGTTTCTTAACTAATCTTTCTTTGTAGAGTGTGAGTTCGTTTAAAATGTTCTCGCTTTTAAAACAATGTGCACTGTTACTTTGAACCGGACTGAGGTTATAAACAAAACTTCCCTAAAACCCCTTACTTTAAACGCAATACATAAGAGTGTTTTATTGTCGAACTATTACCAAACAGTACATACATTCATGATATATATTACGTCTATTTAAACATGGAAATCTATGTGGACAAAAGCTGGTAAGAACAAAGGGAATTCAGTCGGATCATTTAAAATAACAACTTCATATTAATATTAATACATGATGTGAGGGCAGTAATATTTGATGTCATTTACTATGATAGATCATGGAAATCAATCATACGGTCAGCTATCTATGTCTGATGCAATTAATTTAAATTGCTTCTTAAAGATATTAAACATTTGCTTCATTAAATACATTTTTACAAAACACCCATTTCACAATATACGATACCAATATATTATTTAGTTAATATGTCTATGTCAAATATAATCTAGTTGTTGTACGCAATCGGTGTGTATACAACTGTTGTTTTTTTCTTTTTAGGCTATATCGGTTACAACATATCCGTGGTAGATGTCTTTTATTTGCATTGGAAAGACTTGTCGTCGGTCATTCAACTATAGTTTCTTCTTCTTTCTTGGGAAATATACATGGCCTTTGTTGTTTTTATGTGATTTATGATTATGTTTCTGAGTGAATTACTGTGGACAATGTATTTCATGAAATAAATCATGTTCGTAGTGTATGCTTTATATATAGAACGGTCGAAAAACACATGTACATGTATACTATATTAAAAATGTCACAAGAAGTCTTTTGTGTTAAATTGAGCATTGTAATGTATCACCGAATATTCAGTAGAAAGTAATTTTCAAAACTCTGATCTAGCGATTGTGCTCACGTAATTTTGAAACAAAGCTTCTTGATCAAAGACTTAATAAGGTGTTGTTATACGACACAACCGTAGTTGCGTGGGAAAGCGTGTGCATCAAAATGTATGTCCTGTTTTGATTATCATATAAACTATACTTTTGCGACGATTAAAAATGTCACATCAGAAATCGTTTGACGGGCTTTGTTATGTTTTCTTGCGTACGTGTTTAAAAACATTTCCAGTTTTAACAGAATAACTATTATTGATTTCATATAATGTATGTTATCTACAGAATACGACAACATCAATGAAATGTTAACGCATATGACCAACGCACTAAACCTCTAACGTGTTTATTGGTTCTCTGTGTGTGGGTATGCTTATTTTCAGTGATCTAAATGCGTCAATTTTCTGTGGTACATTTACATATCGTGCCGCGGATGATTTAATTAGTATAATGATAACGAATGATTTAAATTTAATTATCCAACGACATGCCCAATAAGTTTGGAAATAATTTATTTTTTAAGTTTGGCAAAATATATGTCAAGCCTGAGTTTAAACAACAAATGCATAGTTATGTATTCTAACAAATAATACATGAACAAAAAAATATCATAAAATTATGATAGCGTATATCCCCCAACACCGGAAGGATGAGTTATAATATGATCATGTCACTTAAAGACATATTTGTGAAATTAAGCAAGACCCCGATAACGGAAGTCCCTGATACAGTTTTCAACACAGACAGCACTCTGAAACCGGACGTCCATAACATATTCACTCAGTCTCTGATCAGCCTTGACGACGACAGGCGAAGATAACACAAAGACATGGAGACCATGGCTGAATATATATGACTAAATGGCGAGTATCGATGTTCATTATAAAACGGGACAGGGAGGTGGGCGGGTTTTTAAAATAAATATATAAATAAGCAATGAATGCAACTTACTCAGCAATGAGACAACAGGATAAAAGAACGCACGTGGAATTGCAGCCCATCATATACTATGGTTCAGCGCCCCATGCGGAGAATAATTTTCATGAAAGCTAACTCTTGTGTGACGGATAACTCGTATATATATATCAATATAGTTAAATAGCTTGCGTTGGATAACATGGTTTATTCTGAAGCGAATAAACATTAGTTATATAAGAAATCATATGTTAACAACTCGCATAAATTCACATGCTTATTAGAAGTAATAGTGGAAGACGCATGTGATTTCAACTAATGTTATGCGAATTCTTAAAACGCTATTCTTGTTTTGTTGACGATACTTTTCGGGAATAGTTTAATTGTCTTAGGAAGCGTATACTTTGAAAAAGGGGAATATAGCCAATTTGTTTCCGATCCCATGCAAGTACGCATGTGTCAATGTTATATCAATTACATTTCTTGATATATAACAGCCCAATTTCGTCTTAACCAATCCGTTTTGGATAGGAAATTGGCCAATCAATAATTTAAGTCAAGACAACTAAGTAGTAAATGATTAGTATATTAGAGCTTATTTTAGCTATCGTTAAGTTATATAAGCATATATTTGAACGGCTGCGTACATTATTACGTGCGACCTATCTAATACTTCTTACCATACTTAAACAACAAATACCAGCGACATATGTTTAAGTTATAGTATCAGTATATTCACCAAAGCTTGACCAACTTGGCTTAGAAAATTCGATATGTGTGCCCAGTGTAAACACACGAAAAGGACATTACGGGTTTATAACAATTTACAATGCTCAACGGGGCTTAGTGTTTCTAATGTGAAATATGAATCAACACAGACAAATATTATAAGAAAAATAATTGTTCTTTAACTCATTAATAGGCATTATTTAAAAATTGCGGCACTTATCCTCAAGGTAGTGAACGTTCAAAAAATAAGTGTATATGTCAATATATATACATATTTGCTTCAAGCATTAATAAGTGCTTAAAGGTTACCATAGCAAACCGTTAAACTCCAGAACATATTGCGTTTACCACTTAATGTATTACACAATACAAACAATACACATAAAATGATCATATCACAAATTATGAACACTTTGTATTGTACAGTTTTGATCAAAAGGGCACGTATTATATACGCAGGTCTTTGAAGCATCTGGCTTTTTTTGTATTTCTTTCTTTGATTATTCAACCATGAAATAGCCTGCATAGATATGACCGTGTTAATCATGAAATCCTTTGATCTACTGTATGCAGCAACATTTGGTGAATAAGCTTCCATAAAGAAACTATATGCCAAGCTTAGGATTTAACGTGCCCTCTGGAAAACATTCTTCAGTTTGCGATATAGTTTGATCCGGTAAATTCACATATATATGGAACAGCAATTTTCACGAGTAGTCTAAGTGAGAATCGCGTGTACCAACCGCTCATTTACCGGACGCAAATGGTTTAAATAAAGTTTAAGGTTTGCAATATAAATGGATGTGTATATTTAATACCAGGCCGATAAGCGTTTCAGAAATACCAAAACGTTATCACACTTTCGATTGTAATTAACCAGGCATCGAGCATCGTTTAGTTCGTAACCAAATAGAACAATTAAACACATATTATTTGGCAACTGATTGAACATTCACTTGTTAGATTTATGTTTACTGTTTTTAATTTAATATAATAATAATAAAACGACATACACATTATCAGATGATAAATAAGTGCTACCGTCGGCTAATGTTTAGATGATTAAGGCAATTCATAGAATAAAACCAGTTTTACTGTTAAAGCTGTGGTTATCTCCCTTGAGCGGTCAATTCAAAGAATTGGGGCTTAAACCCAGTCGCCTAACCTAACACGCAGCCCACAATTAATAACAAAACATACACGTGTAGCCGAAAATATAAGAACGAATCCGTAATTATTTCAGCAACATTAGTTTATTATGATCCCCCAAATTTTTTGGGGGGAGGATAAAGTCGCCGCTTCGTCTGTCCGCCCGTCCGTGCGTGCGTGCGTCCGTCCGTGCACAATTTTTGTCCGGGTTATTTCTCAGCAATTAATGACCGGAATTCAATGAAACTTTATGGAAAGCTTCACTACCAAGAGGAGATGTGCATATTATCAGCGGGTTCTAGTCAGATGATTTTTCACAGAGTAATGACCCTTTGAAATTTTCCATTAACTGTACATATAGTGCAATTCTTTTCCGGGCTATTTCTCAGCAACTAATGACCGGAATTCAATAAAACTTTATGGGAAGCTTCACTACCAAAAGCAGATGTGCTTATTATCAGCCAGTTCTGGTCGGATGAATTTTTTACAAAGTTATGGGCCTTTGAAATTTTCCATTAACTGTACATATAGTGCAATTCCTGTCCGGGCTATTTCTCAGCAACTTATGACTGGAATTCAATGAAACTTTATGGGAAGCTTCACTTTCAAGAGGAGATGTGCATATTATCAGCCAGTTCTGGTCGGATGATGTTTCACAGAGTTATGGCTCTTTGAAATTTTCTATTGTACATGTAGTGCAATTCTTGTCCAAGCTATTTCTCAGCAACTTATTACGGGAAATCAATGACACTTTATGGGCAGCTTCACTATCAACAGGAGATGTGCATAGTATCAGCCGGTTATGGTCGAATGAGTTTTCACAGAGTTATGGCCCTTTGATATTTGCTATAATTGTAGATACAGTCCAATTCTTGTCCGGGCTATTTCTCCCCAACTACTGACTGGAATTAAATGAAGCTTTATGGGAAGCTTAACAACCTTGTGGAGATGCGCATGTTATTAGTTGGTTCTGGTTAGATAATTTATTTAGAGAGTTATGGCCCTTTGAAATTTACCATTAACTGAACATATAGTCCAATTTTTGTCCGAGCATTTTCTCAGCAACTTAAGACTGGAATTCAATGAAACTTTATGGTAAGCTTTACTACCTTTACGAGATGCACATATTATTAGTGGGTTTTGGTAAGATGATTTTTCACAGAGTTATGGCCCTTTGAAATGTTCCATTAACTGTACATATAGTGCAATTCTTGTCCGGGCTATTCCTCAGCAACTAATGACTGGAATTCAATGAAACTTTATGGGAAGCTTCACTACCATTAGGAGATGTGCATATTATCAGCGGGTTTTGGCCTTCTGATTTTTCACAGATATATGGTCCTTTTATCTTCTGAATATATAGTGCAATATTGTGACAAAAAAACCTTTGGGGAGCATCACCCGTCTCCGACGGTTTCTTGTTTCAAATATAAGTTGTTACTGTTTAATTGTACACATACTAGATTGAAAACATCTGGCAGTTAGATATAAGTTGCAGGCAACCTCAGTGGCATATTTTTACGAAGATCTAAAATGAAAACTGTCTCAAACGTGTTACGTGAATCATATGCTTAATATGCGTAGTTAGTGTCCATGTGTTGTAGCTTTCGGTAAAACAATTAACACTATTTAGGTGATAGGTCAACAATACTTTGAAGTGGATATATCTGTATATATAAATATTCAACGAGAATCGCAACTATGGATACTATTTATATCAATTGCCAAGCAAAACCAACCTGACATATAGATTGTCTTGCTCTGTGGCTTTGTTTAAACTAATTTAATTCTAACAACCGGTAAACCACCGCTGAGGACGGCAATTGACTAAACTAGACATTTCTCAACCGTCAATCTTGAATTTTGAACAAGCGAAACTAAATTGAAGGCTGTCAAATAACAAATGCAGTTTAGATGGATTACCACAGTTTGCAATAGGTTTCGGTACACATCATAGCATATTTGTATATGCTTTGCAGTGGAATAAGGTTAGAGCATAGTTCGTTCTCCCCGATTTATTTCGAGGTATAGTTATGAAAATATTTATTTTTTGAAAGAACCATACAGTTACCTTTCAAGTATATGTTTCATCGTATACAATTCAGTAATGCAACACATTACATCATACGTTCGCCTGAGTAAAAATACGATACCACATAGACGGTAAAGGTAGACTTTGGAAGCGTTTGTAAACTGTAAACTATTCTATATGAGCTTTGCGAATGTAATTGCGAACCAGGATGTGCGTTTTACGATTTAACTATTAATATTGGAAAACAAAAAAACTCGTACATATACGTAACAGTAATACGAACAATGGTTTGTGGTACTAAACAAGGTGAAATAACTTTAAACGTATAAGGTGAAGACTACTCTTTCTAGACTTGTATGTAATCATGAAATGATCAAGCACACGGGTATAACGTCGTCATTGACGCATTGATAAAAGTAACACCTCTATGTCACATTGTCAGGCGATGCAATAGTATACATATCATTAGGAACAAATGTACAATTAACACACGTCACCACTATAATGTCACTACTGATCCCACTTTGTATCTTGAATAGCAAAATGCATATACTTGATATTCCATTTAAGAAGCACTTGTTTAATTATACCATTAAGATAAAACAAATGGATACAGTGTATTGTCATAAGTACGATATTCATATTGTACATTACGTTGAACAAAATAAAAATACAGCCTTTATAATGGGGTTCTGATATTAATAAAATATACATCAAAACAATGTATCATCATCGAAGTCTATAAATAATTGATAACATAAGTTTACATTAAGCTTTTTGAATAAAAATGTGAACTATTTAAACTATTTGGCAATGTGTTAAACATCTGTTAAAACATACAAAGAGATAATGAATGCTATAATTATTCGCTCTAATGCTGTATTTTTATATTTAGATGCACATGATACAGGCTTTCGAATACAAGCCTCTAAGACTCATCCGCATCTCCCACTCGACCAACGAGTATGTCAGGAACATGAAAGATTCACTTGTTTGCACACAAGAACCCCTCCTGGCGAACATAAAATGACGAAAACTGGTTTGGTTTGGGCATGTCACTCGGAACGTGATGCATGACACTCTAGAAGGAGGTCGCCGTTGAGGCCACAGACGAAAGGCTTGATAGACAGTGTAAACGAGGGTACGTCCCTTCCCATGGATCAGCTACTCCCAACAGCCCTTAACACACCCGAATGGCGGAGGATCACTGTGTCGTCGTCTCTCATTCCCCCCCTACTACCTGACCGGTAAAAGGAATTATGATGATGATGATGATGATGGTGATGACTTGTGCAAACACTAGTGTTATAAAGACAACGGTCATTTGTTGAACAAAAAGTTACACAGAAAGAAAAGATATAACAATATAGAGATTGCTGATAATTTATTAGGCTTAAACACTGAACATCTTTATATTGAATTGGTCGAGATTAATATGTTTTGATATAGTCATCCAATAAAAAAGAAAGCAGTGAAAGACTTGTGATAAACATTTTACAACACATATTCAAACATTGTGCTTCGATCAAATATCAAAATCTGGTTAAAAAAACAGTGTTTATTTTTGCTTTTGCCTGGTGACTACTGTTGATTATGCCCTTTTATTTACGTCTAAAGTTTAGTTTTATATTTTATAAACCATCCAATTTAAACGTATACTTTAAGCACACTGACAATAAATGGTATACGCCAATAAAAATGTCTTACTTTATGATGCCTCAAAGATATGGTTTATTTACAAATTGGAGTAAAGGGTTTACTTCCCTGAAGTCATAATGTGTTTTTACAGTATTGAAACATGCTATAATAAGGCTTCTCTCCGAATATAGACTCTATAATTTGTGCCAGTTATCATTTGTATATAATTGTTCGTGCGGCATTCTAAGCAGTAACATTCCTCCTTATAATATGCATCCACAGGTTTCGCATTCAACTATTTATCGAAATTATTTTATTTATAAAGGGGAGACTTTCCTTAAAATAAAAAAACACGGCGGTATTGTAGAGTCATACGAGTAATTCGTTAACTTAAAGTATTAATTATGCAACCAATATGATGTATTGTTTTTATTACAATTTAGATTATGCTAGATCTTTACTCAGGGGTTTCGTATACAATTGATGAATTTTTGATACATGTTGTGATAGTGCAATGTATACAAGCAGTCAATGTCATTATTAAAAGTACAATGCAGCTTCTTGAAAATATGTTAAGGTAGTATTCTTATGTTTATTGAGTAATTGAGTTATCATAAATGCATGTTTTGAACGTGCTTGTACACGGTAAAAACTGTTCGGAGTATTCGTTGTTTTTCTCATAATTATCTAAACAGACTATACATTTGAACAAACTAAAATCAAGCGCAGTTGAGGTATGCTTTTCTATAAATTCGACCAAATGTACATATAGCAGTTTTATTAAGTGATTCCGGAATGTCTCAAGTCAATTTAGTAATGAGCAGTATGTAAGAAAGGTTATCGCTACTATTGATTCGACCCTATTTGCAGTAACATTTTTGATCGAAAAAGTAAACGATTTGCTTTATTGTCGACTTTTAAGATCCTGCATATTTTCATGGAAATGAAAAAAGGTTAATATCAAGTTGAGAGCAGCAAACGAGCTTAAATTTTCATTAATTGCTATAGATCTAGTTTTCGGCAACTTATATTATGCGGTAACATCATTTTCAAAACATGTCAAATTAATTATTTTTTTCAGTACACGAATATCAGCCAAGGCAATTGCCCTGTCGAGCCTAAGCGCGGTGATGACGCTTATGCATACACTAATTCAACCAGTATTGAAATGAAATGAAGTGTAAAACACTTCTTACACCAAGGATACCTCACAGTAGTTTAAATAAACTATACTGCTGATTTACCAATCACACTATATAACAAGACAATTAACCAAATGTATGTGGTAACAAATATCGTATGGCATTAGCCAATACAACTGGCAATTGTGTCTTTAAAACATAAACTTGTTTATTAGACAATATTCAGTTTGTTCTGAATCTCAGCACGTACTAGATGCATGCTTATGTTCACTACTTAAAAAAGGAACATTTCGTTCAATTTCTTACAAAACATAATGTTTGTCACATTTATGATTAAATCGACAACATAAACATATTAATAAAATGGCGATTCATAGGTATTGCCTTAACAATTTACATGTTTAACTTGATCTAAATAACAATATAGTATAATGTGATGAAACTTTTGTTAATATAAATGTCTTTATAACTTTATTGTATTTTGTATTATGTTTTTTCGTTAAAGTCGTAGTAATCTAAATATTCCCATCATAACTACCTTTTGTCCGCTTTGTAACTGAAAACAATACATGGTTTTCAATAAACATAATTGCATGAATTGCGTTTTATTCTCTGTGTGAAATTAAGCATAAGTATTACAATTGGGCACTCTCATGCGATCCTAAGTATCTAATTTCTGGAAAACATTCATTTTTTGTTCAGCCTTGGTTTAAAAAAAAGCGATGTATTTGAAGTGTTAGAAGTAGTGCATATGGCTTAATTCCCTTTGCATAAACAAACTAGTTCACCGTGTAACCCATTTTAAAGAGTATAACATTTAAACCACTCTCAAAGCGCTAATGTTTATGACTGACTAGTGTGTAATTAGACATTATACCCATAAATGTTTGAAATATTATCAAACATGTATTTTAAGTGTGCTCTTAATGTAACAATACCTAACTTTGAAAAGGGAACTTGCACTTGTGAAATAATTGTCAAGCATACAGTAATTGTTTTTCAGTTAAGGAAAGTCTGTGCAAATTCAGAATGTTTGACATTTTTTCCAATCTTTGTTATGCTTTAAGAACATAATACATCTTGTTTATTCAATCTGCTTGGACATTTTTGAAAATATAACTGATGTATGTTTCATTTACGTAATATATTACGTTTCCATTTATAGTTGGAAAATTTAAGTGTATTGAAGTTAAGCAATATACAGAAGTGAAACTCCAGAAGCTCCAGCAGTATTGCATTTTTAACATACACACCTTATTACGCGTGCATTGGATATGTTCCATACGAAAGTCGATTTCATAGTCTATTTGGAATCGATGTTTATTATGAAGCTGTGAAGACTTGACCAAATTACTAGTCCGTATTCTGTTCCACTTATCTGATAATCAGATCAGTTGTTTTTAACGATGCTTGTGGTGTTGAATTTTGGCTCTCGCGCACATACTTGTCTTTATGACTTTGATGATTTATATGTATTACCTGTGTTCACCAGATTTAAAATGCGATAAAATAATCAGCAGACTCCGGAAAGGAGCTTATAAATATTTCAAATAAAGATTATTTTAATAGCTCGTTGCTATAATAACTGTGGAACTACATATGTTTTTGGCGTATTAACATTTACTTTTGAAAAACATAAACACATGAATAAACATGTAGTAAATAGTATAACATGCTGAACTCTCAACGCAAATGTTTGTGTGACGTTTTAAAAGCACACTGTCTATGAACAGTAACTTTGTTTTGCTAATCACGATGGAGACGTGGATGACAGTATAATAAAATGAAAGCCCTAAAATATTGCAGCTGCATAACCTTAATCGCAACTCATATTTCTTATTTAAGTATCGCTTTTTCAATCGCAAGTTTATAAAATTTCACAACCTTTTCATATTGTTTGAGAGTGTGTCTAAATGAATATTTCGAGATGTGTGTGCACTGTTTAGCATCATGTGGATGTTATAGGGATAACTTACACAAAATAACAACGACATGCCCTGTTTAAGACTTTCTGAAATATAGCCAATGTGATGACAGCTGTATTATGGAAACTAGTTAATATAACATTATTTGTTATCACCATTTTAACGAATATGTCAATATTTTCAAGGCAACAATGTGCGCCCAACAATGAAAAGTGGCCTGATATTTACCAGTCTGATGATGACATTCCATGACGTAAAATGTGTTTACTGAATTTGTCCTTGATAAAATCGGTTAACAAAACATTAAATTTGATATAAAAGTAGCGATGCAAAGACGCGTTGCTAAGGCTATTTTAATCTTAAACAAGGCAAATGTATAACATGCACTCTGTTAACGTCTATGAGACGTGTCATATGGAAAATTCACTACCATAATAGAAGGACTGCAATTTGTAGAATGCTTTGCGTCACGGTCATTGGCACACTTTTTGAATCAAAATTTCCAATAAAACAAAAGACGAAGTACGTATTTGTATAGTTTCGGCATCTATGACAAACATAAGGTGCATACAGACATTTGCTCGTGTTACCATCTTCACTCGTAAAATACTGGTATCAACAACAACCTTTCAAAAAAGCAAGATGTTTACAAAATTATATCATATTTAAAATAATTATAATTCTATTAAAAAATTAATAAATATAATATCATAAAACATATAATGAATATAATCTTGGTACTGTAAATAAAATATAGCAAACATTGAAACCCTAGACAATCAAACAGGAGGGAATTGGTGCTCTTATCCAATACTTTTTAAATAGAACAAAATCTATAAACTTAAAATGATTAACACTGGGATCACCGGTTTCGAACGGTCAATGCAATGCATGCACAACATATGTAATGCTCTATTGATGTATTTTATAATTCGTAGCGTTAATAAAAAAAGTAATTAAAAATATCTTTACAAAATGTAACACAATACATCGAAAGCCTTAGGTGAATAATCGAAATATAAGTCGTGAAAAAAAATGTAAAATATTAACTTAACGTCAAACAAGTACCAGTTTTTGTTATAGTTTGCCCTTTTAATAGAGAATTTCGTCTTAATTACTTATTTAGTTTACATTGAATACCACAGGATAGCCAATGTGACCATTAAATGGTGTATCAACATGAAAAAACAACAACTGTTAAATAATATTTTCACGTACGTAAGTATGACAAACGATATGCATAGCGCTGTTTCCAATTCAATTGACTCTTAAATAATCTTAACGGTTAACGTTTCGTGAATACCCTACAAAGGACATTTGAGATATGGAACATATACAAGAAAACAAAACGAAAGCTAAACTTTTGACCTTAAATCGTGGCGTTGACCGATTGACGGAAACAAACCGACTCATGCCGTTAGCATATTGTGTCAATGACCATTATAATGTCACTAAGTTTCATATTTCAATCAGTATATAACATATGGAGCGGAGAATAACATAAAGGCACCGACTTTGAATTATGACCTTGGACCAAATTGATCAACTCATACATTTTGCACATAGTCTTAATAAACTGACAGTTTTAGCCAAGTTTAATTAAAAACCTTCAAAAGGTACAGGACATTTAGAGCGAAAACGACATTGGTGACTTTGACTTTGAAATATAACCTAAGCTTTCTTCGGCATGGCTTGCATAGTATCTGCAAATAATTTCATTTGCCTAAACATGAGTAGAAATTTATGACAATTTGTCAATTGCCACAGGTGCGCAAACGAAAGTGTTAAGGGCAGACTGACATACCATCAGACTAACTGAACGACGTAAGAACGGTTGGGCGGACGAAGGGCATTCGTATAATTCCGCCTGCGCACCAGAATTAAAATTGGAGTATATTTTATCCATCTGAAAGATGCAGTGTTCATTCTTTTATCATTGTGTTGAAAGTTTATTCTAAGTTCATGTCATCTACCACGTTGAGGCTATCTGCTGAAAATCCATCGCTGTGTATATGTTTGTATCACAATGCACGATAAATATGACGTCTTTTGACAGTTATTTGTTATATTAAAGATTCGTAAACACTGCCAAATAATAGTATGCGATATAACAACAAAAAGTACCATATGATATGATATTAATTACAATAGAAACACCCTAAAACAAGTAACAATAATGTAAACACTTTTAAAAACATTCCGCAATTTGTTTGCATCTAAAATCGTTTCAAAATGTCATCTTTTAGTTTACGGATGATCTCGAGTCAGAATCGGATTCATTCTGTTTGCGTTAATTTGCATAATTTAGTCAAGCTATTTTTATTTATAATCACGGTACTTACAAAATTCTAATGCAAAGTTGTTTTAGAGTCAGGTACACGCGATTGCCAACACACCATGGCAATTACATATGCAAAGCAATAAAGTAAACGCTGTTTGAACTAATAAACTTATGCAAGAAAATCTAATAATTGAAATCTAAAGAAAGACCTTTGAAATGTAAAATGTTATTACTAAATACAAGTGACCTTCATTTCAAAATATAAGATAACGGGCAACAACGTCATGCTTCCGACCCTACCCGAAGCTAATCTCGCGTTCGCTCGTAAATGTTCGGATATAGTCGACGGAAATTCAAATGGAATATATTTTCGCACAACACAAATAAAAACGAGCATTTTATATCTCGGTTAATCCATGTTACCAAACCACATCTAGCGTTGAAATGTTGTCTTTTGATACGGAACACTGATTTGTTTATGGGTAAACTTTATTTCACGAAGTATTCGTTGACTTTGAGTATTTACGGATCTTTAAATAGTAATTGATGATACATTTCCCTTGATTTCGAGAAACAAGGTGACCGAAGAAAAAAAGACACACTTGCACAATTCTCGCTACAAATGGCAACTGCAAGGGCGAACCTTATAAGAGTAGCGGACGCTGCCAATCTCTTCTCCACAAAGATTATTGATGGACTTTCTTTAATCTTAATTATCATATTGGTAAATAGTGGTCAAATCAGTATAGTCAATATATGCAACAAATAAAACTCAAACACGATGGTTTCCATCGACTTAACACTCGAGTAAGAGTAGATCTACTTGTTAGGGTTCAGAGTGTTTTTTTTTTAATTAAACCAACGATATACGCCACTATTTGTACAAGCTATGGTTTGTGAATTAAAACATGTTTCATTCCACTTAGTAACGTAATATTAAATGTTGCGCTTTGAAATGGCGCAATCTTTCGTTTCGTGAATAACCGTCCGACGAAAGAAATTATTAAGACTTTCATATAAGCGACACGATTTTATGCATAATTATACGTTTAAAATTATATAACTGTGTTCATACAATTTGATGTATGATATTTTTTGTTAATATCTAAATACCTTTAAAATATTATTTTACACAGGCCTTTTAAATATTTAGAACGAATATTCATTTTGTTCTAGTTCTCAATAACGTTATTTTAAATTGAAAACTTTATTTTTGAACAAAATGCTGTTGCTATATAACACGTCTGATGGTGTCTAATTACACCATAAGTGACACGCAGTTAATGTTGATGCTCATAAATCAGTATTAAGTGAACTGGATTTTGAAAACACTGGCTATAAAACTATACTTACTACTTCACACATTTTAAATGATCGACGTGATTTATAAAAAACAAACATTATCCATGACTGTCGGTCTTACTGCAATAAAGGCAAGTAACCTTTTTTGCCGGAGAATGGCAAATTTAATATCCACGTATGCTTTCTGTCACAGTCACAAATAAAATATTACGATTTGCTTGGAATTTACTTAGACTGTTTTAATAATTAGAAATAATAAACGAAATCATGATATTCATTTATATAGCTAAAATAGTATTACATAGACTAAGATACTACACGATCTTTGACTATCGCGGAAAAGCGTTACACATGTGTAATGTGTTCTCACTATTTCCATTGCAAATTATCGATTGACGAACATATATTTGAAACATTTGGTTAGTCTGGAGTGTTGTTTTGATTGTGTGAATATAATGCAGACATTAATGTTTGCATCTATCAACAAGTCGCTTTAAACAAACGAATAATACGTCTTCGTACCGACTAACCACCGAATCTGAAGCATTTTTTTAACGCATCTATATTAATATTACGAAATTAAATTATTGTGGTAATTTAAAAGTAAACACACTATTATAATTGTAGTATCTCTGTTATGTATAATGATCACGTCAGTCATGATAAACCCCGCCTACCATGGTGTATTGCTGCATGCCTATCGCTGTATCTGTGTAGTATTAAACTAGCCATCAAACAGACCGGTGTTCTCGCGTTGTCTTAAACCCACATACACAACAATCTCCTTGTTTATAACCAAAATACATTGATGGAAACTAAAAGTCGTTTTCTTTAAGTCATGAATCGATGCTGTAAAAAAAAAAATGCATTGTATAGATTATATGTACAAATAAAATCTTTATTTCGGTATATGTATTATATCAATTGAACAATTTAAACATAAATTTCATTGAATATACTTAGGTGACATATGTTTATAAAAAATATTGTATAACTTGTCCTTCCCAATAAATCGTGAGACTATTTATGCCCCTATTATGAAAATAATATCGAAAAAAGAATCTGGTGCAAAATAACTATACATAATTGTAGATAAAACATATTTAACAACCAACAGTTAAAGCAAAATGGTGTTCATTTAATGAACATGAATAGAAGTGCCTATTTGAACTGCCATGTATAAAAACACATGATGTAAAGGTTCAGTGGTTCTAATACAAATTAATTCACGGCATACTTGGACTCTATAGGACAAAGGTCGTTTTTATAAAATAAAAACTACTGATGATCAATTTGTTTATTTTGAAAATAAAGTGGGGAAAATTAATAATATAGAATATGGGAATGCCATATATCTGAAGTAATAGTTGATGAGATGGAACCAGGACAACCTTTTCCTTTGATGAAGAAGATCCTTTTTCTCCTATTATGTTTAAGAAAGACTGCTAGAGGCGTGCATTACGCTATTTTGCTTACTAAGCTTTGCTTATTAAAGTGTGAACTGAATACATGCATTCACATCATACTAATAGCCAAGAAATACACACAAAATGAATACGATTACTTAAGAAAAATATCAAAATAAATAAAATAATTCAGAATCCGTTGACAGTGAAAACGAATTGTTCATTTAAAGTGTCGCACAAACTATTTTCTTTTTTTAATTTGATGATTGTTGTATTGTTTCAACATTGTACAAATGCTAGTACCGTTTTTAAGTAAATATACACGTAGTATTGATTGTATAGGCATGTTTTTATCTGAATTTGCAAAGACTGTTGTGTTATTGCTATTTATACATTCTTTAATTATGCATACATTCTGAAAAATGTTTATGTTTATTTTTTATATTGATATATGTGTCTCCAACAAAAAGTTAAATACAACTGCTTTATGCACATAGTGTTAACCCGATTTAATGGTGTAACAATTTCTTCTAGTGAATTAAGCCTCCTTTGCACTTGACACTTAGTATATAAACTGTAAAGGTCTGTTGACACGAAGCATTGTTTGCCTTGAACTAATATGTTTTTTAATCTCCAAAGTATAATAATATTGCTTGCAACTTATTTGTATTCACACAATTTATATTGTCCCAAATAAGAGTATAGTACATGTTACTACAGGAATGATGATGCTTTTATATAATCGGTCAATTTAACATATCAAAACAAACATTGGTTGTAGCAAAACAATTTGCATTTAAAGTATGGGTCTAATGGAAAGCCTTTTTTTAATTGTATATACGCCATCCTTTGTATGTCATTGACTTCTATATATATATATACATTTTAATGAGTTGCATATTCACCATGACTATAACTGAACCATCATTTTTCCATATCTGATTGATTTACATTATTGTGTCATTTTATTGTATTTTATATGATTTTGTTTTAGTATTGTAAATAAATGTTTTTTACATAAAATGTGTATTTTAAGATTATATTTAAGCGATTGGAAAATTGTTTTGACCAATTTTAAATAATGCATTTCGGTTTCGCAAAAGTTTTAGCGGAGACCGTTTCCAGTAAACATCATTAACAAGTAACCATTGCTGTTTTTTTTTCAGAATAATATTTGTCCATCTATTGAGCTGATGACAGTTGGGCATACATATCTCATTGAGAAGCCATATTATAAGCTTAATAGCGATCGATTGTTCATCCATAACCGAATACAGGTCAATGAAGGTTTCGTTAGGCTACAGAGGGTTGAAGGTCGTGCCTTAACAACATTGTTCAACTCGTCACAAATGTTCTATATTATTTATATATGGGGTAATTTTAATGGGCATAGTAAAGTAGTATGTGTGATGTTACAGTTGTGTTAAACATATTTTCCACCAGCGGTACGGGTCTGTGCTTAACTACATTGCTTCTTTTATGATTGACCTAACTGTAATCGTCTTATAACACACACACACACACACACACACACACACACACACACACACGCGCGCGCTTTTTAATCAAGTATTATATCATGCATGTGTATTTTTGTTTCCATCATAGAGGCCTAACAATATACTTTTACGCAACATACATTTAATTTTGTTCGAATAATTCCATTTGCACGCGCAGCAAGGGGACCACTTACCCTTAAGAGGTCCATATGTCAGAGCGTCAAGGATTAATGGTTTAAATGTAACCTTTTTCTCAAACAAATAAAAAACCGTCAAATTGTAAGTACCGTTGGTCTCTTGGGCCGTTTGAAAGAAATTAGAATTAAGAAACTGTTGCATGCCTTTAAGTGTATTGTGCAAACAAACCTTCTCTTATGGTAAAGTAATCATCGCGGTTGAGTTATGTTGATATGCGCTTAGTCCGTAAATATTTTAGAAACTTAATCAAAGTATATGTTAATAGCAAGAGAATTAATAGTTTAGAGAAACGTACTGAACATTGAAACCCGGAACAAAAACAACACTTCAACCATTTGCTTGGGAACATATAGTGAAAATGTACAATTGTTCATACAATGAATGCAGCGTGTTTATACTGAAATCCTGCAACTGTTATTTATTTGTTAAAAATGTTCAGAGACAAACGTCAATTATACATTAAGAAAACATGAAGTACAAAAAGTGATGAGCACTTTTCCTATCTGATTTGTTTAAGCATATTGCTGATTTTTTAGTTTGAAGACTCAGAGAAGGTAATACACACAATGCGCATGGTCTAATTAAAAAATACCATACATGTTCTACAATATATATTATGATCAATTATTGACAAAACAGACGTGTATTATTGGTCCCCACCCTAGGGTAGAGTGATGTTAACCGAGACCGAAGATCCGCTAACCGGCGGTTCTATTTCAGATGGGCTTTGTAGATTTGTATCGTGTGCTACGATAATTTATCATATGACAATTGTTCCCAGAAGACGTGTTAGTCGGGTTAAAAGGAAAAGTGCGAGATACATGCGACGCCTCGTTTCAGATACGACATTTGAGATGTAAGTGCCCGGTGTGAAGCACTGCACCTCGGCTTGACGTTTAATGTGAAGACGAGTAAGTGGGTAAATGTTAATCCAGCCATTTTTAACCAGGTTTTCCGAAGGAAAAAACTGGTTATTAGATTGGCGAATGCGGGCGGGCGGGCTGGCGNCAAGGTCACACTTTGAGTTCAAAGGTCAAAAATGGCCATAAATGAGCTTGTCCGGGTCATAACTATGTCATTTATTGTCAGATTTTAAAATCGTTTGGCACATTTGTTCACCATCATCAGACAGTGTGTCGCGCGAAAGATACACGCCGATATCTCCAAGGTCATGGTCACAATTTGAGTTTGAAGGTCAAAAATGGCCATACATGGATTTTTTTCAACTGAAAACCTGGTTTTGTGACAATTTTGTCCCTTGTTTGTTATTTTTTTATAAACATACACCCCACTCGGAGTAAACGTGTCACTTCCCAATGTAATTGCATGTTAATTGTTTGCAAATTAATGAAATGAATTAGATAATTATATGATATATTTGGTTTCATGTAATCTTACACTCTACAATTACCTGAGCAGAACAGTACTTTTATTTTCACCCAAGTATATAACATATACAATGAGGTCAATATAACGAAGTACAGCGAAAACATGTATGAGCAGTGATCATTAAGCAGTTAAAAACATATATCACGCCATGTACTCGTCTGATTAAAAACGTGATTACATGACGATTTTATCAGTAGAATCCAGGATCTCATAAATGATTCAAATAAAGATAAATTGAATTACACTTTGCTGCAATTATTGCGAAGCAATAAATGCATTGAACGCAGCATGCGTCTTATAAAGAACAGGAATAAACATGACATCTATTTATGTCGAATGGTTTCTGCCCGCAGCATACACTTTGCCTTTAACATATGATAATAAAGACGTTGATTAGCCAAGCAAATAATGTGATATTTAGTGTGTACTATATACCTCACCTTTTAAAAAGCAGTGTCGCGGTAAAAAATTTGAAATTTCAAATCATTCCTTTGCGATCGCACATAGTATGTTAGGGCTATCTTGCATCGTATTTCGCGATGTTAGTTCGCATTGTAGCAGAGTGCTTGCACTATCACATCGTATTTTAGCAATCTTGAATCGCGCTTTCGTGATCTGGCATCGTATTCTAGCTATTTTGAAAGCTCCTTTCACAATATTATAAAGTATTCTTGGTTATTTTGATTTGTTCTTTCGCGATCTCACATCACATTTTAGCTTTCTCGCATCGTCCTGACATCGAATTGTAGTTATCAGGAGAGTGGGTTTTCGCAATATTTAATCTTTATTTCGTGCCATCACTTTTACGGGTTCTTAAACTTATATTCTACAGGACAGATTGCACGTGAGATACAATTTTGCGGACTCTTTAAGCGAGATTTGGAAAATATGATGCGATGCTGCGAAAACACGAAGGGAGGTTGCGTTGATACGACGAGGAATCGTAACATTAATTTCCCAATCTCGCACCTTGTTTCGTATGATTAACTATGCATGGACACAAAATTAGGATGCGACATTTCAAATACTCCCTTCTGATGCTTAAATAGTATAAACCATAATAATAATGATTATAATAACCATAGTATGTATGGGTTCTAGTAAATTGAAATGCCGATAAAGATAAAACACAGTAAGTCGATTCAGTTGGGAAAGCAATATTGAAATAATAAAAACAGCTGCTGTTTGTGGTTATAATTGTACTAAGACTGTTTTTTAAGCAAGTTCAGCACAGCATACTTGTATTATATCGGCCATATGTAAGAATTGTAAGTTAAAATCTCGAAATGAAGAATCTTCATTAAGAATCTTTATTTAAGGAGCGAATGTTCAATATACCATTTAAGTAGCACGATTTGCTACAAGTTTATCATTACAGTTAACTTAAAATCGTTGCTTGGTGAGATTCAAATTTTGACAATTGCTCACTGTTTCAAACTTCACAATATATTTCAAACAATACCATTAGGTGTGTACATATAATTTCAAATACATTGAACAAAGAAACATCATATGCGAGAGACATTTGTAAGAACGAATATATAACACTCGCTGTGACATTTTTCATAACTATAAACACAACATTCATGTTAGGGAGGAAATTCAATCATTATAACACTCAAACAGATACAGAGTGTTCGTTTCAACGCGTTTTTTTTCGAAATATTCACTGAATGAAGCATAGCAGATAATGTATCATTATAACTTTGTAAAGATGGGGAATTACTCATTCTGAGCATAAATTACGACGACATTGTATGGTTCATGTACGTAGATAATAGTCCAAACAGGTAGTTTCAAACTTTCAGAGAACTTTTGGAAATTAAATATTATTTTAATCAGTCACACATATGCAGTTTATTAAACCGCACGCATAATACTATATTGTTTATGTTCTATTAATACTAGACCAGCAATCGCACATTAACATGTTAAGTTCACATTAAACGTATATAGGTATTTATATTGGTATATGTTGAGAAGCATTGAATAATGCATTCATATTTTTAACAAAACACATCTGTTGGATATCCAATTGCGAAGATTGGCGTACATATTACCAAAGTCTATACCGTATTGCAGTGTCTGTTACGCGAAGTCTTACTCTTACGGTGTATTAATTGGTCAGTAAATCCATATTGGGCGATTCAATAAACATTTACTACCCAGAATCCCACCTTGCGAGGTCAGTAAATAACATAAACATCCTTATTATATAATATAAACATATGTGATATTTCTAGCGATCGTAAACGAAAATATTCAATCATCTTGTACATGCCTTTATGTTTGTATGCCGGGTTATTTGACCAATGACACAGTAATCAAATATTTCAGAAAAACTACAGGCACATATAGCGTAGAGTTATGATGCCTTATAATATTCAATTATGTTGAATTAAGGTACGTCCGATTAAGGATACTCATCGAGGACTTGATAAGAAAGGTATCGGTATTTTCTTTTAATATTTCGCCTCACTGTATATGTAGCCAGTCTGAAAGGAAGCATGTGGACAGAATAGTATTATACTAAAATGTGCATACGCACGCGCGAGAAGCACATTATTAAGTTATCTGTAGAAAGACTATTTCAAGATTAGTTATCTGTTGTCTTTTTGTCTATATTTCCCGGTTATAGCCGTCTGGTTTAAAGGGAACACTTTCATTGATATTGTTTGCAAGAGCGTAATGTTGATATTTAATTCATAAAGTAACAGTTGTGTTCGTCTTTATAGAATGAGCTTCGATGGCCGCTGATAGAGCTTGTAAAAGTATATGCTTTGAAACACCTCATTGAGTTTGGTGTGGACAAGAAAAATACAAAATATTAAGCCTTGCGCATAAATACCATGCTATGTATTCCAGTTTAAAATGAACTAACTATTTCGATACGGTTTTTTGAATTTTCAATTTATAAGGAACTTTATGACGAAAACAAAAGAAGAGTGTGCGCTTATTGTTATATGACACAATAATACAGATGTATTGTTATTAAATGTATAGTTTTCGCATTGAATGTGTTTACTGTGCCCTATGATTCTCTGCATTATTGTTAGTTTTGTTTACACATATATATAGTTTGTGGCATAAATTATTCACAACCAAGTCGCTGACAAGTAAATTCCGCATGAATACTATTAATTCAGACATATAACGAAGTATAACAAAATTCAACACAACGTCACTGAAAAATACAGCCTCAATATTCGTTCGCTATTGTTAGTTCAGTAAATAATACTTTTCTTTTCTGAAAACATTATTTGCGAAATCATTAGTCCATCCATACGCCTAATTGTTCAAATAAAAGTCTCAGTTTTGATTCTTAAAGGGACTATTTTACACAGAGTCTAGACTGATTTATATAATAAAAAATCCTGAGAGTTGTCGCACGATTGTATAATAAACGAAATTACTGTAATGTGTAATGCAGAAACATAAATACGTTGAATGGTGCAACTCGGGCTGTTTTAAGTACAGTTGTATGCCGTTACATTATGTTAAATTAAACAGGCACTGTTATTTAAGCCCGGATCAGAATAAATATCGCTCAGTTTATACAGTGAGCAAGTGCAATGTAACTCAATTACATATGGAATGAGCTCCTAGCTATCTTACAAATAAATTAGCTAATACAATTTATGATGATTTTGTTAATTTTATACTTTACCAAAGGTTAAGGAGTGTTGCTTCGTCACAATTTCTAACAAGAATACGCATGTAAATCAGTCGCTCTTTTATGTATGTACACGAGGCAGAACCTAAGATAGAGCTCTCTGTTATCCCGGTTCAAGTTTCAATAGCATCGGGTATAGCGCCTGTTAAACATACTTTGCTTATTCGATAAGAGACGTGGTTTGATATGAAAGCTGCTTTTCCTTCTAGTACATATTTGTAATATTAACAGAAATGGCTAATAACTGAGTCTGTTTTGTACAACAAGTGTTTCTTTATTATAATAGAAAACAGCGTACCAATAGACATGACTTAACATTTGGTATAGAATATACAATCGTGTTATGTTATGCATCGTCATTTCCTGTGGTTTATCGTATGAGTCTTGCATACCTATAATAGTGATTCATTGGCATACAAGCAGAGCAGGTATGTTCGTTTGTAGCATAATAAATAGTTACAATAGCAAGAAAACTACTAAACATATGAATTTATTCAAATCCAAAAACAAGAAGAAAGTACTAAACACTTAAACATATCACTATTATAATGCCAAACTAGCCTCACAAGTAGTAGAGTAGAAGTTTTGTAGTAAACACAATATATTCTTTGAGAAGTAATGATTTTACGTCTTACATTTTTTCCAATATCTAGAACTGACGCAAACTTACAAATACGTCTGTAACAATATGTGCACAGAATTTTACGATGTAATCATCCACCTTCCGTTTTACTGAATACAGCATATTTGCATAATCGGTGGCATGAGTTAAAATAAATATTTAAAAAAAAAAGTTATTAACTATATATATGGAATATTATCTTTTTGACATAATGCTCTAATGCCAGCCTGTGCGAAGGACAATACATTTTAGAACGTTTTATCTAAAAAATACATCTAGTTTAATATAAGGATTTTACTTAAGTCATGTTTCATTAAAAGCTGATGCAATACAAATAACAAATAATTTTGATTTTAACATATATTGGCAAAAACAAACTAGTCTATATTTACAATATACTATTTACAATGTTTTCAACGTTTTCATTATTATGTTCATATCATTATGTCTTTTAAGTTGCTTAGCGATCAGTATGTATTGCGCCTTGCAATCATTAAATGAGCATATCAGTGTACATACGAGTAACGAATCATCTGCTACAACATATTTTCCTTGTACTACAACTCAACTTTTAAGCATGTGTTCGCATGCGGAAGAAAACAATATAAGTACTGGCGTTGGAGGCGTACTGCTCTTACTGAAATTACTTCCACAACATGACATTTCGCAATGCCAATCGATATCTTATTTTCTGTTTTAAAACAGCGACAGGCTTTTGTTTTCTTTAATTAAAAGCGACCAATTAGATCTGATAATATTTGTTATTTCATACTTTGTTTTCTAAAACTCTCCCAAGAAATGATTTAGAAAACTCGTTTAAAACCCACTTTTTTAACACAACTTCCGAACCTGTTTTAGATCTTATAATACAAGATATAAGTTACTCTTAACCTGTTAAACTATTGCATGAACTAATGTTTATTCGTAGATCGTGTATCTTTACGGGGCAAGTTAAATCACGGAAAGCACCTCGAAATTTAGACGACACAAAGTTATATATCACCGGATTTATCGCATGGTTAATGTAGAAACATATTCAAGAACTATAAATTAGAAGTAAATATCGCTCAAGGCCGAGACATCGTAATGTTTCAAGAGCCGAAAATACCAGCCAAAGGCTCACAACTCTAAATGGTAAATGGCACAGGAAAAATATTCCAACAATTGACGCGATGTTATTCCCAACCTGTCGATGTCGCTTTATGCAGTCGTGCTTTTCTATGTTCTGTCGACATGTTATTCTCAAAATATAGTATATATGGCAATTCATAGCAAACAAAAACAGCGCTGGCAGGACGAAGAAAACACTAACCAGCGATATAACGTAAGCCATGGAACAATTTCCAACAATTGGCGCTCGGCACACCTGAAAATATATAACCAAAAGTTGTTATTGGTTGATTTTTAGGAAACCAAATTAACTACTTAATATATTTAAAGCGTTTAAGTCAGTATATGTGCAGTTGTAATAACTTTGGACAGGAGCAAATATCCCGCTTAAGGTTGACCTTAAGTGATTGTCTGTGTACAATATCCCAACGGACATGTTTTAATAAATAAACACGACTTTATATATTATTTTTTCCACCATTATTGTTTTAGTTAATGAACAATGGCACCATACACGTTGAACAAAGGGTCTATTCCGATGTGATCACATGAAGAGTCATGTAGTTACCTTAATAGGTGTTCCATCATGGAATGCAGCATCCATTTATTTTGTTACGAACAGATACGGAATACACGACAAAGCGGAGAAAACCCAGATGCCAAGCAGAATCCATCTTACCGCGTTCATGTTGTCGTCCACACTCTGTTTAATTAATACAACAACGTTATAGGTCAATGCGCGGAAACGGATCTCACATAGTATTGTTAAGCACACTAACTTAAATTAATTGTGTATGGAATGATTTGTGTATTATGATTTGGATAAAGGAGAAAGTTTCTTTGATAACTCTGAATTGATGTGAAAGCTTTAGCAAACCTTAAACTGTCGCTACAGTTATGGCAAATGAAATCCGTTGATATGTTTATTACAAAACACAAATACACCCTTAGCCCAAGCACGATCGCTATGCTGAAAGAATACAACAAACTGGTTATGTTTAATGTATATTTTAACTAGAAATGGCGCGGCCGCGGCCGACGCGTTTCTCCACGTCGCATGTTTGACCCAGGGGTAGGATCAAAATTCCAAATAGTGCACTGTCGCACATATGCTCATAGCTACCATGCGTTTAAGTTTCAAGGTTCTAGTGCGAATAATGTAGGAGTTGATAGTGGACAGGACGGACTGACGGACGAAAGGGCAATTTTGGGTGGGTGTGGCCTATGTGGGCGGGGTCCTGGGGTGGATAATGTGGATATGGATGGTCGAGATAGACCGTGTTGTCATAAGAGATGTTCAGTATTAATTTTGACGTCAATTGGTGAATAAATAAAGAAGTAATGTTAAAACAAACTTTTGGGTGGGCGTGGTCTATGTGGGCTGGGCGCCCCAGGGTTGGTAACGGGGCCATGCATAGTTGAGATTGACCGTATTGTCATAAGAGATGTTCAGTATAAATTTGAAGTAAAGCGCTGTAGAAATGAAGAAGTTAATGTAAAATAACCTAAAACAAATGAGTGAAAATATCTGACCCGGCCCCACCCCAACCCCCATAACCTTTGAACCAGGGGTCAGATCAAAATTCCAAATAGTGCATTGTCGCAAATATGCGCATAGCTACCATGTGTGTAAGTTTCAGGTTCTAGTGTTAATAGTGTATGAGGAGATAGTGGCCAGGACGGACGGACAGACGGTGGAGATAACCACATAATATCCACGCTTCGAAAAGCGTGGGGATAAAAAATATTTAAAAAATATTGAAAACATTATAATTACCACATTTACCTGTAATCGTGTTAATTGCTGCATACCTAATTTGTTACGCACACAACATGGTGCTTTTTAGAGTGTATATACCAACTGAGAATCCGGTATATGCGTTTCGAATGTTTGAATAAGAAGACGATGTTTCTCGCTAGTTGTATTCCTTAGCAACTATTTACCTTAAGCGGATATCTAATGACCCTATAACGCTCGAAGGTGATGTCAGTAATGGTCAACACAGAAGCATGGGCGACTGCATTCTCAAGGAATGGGACAAGCATGCCTGCAAATATACGACTTACACATTGAATGGTGTTTGATTGTGTGCTGGTTTATACAGATCCGTTTAGTGCACAGTAGTAAAGTTCCATTCGCGTATGGTTTGCGTGGTTCTGCGTTGCGAATTGGAAGTGAGCTGATAACAAACACATTGCTATTGTAATATACTATTCACTTTTTAGAAAATAAATATGGACAAGATATTCATTGGGATATAGTTGCAGTCATATGTTTTTAATTTGAACAACCCGCAATCTGACTTAGCATTAGTACACGTAAATAATTTAATTTGGGGCGAACCACATATTTTCTTGTCGATGATTACCGAAATATTGTAGGATAATACTACATAAAATGTCTTTCTTAAAAGTGTAGACGCAAATTATCCATTGCAAAATTGAGTTCATAAGCCTCAGGATATACATTAAAATTCTCGGATCCCACAAATGACTGAAAATTACCTTTAAAGCTAGCTTACATTTCCACAGTACGTCTTCGCGTATTTATAAAAAAATATTGGTAATTATTCTTTTATTGTAAAATACATTTTCATTGTTACCGGTAGTCGTTGCTAATATCATAAGGTACATGTTTCAAAATATACATTTATGAAATTCAAAGAACAATCCCATTGTGAAAGTTTTAAAATTAATTTTGTTAAGTTTTCAGTTCTGTTATTCCGAGCCAAATACCAAATGTAAATACTATGATAAGATTGTGTGTTTTCTTATTAGTGTATTTGTTTGTACATTAAGTGCAGAAAATACCAGTGCCAAACATTCAGTGTAAAACAATATTGTTATGCATTCTTTAAAAGTAATGCCTTACCATTATGTAATTAAAATTTAAAAAAGGTAATAAAACGTATTTGAGTGGTCCATATAACAAACATAATTGTATTTTATGTTAAAACATTGTATTTTGCGAATATGCATTTAACACGATACGACTATTAATAAATGTACTATCTTGTATTGTTCTATTTTAGGTTACTTGTGATGTACAATTTATTACAATGTGACATAGAACTTACACATGAATTCACCGAATAACCAGACTTCCTTGGTAAAAATGTCCACGAGAGCGGTCGGCATGCACACCGAGATGACCAACATGTCGGCTATGCAGAGATTGCCCAGATACATGTTGACCGTTGTCTTCATCCGCCGGCTGCAAGAGATCACCACGAAAACCAGAATGTTGCCGATGATTCCGACTATAAAGACGATGGAATAAAGAATGGCTGAACTTATGACGATGTACTCTGGAGGCGAAGGCATTTCAACTTTTGAAGAATTCGTCACCGTCAGATTGTTTTTTAACGCGTAAGATTCCGTCGACAACGAACTATTTTGCGTCAGTATTACATCCATTTTAGAAGAAAACTTATAACAGTAAGAAAGTCACTTTTCTTTATTAAGTGAGAGAAACTTCAAAATGCGAAGTGTTTTCATTTGATTCTTATAGTTATCTTTAACCCTCCATCGTTTTGTCAGACATTGGTATTAAATGCGAAAAACGTTAATGCGCGGTATACACTATTGAATATTTTGATAGTAGTTTTCATATATATAAATTTGATAACAACACATATTTAATAACTAAATAAACACATACTATGTGTTTTCCGAATTTCTTTCACTGTATAGCACGGTAATTAAAAACAAATCAGCACAGTAATTTCTCATATTCTATTATCAGTTAAGTTTTAGTATGTGTTTTATTAATCTGTTTTCTTATATTCATAGTATCTGTACTGTTCCTTATTCAACACAGTTTATTGCATATTCAATCTCCAAGTTATGGCATGATTTCCGCGAGGGTGAACGTCTTAACACTGCGCGAGAAACATCAATCGACGCTGAGATACGTTTTTACTGTGCTAGCACTGACGCCAGCTTCCCAATCTGTATGCATACGATATTAAGGCGGGGTCCTAAAATATACCCTTGAGGAAAACCAGCATTGATAGGGTATGAGTCAGATTTTCAGCCGTAATTAACAACACACTGTCGTTTTGCATGTATGCCGTATTTAACGGCTGCAAACATTGGAGAACGGTAAACCATAGGTCGCGTATATCGCCATATCATCTTAACGATAACGTTATTTCACGAAATCTAGTATGGTTGCGTCATTTGGTTTTTGATTTTGTATTGAATTATTAATTAACCGAAGAAACACGGAAGCATAATTTGTTTATCGAATATATAAAAATTCCAAGTGAATGTAAAGCGTATTACTACGAAAGTTTCCTTATTTAGCACTACAACACACAAATAGAGAATGTTATGTCATGTTATTTGTATTGATTATGGAGAAATTTATATATGCTACATATGAAGGGAAAGGCCTAAATACATGATGTTGGTTAATGTAAAGTCGTTTAACATTTGAAAACCCAATACATTTTAAAGTGGTTTTACTGCATATGAGAAATGCGATATAAGAATTTTTCACCAGTATAGAAACTTATCGGATCTCTATTTCGAAAGCTATTCAAAAACTAGATGAAATAAACATTATCATCTATGTGTGCTGTTTCTCGTGTTGCATTTGTAAGATATCTAATACTCAGACGGGGCCGATTAACAAGTAACAAGTTTCTGTAAGTTTTCTTTAATGAGTAAAACACGCTATTTTCAGCCTTACGTAAACTGATATATACCCTCCTACGTTCTAGCAGACTGATTGTCTGATAAAAAGTACAGAGGAACTGGCCTTTTCTTTATTTGACATTTTAATAAACTTTACGTGGTTCTTTTGATTTACGTCATCATTAACATCACACGCGTTGTTGTTTTTTTAAAGAAAGAACACGTGTTTCTTAACAAATGATGTATATTGCCGTAAGGAATTGTTTTTGAAAACATTGTTTCGTAATAGGAAAATGAAGACATAAATAAACCAACGACGCGGTTAATGCAAACAACATAGCTAGCATAAATAACTGCAGGAAACGTACGTTAATACATTGCATACGAGCTAAAGATTGTATTTCCAATTAAAAGTTTCGCATCCTCGGTAAATGTAATAATAAGAACACACTTTCTAAACATATATGTAATATATGTTTATTTTTCAACAAACGTTAGACTGTTTTTGATTTTGCATTTATTAGTCACTCATGTGTTGCATTCAGAGGTCATATATGACTGAGCAGCTGTTCTGTTAGTTGGTCACAAAGTAAGATTTATTTTCTTCTTCTACCTCATGTTTACTGTAAATATCGTCTTTCTCTCAAGGCTGACACTGGTTGACGGCATCTACGAATGTCTGGGAGATATTAGATCCTTCATTACATTTGATTTAGACATTTTATTCTTTCGATTTGGGAAACTCTACTTGTTGGAAAAAAATGTTACAAATGGGAGAATATTAATGTATAAATTCACAGATATAGCTTTGAAGAAAATATGTTTTTCTGAACCAATATTAAGCAACAATACGTAATTACTAGTATTTAAGGCCGAGTTAGCTTTTTTACAAGTACGCCTTTCAATTGGCTAAAACTTAATTATTTATTTTGAGAAAAGAGAATAAATATAAAGATGATATCAAAATATATAGCCTACAACTTTATTCGTCAAACGTTAATAATTGCATGGGTATTAAATAACAATACTTTGACAGATTTCAGGCCGAGTTACACTATTTAAAATTATGTATCTGCCTTTGCTTTAAGCATTATTGTTTCTTTAAAAAATACTTCTAATGTACGTATCATTTTAAAGTTAATATAAAATTGTACACTTCTAAGAAAACATTTTGATTTTAACATGAAGAGCCTCGGAGATATTCATTGTCGAAGCTTTGTTACCTTTCAGGCCGATACAGATTTTCTTATTGAACAGTACATATCCGCCTTTGCCTAAAACTGTAATTAACTTCAGATAAACGTATCATTTTAAAGGTAATATAACACAATGTATATCTCTAAGAAAGCATTTCGATTTTAACGTGAACAGTCTCGGATATATTCATCAGTGAATCTGTGTAACATTTAAGGCCGCTGAAGATTTGAAAGGTCCATATACCCCTGTGCAATCAAGTTTACTTTTTCTTAATTACCATTTCATGTTTGAATATGAATTTAGAGGTTATATAAAAAGCAATGGCCGAAAATAAATGTAAGCTTTTATTTATGCACAATTGAAATATAATGGTTTCTTTAAAAGAATTTTCAGGAAACAAAAACATTATTTAAAATGCGCTCAAATAATATAAACTAAATTGCAGACAAGGTAAGTCAAGGTTGTGTAGGAATAAAACTAATTTATTGGTGAAAAACCAACACCTGACATATTGAATCATTTAACGACAATTGTATAACGCAATTAGCATATTTTACTTTTTAAAAAGGCAACATTCTCCAACTACTTTATATGCGTTTCTAAATATGTCTCCAATCAAATAATGCAATATAACGAACTTCACATCGCTCAATATTGCTTTGCGTTTTCTCAATTAAGACATAATTGTATACAATCCAACACGACATGCTGATTATTTCCTGTAGACGAAGAATGAAATCAAATGGGGCTATTCTGCTATATTTTTGGACGGAGACTTATTACTATTTATAAATTAACTTGACATCAGATGTATTGTCGCATTCCAATAACGTCTTCAAGTCCTTTACCATGTAGTTCTTACAAATGCGGGATGTAAAATATTATCATTAATATCACTAACTTCCCTTGCCTAATACAGACCTACTAATGTTTGTGTACGCACATATGTGACAGCTGCAAAATGATTTATATTCATTTTTAAGAAACGTTCAAATTAACACTGTATATGTCGGCTTGGTATGGATGTTTCGGTGTTTGATACTCCGCTTGATTAATATAAAATTACCCGATATAATCGTATAATTGTCCACATAATTTCGTAGCGGGGCAATATCATGTAATGACTTATTTAGAGTTTAAAGCGAGTGCTAGTTAGTAAGATTTGTCTTCGGATGCAGCTGAAATTGAATTGGGTTTATTTTTTAAATGCAGATTATTTAGTTCTCGTTTTCGGTCCCTTGTACGGGACAAATACATTGACCTTTTTGTGCAGTGGCATTCTGGATCGAAAAATTAAACGCTTTGTTTTACAATCGGACTTTCAAGATCCTGCTCATATTTATGTAAATGTAATAAGGTTAATATCCAGTTTGAGGAAGCAAGCATGCTTCAAATATCCTAACTTAAAAAAAAGCCTACAGCTTACTGTTACTGATATTAAGCGGCAAAACATAGTAGAATTAAGTGTTGTGTTGTTGTTTTTTCCAGTATACGAATTTGAGCAAAGGCAACTGCTATGTTGCGCCTGAGCGTGGTTATGACGCTGAAGCATACAATCATACAACCAGTCTTGACATGATATGCAAGGTAAAACACTTCTTACACCAACGATACCTCACATTAGTTTAAATAACTATACTGCTGCTATATTAATCACAGTTTTTAAGAAAACAATGAGCCTGCACTATATGTATGTGCTTACAATATATCGTATGACATTAGTTAATACAACTGGAAATCATCTATTCAAAATATAAACGTGTTTATAAGACTATATTATACTTCTACATTTGTTCTGAATCACATCACATACAAGAAGCATGCTCGTCTGTTCACTACTTTAAAAATAGCATTGCGTTCAATTTCTTACAAAAAGGTTTGTCCCAGTTGGCGTGTATTCCCTTTAATGATTGAATCGGCAACAAAAACATATTCATAAAATGGCGAATCATACATAATGCTAACACAATTCAAATCTCATACTTAATCTGTATAACAATGCATTTTAATGTGAAACCCTTTGTGAATATAAATGTGTTTATAACTTCTTTTTATGTTTTATGATGTTTTTAATTTTAAGTTGTATACATAATTGAAAACATTGCGTTGTATTCTCTTTGTGTAATTTAGCTTCATTAAAACAAATTCAAATGGGCCACTTTCATGCGATCCTTCTCATCTATTACCATGAACACTTACACTTGTTAAAGCCTTGGTTTAAAAACGAAGTGAGGAATTTGAAGTGTTAGTAGTAGTGCATATAGTTAAATTCCCGTTACATCCGAACACTAGTTCGCCATGTAACTCATTTGAAAGAGTCTTACAATTAAACCACTCTCAAAGCGTTAATGTGTGTGACTGACTAGTGTGTAATTAGATATTAAAACCATTATTTTTTTAAATAATATTAAACATTTATTTAAAGTGTTCCTTAAATGTAACAATAATCAACTTTGGAAAGGAAACGTACGCTCGTGAAATTAGTGTCAAGCGTACAATAATTGTTTTCCAGAATAACAAAGCATTTACCAATGCAACCTGTTTAACTTATTCGCAATGTTTGCAACGTTGGTAGAACATTTAATAGTTTGGTATTTAATCTTCTTTGAATTTTTTAAAAATATAACTGTTTTATGATCACTTAACCCATTTTATTACGTTTCCATTTTAGGTTTATGTTAATGAAAGATTACAGTGTATTTACGGTAAGAAAGACTATTTGTTCTCGCATTGGATATGTTACCAAACCAACGACTAGTTCATAGTGTATTTGGAATCGATGTTTATGATGAAACTGCAAAGGTATGACCAAATTAATAGTCCGTATTCTGTTCCACTTATCTGATAATCAGAGCATTTTTGTTTAACGATGCTTATGTTGTTGATTTTGGCTCTCGCGCACATACTTGTCTTTATGAATGAAATGATCTATGTTCTTTCATTTAGTACAAATAACATGTTTATTTCAGTTTTATAACTATGACTATACTATTTAAATCTAATTGAATAAATATAACGGTGCAGTGTTGTGCAATATGTATGTGATAGATCTGTTCTGAACTATGTGCATAATGGATGTTGTTTTGTGCCAACACAAGAATAATACGTTTATAACCGTATCCGCAGCGAAGTAAACAAAATGCAATATTAAATAATACACATACACCTACCGCGTTATTAATTGTAGTACTTAGCGATGGCAAACTATTGTAATTCCTTCTGATAACCACAGCTGGAGAAAAAAAAAGAATGTTATATAACTATTCGCATGTTCTTAAATCCTACTTTGTAACCGTATGTGACGCAACTCCTGAGTGGGGCCCTTAGAAGAAGATTTAATGCATCAATCTGCAGTAGGTTTCTGTCAATTAGAAGCCATTCGACGTCAAAACCGATACTTACTTATTTGTATTCCATGTGTTTCACTCAATCTCTGGTTGAACAATATTACAAAACAAACCTTATAGCATCGTAAATTAATCAAAGTTGTTGAGGTTATGATGCTCTACCGCAATTAATCATTTAAGATGAGTTAAAAGTATATAACAAACTTGTGTTTTATATTGCGCTTTTTTATTTCATACGTGTATGCTTTAGTATTTTTTAAACGTAAAATGATGTAATCAAATAATGTGTAATGTATGCGACTAGGCAGAAATCAACACTTCTACTACTAATAGACATTAACTAGAATGACGTGTACTAAATGACACTAACTGGATCGTCGTGGTTGCTTAATATTGTGATATACCGTCGAAAAAACTTCTTTAGTAATACTACACATGTAAGAGTTATTCACACCACGAAATCGTGCCGTCCTTACTGTCACGTTTTGTTTTTGTTGTTGCTGCATTCTTGATAATTAATAACAACTGATAGTACATCATGATGGAATCATTCATGTTATACATGGTATAAATATCGTGGAACCTTGCAGACTTCCACCAATCAGTAAATTTTAATTCCATTAAAACGCAGAGAGCGGGACCAGAAAGTTGACAATCACGTACACAGATTGACCGACAAAAGGCTTCTTAAGTGCCTTCCTTGTCACATATACCGTGTGATTTTTTTGCACCTGTGAATTCCGAGTTAGAACTAGTTTTAAATCGTTAATAATTAAAAATACATCAAAAAACCTTATACTTATCTTACGAGTAATTTAGGAGTATATTTCTGGTCAGTTATTTCAAAGTTATGCAATATATCAATGAGTGCAGGTTTCTGCAAGATGGAAAATGCGATTAACACATTAGCAGACTCCGGGGAGTAGCTTATAAATGATTTAAATGTAAATTAATTTAATGGCTCTTTGCGAAACATGCTGCGGAACTGCATATGCTTTTGGTGTATTAACATTAACTTTTGAAGAACAAAAAAAATAAAAAATCATAAAGTATATTGCATCCTGAAGGTTTCATAAGCACTCTGTCTCTGAGCAGTAGCTTTGTTTTGATAATCATGATGGGAGAGCGGGTGTCAGTATAATACAATCAAAGCACTGAATGCACTGCAGTTCGCTTTTGGATAACAATAGACGCAACTCATATTTCAAAATTAAGTTATCGCTTTTTAAATCGCAAGTTTGAAATAAACTCAACCAATTTATATGTATTAAGAGTAGGTCTAAAGGATAATATCGAGATGGGTGTGAACTGTGTAGCATCATTTGGATGTAATAGAGATAACTTAGACACACGAGCAACAACGGGTCACTTTTTAGACTTTCTGAAAGTATAGAACAAGCGATGACAATTGTATTATGATAACTGGTTAATATAAAGTAAAAGTATTTGTAATCACCATTTTAATGAATATGTCGCTGGAATATCGACTTTATATAACGCAACGAATGTAATTTCATGATGAACATTCCCTTTTCAAAACATATAATACAATAATTGATGAAGAAAAAATATAAATTTCTAGCAAGACTTTTTTCTCATGAAGTAGTTAGTCATAAAGACACCGCTGGAGACCCACACTTTTGTTTGAAGCCATTAATTGATACCCTAGCAGTTCACATGTTGTCAACCAGACTCTGACCTTTACATCGTTACATCTTATTTATGTTTTACAGTCATTGCAGTATATGTTAGGGTTATATATGCAGGTAACATGTTAGAATAAAATTAGAACCAAGGCATCAAATTGTTGTATGAAGTCGATTTACAGTCGACCATTATACAATTGACTCATACTGTAGTAGACATATATGTTTTTAACAAATTCAAGAACATACAACACAAACTTGGATCTACCATTTTTCTAGATGCATAGGTTCACATCGTAATCCTGGAGGAAAAGCAATTAGTTGTCGTCCATGATGGCGTTTGAAACCTGTAACATCTACACCGTGTTCAAATAACGTACATCGCATTAACATTTAGACGGCACAAAGTTACACTTCACCGGATTCACCGTGTGATAAAGTTAGGAACATATTCGAGCACTAAAACTTAGAAGCAAATATCTCTCAAGGTCGAAAGTTGGTAAAGTTTTATGACCAGACAAGGGCCTACAACTCTAAATGGTAGAGGGCACACAACAAATATATGTATAATTGAGACGATATAATTTCCAACCTCTCTATGCCGCTTTTGCAGTCATGCCTGTACAAGCCCCGTCGACACGTTGTTCTCAATCTATAGTATAAATGAATATTTGGTCATTTATAGCGAGCAACAACTAGCGCCGGCTAGACGAAACAATACACCGACAAGCGATATAACGTACGGCTTCGATAAGTTACCAATAATTGGTATTCTGCACACCTGAAAAATTAACATTAAAATTTTGTCAATAATGGCCTTTGAAATGCATTTGAATTAAGAAAACACTTAAACGCGCCTACGGAAATCATCGCCATAGAATTCACATTTATCATAACACGTACACGAGACAAGGTGCCAAATTAAAGAACATGAATCAGCGTGTATCATTAAATATCCGTCTTTGTGTAATATACTTCAACATTTAAAATATGTTTGCAAACTTAATCTATTCTGTGCAAATATAATAGACATAAATGGGTCGTTGAAATGCAATGATTATTTCGACATATATTTTCAAACGCTTCATAGAGGACCAACGAAAATTACTCAGTTTTATGATACTCTATTTATAACTGGTACACTAATACATAAACATTAAACAATGATGCTTAGGCTTATATATTCATATGAATATATATGATTTAACCTTTATATGTATTCCATCGTAAAAATGAGTCTATGTTTTCTGTAAAAATAAATAATAAATACACGACACAGTGGAGGAAACCAGATCATAAGCCCATCATTCTACAACTTAACCGCTCTTATGTTGCGTCGATACTCTGTTCAATTAATCGCAACAGCAGTTGTAAAGTACACAAATATCCACCAGAAACTTGCGTTTCTATGCATATCCCATAACTGTACTGTGTTATTGCGAATGATCTTTGCGAATGACATAAATTTAATACATTAGTGTATAGCAATATACATATTACTTGAGTTTAATATATAAGAGATCGATAAAGAAAGGTTATTGAATTTAAGAGTCCAATGTGAATGCTTTATTAAACGTGTTGTGCGTAGCAAACGGTTGCTAGCTTAATGAACTATGAATATCTACATGTGCTTCATTCGAAAAGCGTTATCACAATTTCATTGAAGCGATATGTTGAAAGACCGAAAACTTAGGTAACACTGTTTGGCCAATGTTATAGGGGTTCTTTGAACTTAATTGGAAATTAAACCATTGCACACACAAAAACACACTTCTTATACTTTATCCGTAACCTGTATCAATGGTATATGTATGGGTTTATATTGCACAAATTGTGTGTGTTTTGCTTATGGGTACTTTTTTGAGTATCTGGTAATCTACGTGTTGGTGCTTTTTGATGTGGAGACGGACTTTCATTAGTGTCGAATCTCTTACTTTTAGCGCACATCGGACGACTCTATAACACTCAACGGTGCACAGTTCTAGCACAGTCGCCGACCCCGTATTTCCTTTATGAATATAGCATATAAAAACCGCGTATCCTTATACATAAATAGGGTTTTCTTAGACAATACAGCGTTTAATCGATAATTAGGTTGGTTCGTAACGTACGACAGACGCATAGTATCGCATAGTATCACTGTAGTGAGCCGACATGTAACACATTTGCTTTTGTATGCTCGTATACAACTTTATATAATTACATAATTCATATACAAACTAAACCAGCCATTATTTTATATGTTCCGTTAGCCGCTTGTATGTTGCTGCTAAAATGAGCGGAGCATGTAGTTTTTCTGTTAAAGAACGTTTTACATGATAATAATATGCAAACACGACACATATATTAGACTGTGGTGTAACAAATTATCAAACGCGGTAAAGCACTAAGCTTCTGACAATTGATTTGCATATGGAACAAATCTTTCTTTTATACCTACTGCTAAAACATGACATTTCTGCAGTGAAATAACAGCAGTGATAATAACACAGTTGTTATTTTCACCGGTGAAAATAACACATTGTCGGAATTCCTTTTTTATTGTTAGATTATCAAATCAAGATGTACTTTAATTGTTTATATCCTTGTTTATATTTTTTCTATTAATAACACAAAATAAAATCGCTATTCCACCGATTCCAACACATTTTTTCTTTTAATTATATGCTTTTTTTACCGTTTATTTACATTAAAAAAAGAGTTTAACTGAAGAATTTCCCTGGAATAATGACGTCATTTCGTCAACAAAATGACGTCATTTCGTCAACAAAATGACGTCATTTCAATGTATTGAGGCACACCACGGGAGAGAGGGTCACTTTTCAGCGAAAGGGAAATTATTATTAATTATTTTCTTGAAAAACTGGCATAAAAGAAACATAATATTTGCTCATATCAGTGTAAGATCGTTTGCTTACACTGACATGAACAAATATCCTCTATACCTGCATGTACAGCATTGTATACAATATATAAACAAATAATATGTTTGCAATATTGTATTTAATAAAGAGCAATAATATGTTTTTGTATTTAACCATAAAGTGTGTATTGATTATGAATAATGAATTACGTTTTTTATTGAAACAAGTATTTATTATGAGTTTACGATGTGAAAGTACAAATACAAAAGTAAAAATTATTGTAAAAACAAGTTTATCCCTACTTCTGTGTCGCCGTTAAAACAAAAACATCATTTCCGTGGTAGATGAAATTAATTTGGATTGAAACGTCAGTCATTTTCCGTGAGTTCCTTCTTATTTCTCGGGAAATATGCATTGTTTTCGTTGGTTTAATGTGATTTATGTTTATTTAACTCAGTAAATTACCGTGACAAACTATTTTTTGGAAATGTTTCATGTTCGTCTGTTACGCTTTATTTATAAACGGTCGATATATACATGCATTCCATAATTGAAATATCACGATAACACGTTTATGTCAAATTAGCCTTTGCAATATATCAGCGAATATTTACTAGACTGTCGCTTAACACTGTTCGTTTGTGCACACGAAATTTTGAAGAAAGCTACTCGATCAAAAAATAAATTAGGTGACGTATTACAAAACAGCGTGGAAACCAGTGTGAATCAACATTAATATCGTGTTTTGACGCATAAAAGCATCATATACGCTTTGATTTTGCACGATTTTAAATGCCACGTCAGAAACCGTTTTGACTGGTTTTGTTATTTAGTGATCTCTTTCATATGCGAATGCATATCTAACGATATAAGTGTGTGCTGTATTTAGTTTGTTTTTTTAAATAACCTAATAACAACAACCACAACACCACCACCTCCAACAACTACTACTACAATCACAACTACAACTACTACTACTTTAACAACAACTATTACTACTACTACTACTACTTCTACCACTACTACTTCTACTACTACTACAACTACTACTACTTCAACTACTACTACTACTACTACTACTACTACTACTACTACTACTACTACTACTACTACTATTACTTCTACTTCTACAACTACTACTACTACTACTACTAAAATCCTAATAACACAACGACTTATACTGCTACTACTACTGCTACTACTACTACTTATTCTACTACTTCTACTACTTTTACCACTTCTTCTTCTACTTTAATACTGAAATTATAATGATGATATCATAGTATTAGAACAAAATAAACAAAAGCAATTAATATATCAGCAGTATATTTATAAAGATGCATGTCGTACAAAGATGATAAGTATACTTGAGTGTGGCATTGTTAAAGTAAAGCGTGGGTTGGGCATGCTTTTTTGTAGCGTTGGTTACTATTTAAGTTGTTGTCTTGTAAAGATTCAAATTTACAAGGTTTTGGTGGGTGTTGTTATTTACGTTGGGTTATAACTGTTGATATATTGTTAAATATTGAATATTGTTTTCAGTTTTGAAATTGCGAGATAAGGGTCATTTTTAGCATTAGATCGATGTGTATGATGTAGCGCGTTTCAGAGTTGAATGTTAATAATTGTCAATTTCCAATTGAGGAAACAAGCATATCGTGTTTTTTTTTTCAAGTAAGTATGAACATATTACAAATGCTTGTGTATGCTTTTCGATAATTTGTTTTAGTTAGAAAACATTTCTACTTTTTATGTTATTTTTCACACATAACATATCGTCCAGCGAGTGATCCAATTAATATAATGATAACGAATGAATACCACTATTTTATTTTATAAAATCACATTTTAACAAATCGCATAGATGTACATACTAACTAGAAGTACTAGTTGAATACGCATGTGATTTCAACTCATGGCATGGGAACAATAAAACATTATACTTGTTTTGTCGACGATATGTTTTGTGGAAATAGTTTAATGTTCTTAGAAAGCGTATACTTGGAAATAAGAAAACATGACCGAATTGAGTTAATTTAAAATTCTATGCAAGTACATATGTGCCAATTTTCTGCCAATCACAAAAACTGATGAACTGTAGCCCGATTACATCTTAATTGTAACCGTTTTGAATAGTTAATTCCTCTGCGCCAATTATTAAAGTCTAGACCATTAAGTAGAGATTGCCTTAAGGAGTGTAAACAGTGCTAATTTTAAAGATTGTAGAGTTATACAGCCCGATATTTCAATTAATACCTCTTTACACAGAGGGACAAAGTGACGTTTACACTTATTGAACTGTCTCAAATATATGAAATGCACCACATGAATATCTTCTGGAAATATACGTAGACTCCCGTATGGCATACCATTGCATTTAGTCAAAAAGATGTCATATGGTTAGTACATCTACAATACTCGACGAAGCTTAGTGTATCTTATATTCAATATGGAAATATATGGAACAATATTTAAAAAAAAAAAAAACATTGTTGGAAACTATTTTTACTTCAAGCATTGAAAAGTGCTGGACGGTCACCATAGCAAATCAATGACCACACTTATATTCAATTATGTGAGCTTGATAAGAATGTGCGTGTTATGTTTAATACGAGTATTTTGTCACATAGTCTGATAATTGGTTATTTGTCTTAAATAAACGGTGGCATGCTACAATAAGGCTTCTCTACCTCTTTTGTTTCAGTTTGCATACATTACCATCGATGCTAGGAACGGACTCGAAAAGTTTCTGCGCAAAGTATAAATTTATGACTGTTGTTTTGGACAATTAATAGAGCTTAAAATACAAAATGAATTGTAGATCTCCAAACGTGTTAGCATATACATTTAACAAATCACTGAACTGTCACGATATGGGGGCATATGTCTCCGAACGCGAAATTGTGTTAATTATTGAAGCATACTTTTATAAGATTTCTTTTCGCATTTACTCATTTGTCATATATAAAATAGTATTCATACATAGTTCATCATTCCAATTAGTACCAAAATATTTAAAAAGTAAATAAAATGCGCAAACACAGTATTCGCGTTTAACTATTCGTAAAACTTAAATATTAAATAAAGATGCGATTTGAATTCAATTTAACGACATGGATGAATTGAAGAGTCATACGTGTTGTTGAATTCGTTAAGTATTAGTTATGAAACCAATTAGATGTACTGGCTAATCAAACAGAAAGGTTTAAATGTTATACTCTTTAAAATGGAACTAGTTTTTGGATACAACGGTAATTGAACTATATTAACTACTACTAACACTTCAGAATCAAGGATTAAGGAAAAGTCTATGGTTTCATGGCAATATATGAGTATGATCGCATGAAAGTTACCAATTTAAGTTTTAATTATGATTAACGTCACAACGAGAATAAAACGCAATTCTTGCAATTATGTATATTATATATATATATATATAAACTACTTTAAAGAAAACGTAAAATCATAAAACAAACACTAAAGTTATAAACCCATTTTTATTCACAATGGGTAAATTACAGTTAAACATATTTTTTTAAAGATCTTGAATAATTGAAATGTTTGCAATGTTTGTAACGCTGCCAGCACAGGGTATAGTTTGTTAATTTTATGGTTCCTGAACTCATTTTATTACGTATCTATTTCTTGTTTATGTAAATGCAAAAGTAGAGTGTATTTAAGATGAGCACGACTATTTACGCTCACATTGGATATGTTACCATACGAACGACTATTTCATAGTAAATATATAGCAAATTATGACCGAATTACTTGTCTGTATTTTGTTCAACTTATTTCATAATCACAGCAGTTGTTTTAAACGATGCTTTTGTTGTTTATTTTGGCTCTTGCGCTCATACTTGTCTCCATGACTTGAATGATGTATAGACTATCGCGTCAAATAGACATACGTTCAACACAAGAACATTTTTTCTATAATTAAGTACAAATAACACAGTCTTATTAATATGAATATACTATTAGACTCGTATTGATAAAATATACCGGTGCATTGCTGTGCAATCTGTATATGATATATCTGTTTGAACTATGTGCATAATGGATGTTGTTTTGTGCCAACACATGAATCATACGTTTATAACCGCAGACGAAGCGACGTAAACAAAATGCAATATTAAAGAATGCACATACACATACCGCGTTATTAAGTGTATTATTTACCGATGTAAAACTTGTGTGATCCATTTTGATTACCAGAAGATTCTATAACTTTTCGTATGTTCTTTAATCCTACTGTGTAAACGTTTGTGACGTATCCCCTGAGTGGGGCCCGTAGAAGAAGAAGTAATGCATCCATCTGCAGTAGGTGTCTTTGAATTGGAAGCCATTCGACGTCAAAACCGATACTTACTTATTTGTATTCCGTGTGTTTTACTTTATCTCTGTTTGAACAATGTTACAAAGCAAACTTTATAGCATCGTTAATAAATCAAAGTTGTTGAGGTTATGATGCTCTTACGTCATGTATCAGTTAAGGTGTATTAAATGAATATACAAACTTGTTTCTAACAATTGCATTTTTTATTAAATACGTGTATGTTCTTTAGTATTTGTTAACGTTAATTGCTGTTGTCAAATAATGTGTTATGTATGCGACTGGTCACAAATCAACCCTAATATTATGTAATAATTAATACTAATAGACATTAACTGGATTGACGTGTACTAAATGACACTAACTGGATTGACGAAGTTGCATAACATTGTGATATACCGTCGAAATGCCCTGTCTTATTTAGAAATACTACACTTGTTAGATATATTGACACCACTAACACGTGCAGTCCTTACTGCCACGTTTGTGTGTGTCATGTTGCTGCATTCTTTATAATTAATAACAACAACTGATTGTACAGCATGATGGAATCATTCATGTTATTCATTGTATAAATATCGAGGAACCTTGCAGACTGCCGCCAATGAGTAAATTGTAATTCTTTTAAAACGCAGAGATTGGGACCACACAGTTGACAGTCCACACTGTCCATATGTACATCACCTGAAACAGATTGACCGACAAAAGGCGTCCTAAGTGCCTTCCCAGTCGCACATACCGTGTGAGTTTCTTTTCAACTGTGACTACCGAGTCCGAACTAGTTTTAAATTGTTTATAATGGAACACAACAAATATATTATAATTGACACGATATAACTTCCAACCTGCCTGTGCCGCTTTATGCAGTCATTCTTTTTCAAGCCCCGTCGACACGTTGTTCTCAAAATATAGTATATATGTATATTTGGATTTTATAGCGAGCAACAATAGCGTCGGCTAGACGAAACAATACACCGACAAGCGATACAACGTACGGCTTCGAACAGTTACCAATAATTGATATTCTGCACACCTGAAGCATATACATTTACATGTTGTCGAGAATGGCCATGTAAAATGCATTTGCACACTTAAACACGCGTACGGAAATCACCGCCATAGAACGCTTATTTATCAGTCCACGTTCAAGAGACAACGTGTAAAAATAAAAAATATATAAATCAGCGTTGCACATAAAATATCTGTCTTTGATTTCCCCCAAAGACACCATGTACTGGTTCTAGTCCCAGGAAACGGACTCGAGAGCGTTTATATAAGCCTATGGCTTTCGATGCAATCGAGCAAAAATAAATAGGTTTAAACTAAATATCTGTCTTTGTGTAATAGACTTCAAAATGTTAATATGTTTGCAAACTTCATCAATTCTACGCAAACAATTATTAACCAATACAAATAAATTGTTTGTTGAAATGCAATCATGTTTTCGACACATATTTGTAAACGATTCATAGAGGATCAAAGAAAACTCATCTTGTGATACTCTATTTTAAACTGGTAAACTACTACCTACAATTCAAACAATTGTACTTAGCCTAATGTAATCATATAATTATATATAAATAAACCTTCATATGTGTTCCATCGTAGAAAGCAGAGTCTATGTATTATGTAAAAACATAGACGGAATACACGACACAGTGGTGGAAACCAGCTATCCATCATAATCCATCTAACCGATTTCACGTTGCGTCGACACTCTTTTCAATTAATCACAGCAGCAGTTGTTGACTTCAAACATATCGACCATAAGCTTGCGGTGTACTATTCATATACCATACATGTACTGTATTATTGCGTAGTACCTTTGCGAATAGCATGAATTAAATACATAAGCTTGAAGTATTACGAATATAACATAACTTACATATATACGAGATCGATACAGGACATTTGTTAAAGATAAATATGAAATAAGAAGTGTCCGATATAAATGCTTTTATGCAACGTTTCGTGCGCAGAAACGGTGACTAGCTACATGAACTATGTACATCTATATTTATTGCACTCGAAAAACGTAATCGCAATTTCATTAAAGCACACTCGATATGCTGAAAATGGAAAAGTAGGAAAACCTGTTTGGTCAATGTTTAATAGGAATTCTTCGAAAGTCTACTAGTAATTAAACGAGATCGTTAATTGATCGATTGAACAAAACCAGCAACAATTGTATAAGTTATCGGTAACTTGTATCAATGGTATTGATATGGGCTCATTTGGTGCAAATAGTGTGTGTTTTGCATATGGATACTACTATCAAGTATCTGGTAATCTGATCTTGGTGTTTTTGATGTGGAGACAGACTTTCCTTAGTACGAATCGCTTTTCTTACTGTTTACTTTAAGCGCACATCGGACGACTCTATAACGTTCGATTGTGCACAGTACTGGCATAGGCACCGATCTCAGCATGTCCAATATGAATATAGCTGATGACAACCGCGTACCAGTATACATATATATGGTTGTATTTGGCAACAGCAGTGTTTTAATCGATAATCACGTTAGTTCGTTACGTACCACAGACAATTACAGAGTACCGATGTAGTTAGCCAACGCGTAGAACATTTGCTTTTGTATGCTCGTATCCACCTTTGTATCATCACATAGCTAATATACAAACCAAGCCAACTATTTTTTGCATATGTTCCTGTAGCTGTTTTTATGTTGTTACTTAAATGAAGTGGAGCATGTAATTATTCTGTGGAAGTAAGATTTTCATGTAAATAATATGCAAAAGAAAAATATATATGAATCAGTTGAAACACATGATCAAAAGCAGGAAGGCACTAAGCTTGTGATTGATGCTTCGCAGATTGAAGTCATGTACCTTCATGTACAACATTTAAGAAAACATATCAGCACATGTGGTGCATAATTCATCATGTTTGCGTGTTTTGTTAATACAATATTGAATTAAATAAAGAACATACATCGTAGTTTTTTTTAACCTTTAATTGTGTTTGATATTGAATTACGTTTATACTTAACACAATTATTTATAAGGAGTTAATAAGGGGACAGAACAAACCACAATGTAGAAATTAGGGTCAAAACAAGTAAACTCCCTACTTTTTGCCTCGTTTAAACATATGGATGTTGGGCAAATATTACATATTTAGACACGCATCGATACTAGCCTATGAATGAAAACAACCTTATAGTATAAGAGCTACCAAACATGCAGCCTCATTAAACAGAAACTGCTGTTGTATAGTGTTTTAGGCATATTTATGGGAAATTGTTCATGACATTGGCCATTATCATTCAATGGTTTTATTGAAACAGGCTGAACGTTCGAGTCAATGTTAATGATGCAAAACATCTATCGGATGGTATATTAATGTGTTTTTTTATAAATCGTGTCTAATATAGTAATACTGGCATATTTGAATATGAGCATGAATTAGGCATCCTATTAGGTTATCGTTTTCAATCCTTCGTTAATAATTTGCCAATATAGATGTCTGTCAGGTTCCGCAATGGTAGCTGAAAAGAATGCGTGTAAAAGCCTTCAAGTCTCATGGTAAACATCGGATGTAGGAGTTAAGCAGATGCAAGATAATTCACGCCTAAGCTCGTCTGTCTAAATGTTAAACGCCCTATGTAGAATATGGAGCGCGAAATCCTAATACTCTAAAAGCTTTTATTTAAATCTACATTAAACGAAAACAATACATGTGATTTAGTGCAGAGGACACATTGCCAATATTCAAACCACGGTTTTGCATGTGTATGCTGTCTATATCCAATAAAATGGAAGACCTACAAGAACTGGCCGGAAGATTTGAATTTAATTGTTTAAAATGCGATTATTTGATCGAGCGTCTTTGACTGTACTTGACATTATTAAGACAAGTTACAACAACCATGCAACATAATAAATCCTTTCCAGCGAACAGTTAACATCGGTAGTCATATATTTGAGGAAAGTCAATGTCATGTACAGTAAATTACAATACATAGTCTGCACGTGTTTAAGTCGGCCGAGTTGATGTTGGTATATTTTCCCATTTTTGTTATGTGTCGCAAAAAAGTGATTATGAGTCAAAATGTGATGGTATTTATGTCAGATGTGCAAAATATTTGGTCAAAATCGGTCAAGAAATGCCCAAATTCAGTACAAAGATAGGGCTTTTCAATTTCTGTTCATGGACAGAAATTATCTAAATTTAAACACCCGCGGGTCACATGTAAAACCATATGACCATTGTATCATTGTTTACAACGCCATTTGTTATGGAGAAACCGTGTTATTTAGTAGTTCTTCTTTGTTTTGAAAAGCGCGGAAGTGGAAATCACGTGCAATTGGCGCTCATGTGACCCAAAGCGTGCGTACGTCACTTCACATGTTAATAATAGTCTTGAGGATTCCGTTATGTACATGATTAGGTTTCGTATTTTTTATGCTTTTGGCATTTTTGGCACAATTTTTGCGAAAATCAGATGGAAGACTTAAGCTTTTGAATGTATCTGACGAATACTGATCAATTCTGGTCAGTTGAAAAAAAAACTGTTGTGAGAAATATCAACTCGGCCGGCTTTAATGAGTTTACAGCTGGAATATGCGTCTTGGTACGGACAAAACAATATAGCAAACATTAAAACCGTAGAAGATCTATCAGAAGAGACATTCGTCTCCTATCCAATACTTTTGTTACATAACGCAAAGTATAAACTTAAAATTATTAAAACTGGGATCACCACCTTGTAACTTGCATAACTTACTTGATATTCTGTGTATGCATTTTATAATTTGTAGCTTAAATGCATAAAGCAATTCAAAATATTTTTTTTTAAATGTAATCAAATACATTGAAAGCCCTAGATGAACAAGTGAAATATGAGTCGTGAATATAGAATATGTGAAAAATGTACTATGCGTAAAACGAGTACCAGTTCTAGAAAATAACGTCTTAATTACTAATCTAAATATAACATTGAATTGCCAAGGATTGTAAATGTAACCGTCTAATTTTGTATCAAAATGAAAAACAAAATGTTGAATTATATTTCAACGTACTTACGAATGACACAAATTATGCGTAGCGCTTTTTCCAACTAGATTTATACTAATGTTTCATGACAATCCTTCCATGAACATTTGAGATATGAAACGTGAATTTGAACTGTAATTGACGCATGCCAATAGCAGTTTGTGTCAATGACCATTATATTGTCACTAAGCTTCATATCTCAAGAAGTATATAAGATTTGGAGAGGACAAGAAAATATAGGTTTGACTGATTGAACTTAACTAAGGATAAAATTGATAATTATGTTCCATTCATTCATCTATGATCACCTTATTCTGGGATAACGAGGTTATATACAGGTCTAAAGGTTATCCAGATGTTGTTCCGTTCACTAAGAAACAGAGGTCGACGTTCTATAAACTTGTTGAGAGGTGAATTGTTATCAATTTTATACAAACATCGATCAGTTATAAAGCAACTTATTCGAAGAGTAGTTATTTAAGAAAACATTAAAATGTTGCCAGCCTGTACAATGTAGTCCTAAGTTAAATATGTAAATTGGAATATTCTCTTTTGTGCAACGCTATAGGAACATGACAGTTTAACGTAACTATCTGCTGAGGTAAAATATTTGAGTAATGGTAAGCAAAGATAGATTGATTTCATATAAATTTTATGTTTCCTTAACCCATTTTATGGAATTTTTGTTTCATTTTTTGAGTAATATGCAGGTATGCAGTGCACGTAAGGTAAGCATGACTTAAAGTGTTGTTTATCATGTACCCAACAACAACACACACAAAATCGTGCATTTAGTTTCTAAATAAAAAAACTATCCACTGAGGTTTTTGTTTTGTTTTGCATTCATATCTGCACGTTTATATTACTGATGATATAATACAACCGACCAAATGCTAGTGTTAACACGGCAGCACTCTTAATTAAATGTTATCCAACCATCAAAACATCATATTTATTCGTTAGATGGATCGATCCCGTCCTCGCACAGATGTAGATTACCAAGACCAACAATCTTGGATTAACTTGATAATACATCATAAGCACCGCAGAAGGCACACTCGGAATCGGTATAACAGGATTATGGGGCGGTAGCTTTAATGTTGCATATTGCTTCATTTACATTCTCGATGGTTTTAGGTGACAGGAATTACCACTTAATTATAGTTCACGGGAAGGGTGCTTATTCTATTTTTCCTTTTTACATGGATGTCTGTATGAGAGATGACATTTGATGGCGATGTAATAATTTGTATAATGGCATCCCAAAACGTATACATGCAAGTAGTCCGCTCTTCTATGCTCGCTCATTAATTTGTGAATATTGTTGAGGTTTTCCGTATCCAATTTATTGTTTATTCACGTTTTGACACACGTGTTTCACGTTAGATACACGAGATAATAGTGTCTTAGTTATACCAAACCTAATGTAAAATGTGTTGTATGTTTTACCGTATACAGAAAAGTACCAGATACAATTGACAGAATTGAACATGGGGGTATCTGAAATAGAACAATGATTTAGTAGAAAAACAGCAGGCAGTGTCTACTTATCGTGAAATATTCGAGTCATTTTTTGGTCTATAACAGAACTGCGTCTGTTTAAGATGCATCGATGTCTAATATTGAAAATTGCAATAACAGTAGACAGTTGTAACACATGGAGCAACTCGTCTTTGATGACAAAAAATATCGCTTTTAATAAAATCGATAAAGCGTATTAATAATGATCAGATAGTTTAGTTATTTTGGGGCAAGTGACCAGTTTGAAAACAATTAGAATCTTCACACTAACACTCTACAAGCACACACACAAATGAATATAGTGCTTTGGTTAACGCATTGCAACAACAAAAATCACGTATGCAATCTGGAAAGTATACAAGACGATGTCATGCTATATATATACAACAGGTGATGTGTAGATTGAAACAAACAAACACGTTTGCTATATGTAATATAATTTGTATTATGCGTAAAATGATGTACTCGTATATAACTTCAGTTTTCCTATAACAATACGAATGTATGATAACAAACAAAACTCGTGAATTGAATTGAATTGACGGATTTTGTTATCACCATGAAATGTTTTATTTGTCTTTTGATATAGGATTAATGTATATACCTAGAAATATTTAAAAAAAATAACGCAACATACACATCATTGTTATGCGACGGATGTATCGAATATCGTCGAAATAATTTAAGTTACTGTTAAAATGTGCATGATAAAATACATCTTTACAAAACAAACGTTTCTTTCAAGATATACAATACAAATATGTTATTGGTCTATACGTATATGTTAAATATGCACTAGTTATTGCACGAGATCGTTGTTGATACTACTTTTTTTAAGGTTATATCGATTACAACATATCCATGGTAGATGTCATTTATTTGCATTGGGAAGACTTGTCGTCGGTAATTTCCCTAAAGTTTCCTCTTATTTCTTGGGAAATATGCATTGTTCTTGATGTGTTCATGTGATTTATGGTTATGTAACTATGACAATTACCGTGGACATGTATTTGTTGCTTTATATAAAACACGGTCGATAACTGCATGTTAACTATAATGAAACTGCTACGAGAATTATTTTATGTTGAATTGATCTTTGAAATATATCAGCGAGTATTCCGTAGAGAGTAATTCTCATAGTTCTGGTCGTGCCCACGTTCTTTTGAAACAAAAACTGTTCTTGATCAAATTTAATTAGGTGAAGTTACACGAGTCAACTTGATTTGCGTGGGAAATCGTGTGAATCATTAACACTAACATCCTGTTTCAAGTCAGAATAACCTCATACACGCTATGATTTTGCAACGATTTCAAAATGCATTAAATTATTTAATAAAATCACACTTTAAAAACTCGCAAACCATATACCTACTTACTAGAAGTAATAGTCGGCGCATGTGATTTCAACTCATGTTATTAGAACTCTTAAACTGTATACTTGTTTTGTTGATGATATTTTTTGGGAAATAGTGTTATGTTCTTAGAAAGCGTATACATGGAATACGAAAACATGATCGAATCGGGTTAATTTAAAAGTATATGCAATGTACATGTTTGCCATTGGTTTGCCAATCACATATTCTGATAAAATTTAGCTCGATTACATCTCTATATATGTAAAAATGTAAAGTGAATCCGGACTAAGATCTCATTATATTGAAAAAGTACACAAACGTCGCATGGGTATAAGAAAAACCGTATACAAATATGCCCTGATGAGCTGTGCGAAACCGGTCGAAATATTTTAATACAGTGTTTCTTATACCCATGCGACGTTTGTTTACTTTTTCAATATATATTTATTTTTAACCATTAACAAGTGATGGGAGGTTACCATATCAAGCAATAAACGTTCAGAAGCTATATAAGAACTTACCACTTATTGTAGTACAATACACAAACTTTAAAGATAAAATTGAGCATATCACATATTATAAAGTATTTATACTATAACATAGAAATGACACGCATAATATAAGCAGGTCTTTGAAGCATTTGTCATTCTTTGTGTTTCCACCCATTGATAACTAAACCATGAATCAATACACTGATGAAGGCAGAAACATTTTGGTAATAAGCCTCGACAAAGAAACTGAATGTCAAGCTGCGGATTCCGTATGCTCTCATAAAATACATCCCAAAGTTAATGCGAGAGGTTGATCTGGTAGGTCCACATGCATAGAGAACAGCAATTGAACATAACACACTCATTAAACAAGAATGGGGTATAATGTTTGTAAGTTTTTAGAACATCAAGTTCGCGACGTACTTACAACAATTGCATTAACATCGAATCATAAGAAATATGGAAAAGAAATGTCTCTCATCTCATGAAAATAGCCCTCCTTCTGACAGCCGCTGAAGACTGAAATATGAAGTTGAAGATATGGACGCGTGTACTTCCCACCGAATTCAAAAAGCAAATTCGCGATTGTTTTTTATTAGTCCGTTCGACGTGGTTGTTTTACCGCTTATGTTAAACATCCCCCATTATGTATTAATTTAAAATTTAACAAGTCTAATCTTTTTAGTTGAATTGAGATAATAACGAATTATGTTTAGAATAAAATGCGTTAGATTGTTAATAGAAGTTGATCATGTCATGTCGTTGTTTTCCACTATTCTCTATTGTAGAATGACATTCTTAAGGTGTTTGCTACTCATAAATATAATGTAGGGATGCGTGTCAGATGCCGTTCTGTCATTTTAGTGCCTACATACCACAATTACTGTCATGACGCATGCATATAATATCTCTGTTGTAAGTAACCCATGAAGTGCGCTGTTCGAGACGTTTTTGTAGGTACAACTTATAACTCCATGAGTTACAATACACACATAGTTTTAAAAGTTCAGCAACTTATTCTATCTTATACCACCATAAAACATATACTGATCATACAAACATTTTTATCTCAGCCAAACTGCTACAAAATTGCTGACACTTACCAACTTGTATAAATAAATTTAAATTTACGCTACGCTACGCTATAAAATATGTAAAGGGAATATTTGCTCCGCAATATTGTGTAAAGGTGTACATTAACAATAATACATAACAAAAATCTCGTCTCGTTGAACGTTGATTATGAGGCGCACCATTGCCATCACAATATGACTAATACAATTAAGACAGCTTGTTGAGTAACTAACCACTACGCTCACGTGTCATTGCTTTGATGTTTATATTATATACAAAAGAGACATAAACATAGAAAAACTGTATAGCCTAACATAGTATCTTTTATAAATCTGACTAGATCTATAGTACAATTTCATTAAATAAAATAAAATGTTTGCTGTATTATGTACACGTTCGAATTAACGATTACTGTCAATATGATGTTAAAAACAAATACTGATAACGACAGAAACAAATTGCACATGTTATAATTTTGGGAGCCATAAGTTTGTTATAGTTATTAATATAAATATCCTATTCGAGTAAAAAGAGTAGTTAATGACATACTAGTCGATATGTGTGTATTGAATACACTTCAAGAACATAAAATCATATTCATTGTTTATAGAAATCGTGTTTATTTTGTATCATCTTTGGGACCGCATAAAAGACTGTAGTGGGCAATTCTAACCTATATATTTTGCAATTATGCTACTTGCTGTGGCAAATATCAACCATGAACTTACAAGCACAGTACCGGAATATCAACCGTCAGTGTGTGTGTGTGGGGGGGGGATAAAACACGGTGATCGTAAACAGATACGAAGTCTTTCAGTAATAATTATTTCAGTACGTTCAACGGAACGTGTGCCGTTCCTCTGTTGTATATATAAAAGACAGTTAATCCGCATTAATGAACCAATGTTTTGTTATAACAGTTAAAAAACCCCTGTATGGACTTACTCGGTCCAGAGTAAATGTATATTATTTACTGCGCATTTAAATAAGCATGTCCTTATAAATTATAATATTGGTGGAGATTACCCTCTAAATCAAAGTTGTATTCGCCTTGTGTTCTCTAAGTTTCATTAATGATCTCGCGTAGCTTTATTGATTACTTAAATGATCAATTAAATGTCACGTTTATGATCAACGTTTTGTTTAGGCCACATGAGACTGAAAGTGCTTGCGTTCTTTTACTTCATAGACATTTTTATTATCGAAAGTAACCTATACGACAACGGTTATATACCAAACAAAATATACCATTAACACCAGTCACCAGATGAGCCCGCGTCCCTCTGGCAAATATCACGGATTTCGCCTAAGCTAGCTCCATTAGTAACCTCCCTGATGACACAATTGTGAAGATTCCTATCTAGATCGTACCCAGCAGTGTGCTCATTGTGTGGATTACAAACGGAAAACAAACTTTTACACTCAGTGTGTTTTTGTTCGAAAAAGGAACTGTTAAGAGAATCACTTTGGAATGCTGTCATTTACCAAAAGGGGATTAAATGTTTTATAAAATTAACACGAAGGACACCACTAGAACACATTGTAATGTTATTTCAAATGACACAAGCAATTGCAGACGACAATCGCCTGAATGCTCATTTAGCAAACAAATTGTTGAGACTAGTTTATTAGTATTGGCGTGTGCTTATTATAATGAAATCATGGTTTAACTCTTTCGCCATGAGATAAATGCTGTATGAGACCATCTTGAACTGTGTATTACATTTCAGGTCAATCGTATTTCTATTGTTGTTTGTATACATGTACATGTATTAATATGCATACCTATTTAATTATCTACTGTATATATTAATGTTGTAAATATTTGTTGTATATGTGTTATGCTCTCCATGAATGGAGGAAATAAAGAATATATCTATCTATCCGTGAATGAAACACAAATAAGGTGTCAACATGCGTATTTGAACGGTATTTCGGACGGCAAATGTAGAATAAATTACACTATGTATTTGGAGTATATAGACTGTGTCGATTTCTTTTTTAATATAAAATATTGCTGTTCTTTTGAAGCCCGACGATACCAAAATAAGTAAACTATAAAGACAGTATGAATGTGTTATTGTATAAGATCACGATAATGAACGACTCGTTATAAACAAAAGTGGTAGAAGCCACTTTCACTTAGGAAGTGATCTCACACTTACATATGCAGTTAAGAAATATAACGTATACATGTCATGTCATGTGCCGTAGTTCAATACGACTTTCCTTACAATTGGAGGTTTGTGTTATTGTTTTTCTTTTAACTCGAGACAAAATATATATGTACAAAAAGGAAAGTTTGCGTTGTTACCATTTGGTAGTAATATCGGATAATAACAATGCATAAAGAAATCAAACGTTACGCATGTTCCTAAGCATTAATCAGACTCTTTCTGGTGTTCCAGATTATCTATAAAACATTTTACAACCAGGTAAACCCGGGCACGACTTACACAGCAACCAAACTTGGAGGCAATTTATTGTCCCGTACACGAGGCCGCAAAAGAGAACTCAATAATCTTCATTTCATATAGAAACCAATGAAAATTCAGATGGACTAGAAGAGAAATCTTACTTGCTAGTCCTTGTTTTAAGATTGAAATAGCTTATTTCATGATATTACCCCGCTAAGTAGTTATTTGGAACATTGATTTTAATTCATCTTCAATAATTATCAAGCAGAACATCAACCAAGGAACATCCACACACAGCTGACAAATACAGTGTTAATGTGAACGTTGCAATTTAATCAACATAACTCACGTTTCAGCTGCGAGTCGGTCTGTATTAGGCTAGGAAACATTTTGTATCTGTATTAAGTGACAATATTTAACATTCCGTATTTGTAAGTCACAGAGCTTGGAAACCTTATTGGAATGCGACAGTTCATATGACGTCATGTTTATTTATATGTAGTTATTAATTAGTCTGCGTCCATAAATATAGTTGATTCTCTGCTTCGTCTACATGAAATAATCTACGTGTCGTGTTTGCATTGTAAACGATGCTGTGTTCACGTATTTGAGAAAACGCAAAGCAATATTGAGCGATTTGAAGTACGTAATATGGCCTTTTTATACTATATGCATATTTAGTAACGCATAGAAAGTAGTTGGAGAATGCTGCTTTGTAAACAAAGTTATTTTTGCTAATTGCGTTATACAATTGTCGTTACATTATCTAATATGATTCAATGGCATGTGTTTTTTTTTTACCATAAACACGTGTTTTTTCTCCACAAATGTGACAATAACTTGTCGGTAATTTATGTTTTTTTTATACATTATGTTATAGATTAAGGAAAAATGTAATTGTGCATACATTATTTTAAAGAGTGCTAGCCGCACGCCCAGTTTTGTTTCGAAGTGAACCTCAGAAACTAAATCTCATAGCATGTACGACAGCAACTGCATCGAAACACTTTTATAATTTAGAAATAGTTCGCCATTAACATGTTTCATGCGTTCCATTAACGCAAAACTGTCATGTGTATGCGCTCTTTCCGATGAATACAAAGTTTAATACCTCGAAAAGATAACACGCGCACAGACTATTATGAGTGAGCTCATTTTACATTTACAATGTTTTTATATGCGTGACGAAATGATTAAATACATGTTATATATACGCAGTATTCGTAACCCATTGCTAGACTTAATGAAGAAATGCACGTCATCATATAATCACTACTCAAGTTTCCACTTGGTCGAACATTTTCACTGCGAACGCTGCCCATATGTTATTGCGTGCTTATAGAAAGGCAGACCCATATGCCAGTAAGCAGAATTAATCCACGTACATAGCATTCATTGTTGTCACATTTCAGTCTTTCAGAACGCACTAGAGATATTTATTATGTGGAAAAAACATAGTAACGATCTTTCTTACACCAAGTTGGTTTCACAGTTTTCTGTAGATAATTAGCTTGATAAGTAAATACCTTATTATATAGACCATACATTTTTATACTAACCATTTTAAAGAAAATAACCGACTCGTTTTAATAGTTCTCAGATAGTTACGAGTCTAGTATGCTAAAAGTTTGTATGTTGTATAATTTTAACCCGCCCGTTCTGGCATTCATGTTTCCATTCTCAGTTTGAATAGGTACAATTTAATTAAAACGGTTTAAACGCGCGTATTGTTTGTGAAAAAATCGATGTAAGTGTAATGTTCGGCTAGTTTTCAAACTGGTTTAAACCCCTAATTCTGTGTACGGACCATTCAAAGGCGGGATCAAAGTTTTGATTATTTAATGTGTATAGTTAGTGTTTCGCATTAAAAGTAGTGGATAAAAACAAAAGTGTCTCTCCTGTAAAAGTTTCTGGAGTCTCATGACTATTTTCGATAAATGTGCCCTAACATTTGAGCTTAATTTTGACCGTATAATATCGCATCCGTCGCTGATTAAATTATATAATTTAAAGAGAGAACATTATACTCTATTAAATGAAATTCACCAGACTAGACAGATGCCCTGGAATAGTACAAAGAACATTGAATATGAGAACACTTTTAAAGTCTTACTGACTATGTGTTTTGACTGGGTTTTAGGTGCATGTTAATTAATGACGTCACAATTTTACCTTCTTACAGATGACAATTTTTCATTAATTTTTAGAATGAATAAATATTTTGCTTGTAATACCGTTTAACTTATTTAAAACATGTTTATATTGGATGTGTCTGTGTGTGTGTGAGCTGTATGATTGCGTCTATATAATGAAATGCATGGATTTTATTTACCTCTTTTATATCAACAAAGTTGAATTGTTAAAAAACTGTTGTACTAACAAAATAACATGTAGACTAACAATACATTTTGTAATGTATGGAGGTNAGAAAAAAAAAAAAAAAAAAAAAAAAAAAAAAAAAAAAAAAAATGTTTATATTGGAGGTATACATTTCGATTTATTGAAATGCTGTGCATTTATTATAAACTTGCATGTGTACACAAGACTTCCGTGAGTCGTATTCTAACATTATATATTAAAATATATTAACAGTCAAGCTTACATAATTTTATTTCAGTTTGCATAATTGTTTATGTTTAGTATTTCTAAATACTCAAGTAAAATCAATGCAACTAATATTGTGGCTATGAGTGCTGAAAGTTTATTACATTTGTTTATTTTGAACAAAGATGGGTCATCTTAATAATCAAATAACTCTAAACAAGCTATTTAAATGATACTTATTCGGTGCATGTTAATTTCGACATGTATACTTGAATATTGCATGGTTATACATATGAATTCATACATTACTGTTCTCATAATTTTCAAAAACATAGTTCACCAAATGCGCATATTGATACATGCCATGCAATCTTCCAGGCGAGATCTCGCAATTATGTTTTATAAACATTAAATATGATGGTTTTGCTGCATGTCCCTGGTTTATTTATGTCTGCATTGTCCTTACACGCAATGATGTATTAAACATTTCTTCGTTATGGTAATATACATAATTTGTTAAGAAGCACGTGTTCTTTCTCATAAAAAAACACGTAAGGTGTTAATGATTACGTAAATCAAAAGAACCACGTACAGTTTATTAAATGTCAAATATAGAAAAGGCAAGTTCCTTTGTACTTTCTATCAGACATTCAGTCTGCTAGAACGTAGGACTGCATATATGTCAGTTTACGTAAGGCTGCAAAAACTCATTAATGAAGCCTTGAATAGATTTGCATAATTAAACGACACACACGTGTACTGTTTCGTTTATCACCTTAGGGTCTTCATAACACGTGATTATTTCACATATAATTAGCTAGTACATTGAATTTAAATTAACATGCATCAGTGGCCCTGACAAACGATTTTAACGCATATATGATTGGTGTATGGAGATTATACCCATACAATTATCGCAATGTATACACATCGATAAAGTTATTCGTTTATCGAAGTCCTTCATGTACACAATATCTGATAATGCCTCTGGCGATATTCAGCATGTATTATTGACTAATAAAACTTTGCAAAATAAGACACATTATTTTTATTTTATAATGGTAACTTAATGCAATATTCTCTTCTATGATATTAATATTGATGCAATCATACTGAATCAATCCACGTATCCATTTAGTCGTAGTTTAATGAGGGCATAGTTACTACCAAACACGAGGAATAATATAAACATAACGGCGACAAAAAAGCATAAGACAATAAATATTTACCCTTAATACATGTTTGCAGATTCTGAAATGCATTTTATTAAACAAATTGCAATCTACACTGCAACAGCAAATAGCTACGCATTCGAAACATGTATGTGAAACAGGTTGTGCTATTTTGCGACGACCCTGTTACCCACATATACATTTATTTGATACACACGATGTATATTAGTTCATGCCAACCGCAATCTACACAAATAAGAAAGTTAAAACAATCGAGATGTAAAGTTAATTACATATTAAGCGGCTTAAATGTTTACTACGGATCATTTCCAGATTCATACTTATATATTGGAGGTTCATAATATGGATGTACTATTTTCATATATGTTTAACTCTGTTGATAATTACATGCGGAAAATATAATGATGTTCATGCTGGTGGTTAAATTTGTATTCACAGCAATTTACAAGATATGTCCAGACAAAACTATACTGCATGTTTGGACTGGACATCGGAATAATATATTGGGACTTTCAATGTAAATGTAAGTTACAACTGGGTGTATGTAATCATGATATTTCATCTGAAGTATTTTTAAGATTATAACATTAAATCATGTATACACTACACAATTGCAATATTGTGAGTCAGCATGTAGCAAGGTTAATTGTTACAATAGAATTGTACATACGTGCTAACCCTTCAAAAACACAAGAAGTACAGATGGATCCATTTGTTGGTGTGTACTTTACATGTTTATGTTTAGACAAAATGAACAAGTGGAGAAGGAATCTTGCGATTAGAAACGCTTTGTTTTTTAGATTAAAACAAATACATAATTAAATTCACGAGGCAATGATGGGTCATCGTTGTAGGTGATAGCATGAGCTGACTAGTTAATTAAATAACCCGAGTTAAAGAAGTTTGATCGTGCGTCTGTTTTAGCTATAATAATGATAAAAAAGTATGAGAATGGAATCGCACAAACGCCACAAACCAGCGTCTTCTTAATTGATATTATCCTGTAAATAACTGGATGCACTGAACACAAGCGGAGTTATTGTTACAATATGCACAACAAAAACCCATATATGTTGTCATTAAGGAGAGTTTTCTCGTGATGCGATTCATAAATATGTCCGTGGTTTCATGATTTAAGATTCAAGATTTCGTTTACAGTATTTCCAGACAGCAAATGGTCTATATCAACATGATTTATGAAATTAAATATGACAACAACATATATGTTCTATATGTATTTACATATTTATGACGGGCAGATAATGCATAAGTAAGCGATGTTCACTAAGCCTTATTTAAATAAATACACAACCTCTTTCAACAAATAATTGACAGTAGATAATACATGTGATTCTCCATATAAACACCATAATTATCAACAGCAAATGTGTGTTATGACATATTTTGCAATCACCGAATAGAGTTTGGTAAATTGTCTTGATGAATGTATTTCTGTTTAAGTTTATTAATGTAACCTAATAGTTCATAATTTCGAAATATGTATTTGTTTGTCTTTGTATAAATTCAATTGTTTCGTATTAAATAGTTTCGAGCAGTTATTGATTCACTTAGCAGACTATTACAAATGCATATGGTTGCGTTCTATAGCACTTTCATTAACACAATCAAAAATGTATTGTCATAGTAAAGGTTTTAAACAGTTAATTTAAATGATTTTAAAATATTAAACCAATTGTCTCGTTTTCCTAGTCCAAAGAGTTTGAACCTAAGTCAGTATCCAGTGTCAGTCTCCATACATATGTAATACCGCTGTTTTCCTGCACTAAAAGTGTGCACAGAGACTATGCTTTACAATAATATTATTAAAATCGTTCATGTTTGTCTAAAACCATTTGCTTCTATATATGCATGATCATGTAAAGGCTAATATTTATACCAGTTTCCATAATTTGATAATTATTGGTGTATTTTTATATTAATGATTTATTTAAACTAGATTTCTGTGCAAACGTAACACGAAACCCACAGACATAGAATTTTGAAAATAACCACCATCAACTATTTTGTTTGAAGGTGTATGTAGATATTGCAAAAAGTGTCTGGACCATGGAATAAAATCATTCAGATGCATTATAGAACCTAAACTGTAATTAGATTTCAATTACTTAATAACTTAATTAATTTGTTGTGTTGAACTAAGATTATTTAATTGATCAAACATTACGATACATTTTCCTCAAAAGGATACACACTGTATGGATTCTAAGGATTATTAATCATTTTGTAATATTGTTCAAAAGTATTATTGTATATATAACACTGGTGAAATTCTGCTTGCTGTACATTAATGACCTTTAAGCATGTATAAATCAAAATTAACCGATCTGTCACGCATCAACATATATTAAATTCATATTTGTATAATAATTTAATACTCTATACAAATTTCACTTCTAATGATACGTTTATGTTTAATATGAACGCAATGCCTTTTGTATACATGTGTGCTTGGCTGGTACGGAAACTATATTAAGCTATATATGTTATCTTTTCTTGTTTGATTGCGAGGCTGTTGTTATAAATAACGGTGAGACGTACTTATATTGACCATGTTAATTAAAATTATTATCAACAACTTACGACTGACAGTGACTCGTGGCAAGAATGCATCAAAACATAACCTCTAAATTATGATAGAAATATGTAAATACGCAACATTTGATACCTGGTTTGTTGTGTTACTCACGTTTGTGTTAGTGGTAGTCCTATCGATTGAAGTTAGCTATATAGCAACATTTTATTAATTGGCTAAATTAATAAACTGATCTCGCCTCTGACTGCGACTGATATAATTAACAAACAAAAAGAGATGTATTTAACAAGATTTATAAGTCACTACGTTCGAGGACCAACCATATGTGTTTTCTATTAAAATGTCAATGCCCGGAATGCTATGTCTAGGCAATTTCCTTCCACTAAGCTTGGAGCCAGACACACTGTAAAAGTGCTGAAACAGCAACAGTAGATAATATAATATTATATTGTCGATTACTTAAGTAGCTTCTTGTTAGGCAATTCGATCGTTAACATCTGCAACGTGTAGCGCACTTACTTGCATACTCATGGAATGGCAAACAAACACTCGCCATTTTCAACAATCGGCTAAGATATGGCATGTGATATGTTGAATTTGTGTGTTGTTTTGTAGTCTCGAATCGATGTATTTGCATGCTTATACTATTTATTCCACTAATGTCATTTCCTCGTTAACCGGCCCCGTCTTAGTATGAGACATCTTACAAATCTAACACCATAAACATCAACACGAGATGATCATGTTTAGTTTATCTTTATTTTGAATAATTTTCGAAATAAAGATAAGATAAGACTAAATGCTTATAAACATCTTCTTATCGCAAGGCTCATATATATTTTAACACTTTAAACTGTATTTGGTTTTCAACTGTTAACCGACTTTCATTAACTAAAATCATGTATTTAGACCTTTCCGTGTATTTGAAGCGTATAGTTATTACTCCAAAATTGATACAAATAACATGACATAACATTTTTAGTTGTTCGTTGTAGCCTAAATACGTAGATTTTCGTAACAATTCGCATAATATTTATTTATTGGAATTTTGATATTTTCGATAAACAAATTATGTTTCCGTGTTTCTTCGGTAATTATTTAAGAATGCAATACAAACCAAAAAAAAAAAAAAAAAAAAAAAANAAACAAAAAAAAAAAAAAAAAAAAAAAATGACGGATCCTTACTCGATTTTGTACAATAGCGTACATGTTAAGATGTTATGGCGATATACGCGACCTGGAGTTAATTGTTCACCATACTGTATGCAGCCGTAAAATACAACATACAATCAAAAAGACAGAGTGTTGTAATTTACGGCTGAACATGGGACTCATAACCTATCAATGCTGATTTATCTCAATGGTCCATATACAATATCGCCTTTATCTCGTGTGCATACATGACTTTGTGTGAACAATTTACAGTCTAGATCGCCTATTTGCACACTATACTATACTATACAAACAGGCCAATCCAACCCACTCTTTTTCTAATCGACTTTTATATTTATGTGGTTTTGTCTCATAAATATCTAGTTTTGAACTTGTGAAACCCACGTGCCTGGCATAACCATAATCAATAAAATAAGATACTTTGTGTTTGCTCTCGATAGAAAGTCCTTTTTATCTACATGTACGTCATTTGTAAGACGAATTCTCGAATACGCCGATGTAGTCTGGGATTATATAACTACACAAGATGGAATAGATCTTGAAAAAGGTTCAACAGGAAGCAGCAATGCTAATTTATAAGAGAAACACGTTTAGCATCATTGCATAATCTGTATAATGAAACGGCTTTCGAACCCTAAAAGGGATTGTTCACAGATTTTCGTAGTTGTGAAAACATTAAATATGTTTACTAACACATCTTTAATAGCCTGACCTTATTATGAAAGCAAAGTAAAAAGTGAGATAAAAAATATTTCCGTCTTCGGGAACGAACTCTGGTCCACTGGAAGCAAAAGCAAAAATCGCTTCCACTGCGCTACGCAGCCTTATGAATAACTGAGCGAAACATAACCCCTTTACTAATGTTCTACGTCGTTGTTTTTTTTCAAATTATCGAGGAAAAGTGTTACAAACGCTTTATCATTTTACCGGTTTCGAATTATGATTATCCGTTACTGAACCAAAATGTTAAACACGTTTCTTAGTCGAAAGCGTTATTTTGCTAGTTCAAACAGAATGTATGAAATATATGAAACATATTGTGAAAAACGTCATTTCACCAAACTGTGAATAAGTCCCTTTAAAATAGGAGAACAAAACATTAACTAACCCTCTTCTACAAGAAATATAATCAGCTATCACATTCATAGTTGTGTACACTGATCCCTCCTAAAAGAACGGCTTATCAACTTCGTAATACTGACGATATTCGCAACATTCCATGTAAATTACGACGTTTTGCAAGATTCTTACAACGATCGACCATAAACTTAGGTAACACTAATGCAATTTGTAACATCGGCGCCTTCTCTCGCTGTTTTGAAAGCAAATCACAACGTTGTGCACGATATTTACTACCATCAACAATAAACTATTTCAACACTTTACTGGAATCTTTAAGATCGGCGCCTTTTCATTCTTCTTTCAACGCTAATTTTAAGAAAGATAAACAAATAATTCCCCAACATTATCATGATGGGGAGCAAGTATATAATATGCTTCATGCACGTGAACATGTGTACGCAAAAACATATTACAAAGTCCAAATTGTCAATGTGGTGAGTTTTTTAACTTGCCTAATGTATTTTTAAAAAGACATTTTCCATTCGAAAATCTTTCCAATTTCCAAGAAATAACTTTGCAAATATTTCTCTTCGGTGTCATAGAAATGCATTGATTATGAAATATTTTCATTCTTTAATCCGAGATAGTCAAAGTTTTTAACGGTTCTCCACCTCAAGAACATACCATATTCTGCTAACAATGCCCCGTCCCGTAACTGCTTCTTGTCTTGTCGCAATCATTTTTCCTCTATCTACATTATTTTAAAACATTTTTGTATCATACTGATATCATTGTCCCATGCCTACACCGTATACTAATAAATGATATTTAGGATGGTTTAGTATTGTAATTGAGGGCATCGGACGTTGTTTGTAAAATAAGTATATCAAATAAATGTTGTTTAAGGTTCTTGTTGAAAGATTGACCAATTAACCATTTGCAATTTGTTGTTGACGATCCAAGAACTGAATACTAAAACACATAGTGTACTTAAGGTAACAAAATAACACAAAAGACAAAAAATATAATGAAAAAAGTTGTCCTTTATAAGTAATCCGAACGACCCAGGTGTATATCCCGGAGGGGCCATGATTCAAATAAAAAAGTAACGAGTAGTGTTTTTGATGTTAGACTTAAGCTTTATCATTTTGTTAAATGTATCGAATCAAGAATTCAGTGACACTCATCAAATTGCCACTATTGTTCGAACAGGGCCTTTAAAAAAAACATTTAGATTTTGACGGTTCCTGGTTGCCGTATCCAATCTCACAGTTGTTTTCGTGATAAATTGTTTTTATGAGATCTTTCTCTGCGAATGCTTATCTTTATTCAGTGTACACACACACAAGTAACGACTAACAAGACTAATTCTATTAGATCCAGTGCATAATATAAAGTATTATATTATATTATATTATATTATATTATATTATATTATATTATATTATATTATATTATATTATATTATATTATATTATATTGTAAGTTACGTTCATGTTGTTTATACGTAGGGTGTGTGATCTGAAGAGGATAAAGTATGTGTATCATTTGTTTACTTATCTATGTATTCCGAAATGTTAACGTAATGGTATGGAAATTTGGCCTTGAAAAGCAGAAAATCGTATCAAATTGTGTATTTTCAAATAACGTGTGTACCAAGATCACAAGCTTCAAGACCTGAAGGTTTAATCAAATCCAACGTTACATGAACTGTTAGCAATCTTGACTAAGTTCAACTTAGAGGGCCAAAATCATGTGGATTTAAGTAGATGACATTTTTAAAATAGCAATGTGTACAGTTCCCCCGAATGAATCTTATTAATTTTAGATATGATTAAAGTGCATGATCTCAACAAAATATCGTGTTCTGGTTTAAAAATTGCAATATACCTCTCACTTTTCACATTAAAACAGTAACTGTATGACGAACGCTTGTATATTTAAAACAATTTTACAGCTGGGGATTCATTTACACCAGGTCAATCGGCCATCGCAAAATACTCGCTGTTGACTGCAACAGTGAACAATATATGAAATATCAATATAAAGAAGTGAAACTCCAGAAGCTGCAGCAGTATTGCATTTCTATCATACACATCTTCGTGATCCTTTATTTATGGCAAGGAACCAATTGCTAAAACGGTACAGTAAGGCACAAAACGAAACAACATATACACATAGTAGAATAAAGCTGGGGTCACCGCCTTGGGACGGTCAATGTTAAGCACTGGGGTTTAAACCGGTTATAGAGCGCTCAACCTCACACTTGGCCCAGAAATATTCATGATACATTTAAGTGTAAATAAAATTTAAACTCATGGTATTGCAACTCAAATTAAACATTAATAAAAAGGAATTAAAACGCATTCAATTTAATTACTATTTAATTACTCAATGGTAGGAAGGAAACAAATCACGCTCACTTACTCGAGAAGACGTATATTCAAATCATACATCTATCTACATAATCAGCTATTTTGAAGACATTGATGAGACAACACTTTATAGAATATTGCATCGTATCCCTACATGCACTCGTATGCCATATTTTTTTGTTCACACATTTTATTTTTACCACAAAGTAATACATACATTTATGTTATATACATAGCATGTTATGAACACATTCTGCTTTAGTTTGTCTGTATTAACATCGTTGTAATCAAACAATCATATATAACATATATGTTTCAATTTTAATTCTTTTTGCGAAAAACCAACAACATTTATATACTTAATAAACTATAGTCTCACATGTATTTATATAAACATAGTCGTTCATCCATGTTTAAAATATACATACTTTCAATTTGTTTTGTTTTACAAAAAACAAAGAAAGAGCATTCGTTTACTTGTTAAAATAAAGTTTCACATGTATGCAAGCATATCTTCTTTCTATAAATACTATGCCCATAAGACAAATAAATTAATTGCTGTGTTAGAGTGTGTATATTACAATTATAATGCAGACCTAACAAAAAACAGATGTTATAAACAATATTTAGATTAGGTGTTATTATTAATAAAGTAGTTGTAAGGAATGTCTGTGAATGTGTTGACTAATGACCAGTTTTTCAATTCTTCTTTGTAGTTTTTTATGCCATATTTTCTACATATGGGATGATTTAAAATTACAAACCCGAAAAGCTTGTACAACTCTAAGAGGTATTGAAATATGGTATATCGAATGGTATTTATGAACCATTAGCATTACCTATGTATTGTTTCACAAAATGCATTTTGTATCCGTACCGACGGTTTAATTTGTTTTTCAAATTTCTTAAAGATCGAAGTAATATACAACAATCATACGATTTTCTGAAGTGAGGTATTTATTGGGAGAAACTTTGATTTCGACGTGCGATTGTATTAGTTCACGTGTTAGTGTTAAATATTTCGAGAAATGAATATCAATCCTGTATTAATCCTATATTTATTGAAACATCAAACCTGCAACTGTAACAAATATACTCCGTCGAATCAATGCACGAGGTTCTAATGTGACTATGCTGTCGTATTATTATGGTAAAAGTGAGGTTATATACATCATGTTATGCCAATTACATATACAAAACGTAGTTCTTCATCTTCAAATCACGTATTTGTGTCGTTTGACGTCGTTTTGAATACTTCACCGATTACACATGTGGTACTTGTTATTTTAAGGCAGTAGCCAAAGTAGCATATGAGTTTGTGTTTGATATTGTCCGAAATAACTCAATACTTTGAACCAAGTAAACATTTTTATATGCAATAACACATATGCTTATGGACATTCAACCGAATAAAAACTCGTTGCGAATTTCTTACACTTTATCTGCAGTTACGTTGTGCATGAGGGCTTCCGGGTTTGCCTATGCCTTATTCACATTCACTGTGAAAATAACGGTGACATATAAACATATCAGAACAGACTTAATGCATCTCCATCAAATACGATACAGCAAAAAGCCAATAAATATTTCGAATTCTTACCACAAACCATAATTCAATGGTGCTCTCTGTCAGCAAAAAGCATTACCATTCCATCGATCGAGTAAATGATGTTGTCACTACAGTGCAATAGTCGACTAATAATCATTTTATACTTATCCCAAGTGTGTATTCTGTGGTGTTTTTCATCTGTTATAATGATGCTCCAAGATGTGTGTTCTTTGCCATCTGCATCTGTGCGAGAACGGGATCGATCCCTCTAGCGACTTAAAATGGTAATTATGTCCTCGATCCTTTTGTCGAAAATAAGGTTGTCAACTGAAATACTTCGAATGTCCTTCAAAATAACTAAAGACTGGTTGATAGATACATGAGTGTGTGTTATAATATATTATTAAAGTATAAAAAGACGAGTATAATCAAGTAAAACATTTATACAAGTTAAAGCTGGATGTAGATTTCAATAAACACACAATATGGTATTAGCAGGTTGCGACAAGTTTGATAAAGGTCCATGGGAAAGTCGCCCGAATATGCCAAGTATTAGATGAATCATATGAATTGAAGGCGGATTATTTTCCAAACTATTTTGAGGCGCTAATGTTTCTTCCTCGAATTTGATTTATAAGTTGATATCGTTAACACAGTTTTTGTAAAACACAAACGCTTTTGTTCAAATTAAAATTCTAGTTTCACCACTGCAATAAAACAAAAGAATGGCTGCCATTTTGAACTTACGTCAGACATGATTCAGCATTTATCCCCGCCGATAATGTTAATGTTAGTCTATAAACAACTCTTCTTTTTACACACTTTTAACTAACTGACATAACAAAGTCAAACATCTACTGCTTCTTGTTCTACTCAATAAAGACTGTAAAGTTGTGTAATTACCATGTTTATTTTCGTCAGTTTTGTTTTCTTTTATGGCGAGTTAAAACTTCTGTACACAAAACGAAATTGATTTCTTCATCGCCATTTGGAATAAAAACACGCTTACCTCAATGACAACTTCAATCAAATACTAATGAAAATACAGTAACAACGATATATACTTCCATTTTCTGTTCTTCAATCCCTTTTTTCGCCATCTATTTTAACCACTCTATTTTTTAATAACGCTTGAATTTGTTCTTACCCAAAACACAATTTTCGAATTATTTTATTAATATCGAAATTTACAATTATGCATTACAACCACACAATCCGAAATACGTTTTGGATTCGTTCGATGCTTTAACAAATATTTTAATGTTAAATAAATTAACACGTCCGACTTGTCCATCTTAAAATCCAGAGAGTCAAAATAAAACTGGTGTGTTTCGTCACAGACATTACGTCACACTAGATACGTTATAAATTTGCGCAATCAATTGAATAAAAAATAAAAGTGCGGAAAGCCGTTTTTGAGATAAATTTAAGTGGAAATTCGGCTTTTATGTATATACGGTAGGCCTATATTGAGTTAAAAAGTAAAAATGTATTTCATGTATAAATCCAACAAAATAGTCCGTGCACGCGACAGGTTTATTCAACAAGGTGGGATGGAGATACGTTTATACCATGGGGTGTTATAGGAGAACGAATGAATCTCCTTATATATTTTCCGGGGTTTCAGTGTGTAGGAAATTGACTCCTCAAATATAAGAGTAGAGATTGTGATTGTTCTCTGGATAGGATTTCTTCTGTTCCATGGAAGTCTTAATATGTCTTGATAATGTCAAGTATGTGCAACGCCGCTCGATCAAATAATTGTATTTGAAATGTGCAATTATTAAATTCAGAACGTTCCTTCCATTTCTTGTAGGTCTTCTCTTCTATTGGAAATATACAGCATACATAAACACAACCGTTTGAATGGTTGTATTGCGTTTTCCGCACGTAATCACATATACGGTTTTTCGTTAAATGTCGATGTAATCAAAAGCTGTTAGAGGTAAAGATCTCCGCGTTCAACATTTAGAAAAAAATGAGTTTGCAGCTAAAGCGTAATTTGTCTTGCATTTTCTGAACTCCTACAACTATTTTATATATTGCTTACTTTAATGAACACAACCTGGTTACATTCTTTTTTTTTCAATTCTATTATAGCCATTATATATTTTGATATATTATATTTATTTATTTTTTAATTCAAAAAAATATTGTAAATATGATATTATTTTGTTAATATCTTGCTATCTTGCAAAGCTTGTGTTAGTGCAAGTATTTTACGAGTAAAGATGGTTACAATCTGTGTACACCTTATGTTTGTAAAAGACGCCTATACTATACATTTACGTACTTTGTCTTTTATTTTATTGGATAATTCGATTCAAAAAGTGTGTTAATGACTGTGTCATTAAGCATTCTACAAAGTAGCAATCAGTCTGTAATGGTAGTACATTTTCAATAATATCATTCTCATAGACGTTAACAGAGTGCATGTTATAGATTGACGTTGTTTTTTTATTAAAGAAGCCTTTGCAACGCGTCTGGGCATCGATATTTGTTATCAAAATTAATGTTTTGTTCACCGATTTTCTCAAGGACGAATTCAGTAACATATAATACGTGTTATTATCACGGAATGTCATCATCAGATTGATACATATCAGACCGCATTTAAATGTCAGGCGCACGTTGTTGCCTAGAAAATAGTGTGCGCATGTTATAACTTTTGTATTTATACGCATCATAGCAATCTGAGCTTTAAGCTTCATAAAAACTATATTTCAAAACGGTTTATTGAAAACATTAATATACCATCAAATAGATGTTCTACGTTATTTACATTTACTCGAACGTTTAGCTTGATTAAATGAAAACCGTAAATTCTAATGACTCAATGTCATGAACAATTTCACATAAATAAGGCCTAATAAACTATACAACAACAGTTTCTATTTAATAATTGTGCACATGTGCTTGCACCGATACCATACGGTTGTTTTCGTTCATTGGCTAGTATGGATGTGTCTTTAAATATTAAAGCTTTGTCCAACAGGCATTTGTTTTAACGGAGGCACAAAAGTAGTGAGTAAACTAGTTTTACAATAATTTCTACATTTTTTTCAAAACTTCTACCTCATACACTCTTCATAAATACTTGTTTTAGCTGTAAACGTTATTCAATATAAATACACTATTTATTGTTAAATATACCTTTCATTAGGGTTTTTGTTCAATACCGTACTTCATTAAAATACTCAAACATGATATAGTATACCTCACATGTGTTTAGATGCTTTATTAAATGTTATACGTGCAGGTACATGACTTCGATCTACAAATTACTAATAAGAAGCTAAGTGCTTTCCCGTTTTCGATCATTGGTAACAACTGATTCTAATGTTTGTGTCTTTTGCATATTATTAACATGTAAAGCTAACTTAAACAGAACACTAACATGATCCGCTTGCTTTTAGCAGGAACATACAAACAGCTACCAGAACATGATATTAATAACTGGTTAGGTTTGTATATTAATTATCTGATGCTATTTAGTTACATACTAGCATACAAAAGCAAATTTTCTACACGTTGGCTCACGATAATGGTACTCTGTGATTGTCTGTGGTACGTTACGAACTAAAGTGAATTATCGATTAGAACGCTGTTACTGTCTAAGAAAATATAAATGTTTTATACGGCTACGAGGTTTATATAGGCTATATTCATATTGTAATACGAGGGTAGGTGATTGTGCCGTAATTGTGCACCATCGAGCGTTATATAGTCGTTTGATCTGCGCTAACAGATTCCACAATACTGAACGTCCATCTCCACAGGTAACGCACCATAAGTAAGATTACCCACATATTTGATAGTAGTATCCATATGCAAACAAACGCTTTACTGGTTACGGACACATTTTACGAATGTTGCTGTTTTTGTGCAATCAATACTAGAATTGTCTCGTTCAATGTCCAGTAGACTTTAAACAAATCCCTTTAAACAGTTGGTAACAAAATTGTGTTTTTGTTTTTACAGAAAAACATAAACTCTGCATTCCATGATGGAACAACTAGCAATGTTAATTCATGTATAGTCATATGATTACATTAGGCTAAGCACCACCGACCAAAGTGAATGTTGGTAGTGTATCAGTTATAAATTGCGTATCACAAACTGAGTATTTTCTTGTGTCCTATATGAAGCGTTAAAAAATATGTATCGTACAAATCTTTGCATTTCAACAAGATATGTATGTCTTTTTGTTAATGCGTTTTGCGTGGAATATATTCAAATTTTGAAGTCTATTACACAAAGACAGATATTTATGCTAAACGCTGATTTATATATTTGTATTATGGCACCTTGCCTCTTCCACGTGGAATGATTAATGTACTATTAATATGGATGTCATTTCCGTAAGCGTGTTTAAGTGTTAACTAAGGTTAAATGCATTTCGAATGGCCATTTTCGACAACATTTTAATGCATATTGTTCAATTGTGCCGAGTACCAATTATTGGTAACTGTTCGAAGGAAGCCGTACTTCATATCGTATTGTAGAAGTAGTAGAAGAAGAAGTAGTAGTAGTAGTAGAAGTAGTAGGAGTAGAAGTCGCAAAAATAGTAGTAGTAGTAGTAGTAGTAGTAGTAGTAGTAGTAGTAGTAGTAGTAGTAGTAGTAGTAAAAGTAGTAGCAGCTGTAATAATAGTAGTAGTAGACGTGTTTATATTAAATAAAACTCAATACATCATTGAAATACATCGTATGATATGCACTTTCATAAGCAAGAGATTAGAAAATACCAAACACCGTTCAAAACGGTTTCTGACGTGGCATTATGGTTCCCAAATCATCATGTATATAAGGCTATTTTGAACCAAAACAGGATATTGCTGTTGCTGCACACGTGTTCCCAAGCTTATCAGCAACATGTAATGTTTTATATCGTAACAAAACACAGTTATGTAACTATGATAAATATTGCAAATATTCCTACTTTTAGTTATACGAATTGCACGATTAAAGCAATCTTTATTTAAAACAACAACAACTGAAAATCATGTTTTAGAGCGCATTCTGTTTAGGTGGGAATTGAAGATGAAAAAGACTTATGGCTATGTATACAAGTCGGGGAGGATGGCCACAGTCGGCTCCATTGCTGAACGCAACGATATGATCACAACATCCAATGTAATAAAAAAACTACATACTACTTTAAAACAATTGCTGAACTTGCAACGTTTAACAGTTGTTTGTTGATATTGAAAGTTACAATCCCCAGACAAATAATACAACACGTAATACATTGTATATAGGTATAAGACTAAGTAAAATCATCCGTTAAAGTTTGGCAATAACTGCATTGGATATAAATATTCAGTGCAATTCGGACGAAAATCGCACCCAAAATGTAGGAGATGCGTACGAAATGTAAATGTAATTTTTTACAATTAATAAAGTATGATAAATCCAACAAAAACACATATTTTATTTCCTTTTTTATCAACGTTTCGGCTTACGCCTTCATCGGGATAACACAAATAATAACATAAAGCGGATGTTTCGTCATTGACTTAACGTACATACAATTGCGGGAAAATGTACGTCAATAAAATGAACGTCAAATAAATGAAGCTTAACTTTCGGATTCAAGAATACACAATTTCCTATAAAATTAAATATAAAAATACTAATAGGAAAAAACGAAAGTAAACTAAATTAAATTGCAGAGCTAGTATTTTATGTTAAAAAGAACTTTGTTATTCATACCATTAGTGTATAATGTTTTAAGTCTATGTATCCAGTAAGTGTCTTTACACAGACGATTTATGTTGTTACTAACAACATCAATTGGCATAAAGGAAAAAACATTTGCACTGTACCGATCTTCATTAAAATGTGACGCGACCAATGTTGAAAATTCAGGGTCAAAACAGTTTGTTATGTCACATCGATGACTGTTCATTCTCTTTGACACCGGTTGCATGGTTTATCCAACGTACCGTTTCTCACACTGGTTACATGAAATGAGGTATATAACATCTTTGGATGCACAGTTCACATTCGTCCGTTAATTCAATTGCTCGCTTGTTACTGTACTTTTACAACTTTCTCCAACGTGTATGGATTTACAAAGAGAGCAACGTGTTCTTCCGCAGACACTGGACACAAGTGAACTGTTCAAACTGTTTGTAAATTGGGCACGTGTAATGTGGTTTCCTATTTTATAAGGTTTTTTAAATGCAAGTATGGGCTTATAAGTTTTATACACACTTTTAACTTCTTTTTTGTGACAGGTTAAGTATGTCCCAATACTTGTTTATTGCGGCTCCTATGATTGGCAATGACGGATTATATTCCACTGTAAATGGGATTACTTTTGTTGTTGCTTTATTGCAGGACTGTAATGCGTCTTCTTGAGATAGAGCAGAAACTTTTTCAAACGCACAATCGATAAAAAAAAATCCGGATAATCTCGCTCTTTAAAATGATGATTGAGGTCTTGAAGTGACGATTTAAAACTGTTGACACCCGATATAATACGTGTATATCGCTTCGCCTGACTGTATGGTATCTCGTCCTTACACTGTTTTGGGTGACATGACGTATAATCAAGATATTGGTGGTTATTGGTCTCTTGTATGTGTATATCTGTTTGAAATATTAAGCCGTTAATAATAGAAACAGTCACATCGAGACAAGATACGATTGTCCTAGAAGCTGAATACGTAAAATTTATGTCAGGGTTAAAACGATTTATGCGATAATAAACAACTCAAGCTTCTCTTAAGAGTGGTCCCAAATCATAAATATATCATCTAAAATCCGAAACCACAGTGTCGGTTTATGTTCGCATATTTCAATGGAGTCTTTTTTAAGTTTTCCCATAAATAGCGAGGCATATGCTGGCGCAATTGGACTAACCATAGCCTTACCCTTTTTTTGTAAGAATTTATCATCAAGTAGAAAAAAGTTATTTTTAAGTACAAGTCGTAACAACTTAGAAATTATGTTGATGTTAATGTTGCCATTATGCAAAACCTCCTCACAAGCCTTGATTCCATCGTCGTGTGGGGTGTTCGTGTAGAGCAATGGCACGTCTTGAGTGACGAGGAAGGTTTCTTTACTATTGACTGTCTTATTTTTGAGCTTTTTTTGAAGTCCCTTGTATCGTTGATGAAAGACGGCAATTTAAACATGTATGGTATGAGAATAGAGTCTATATATTCAGAAATATTCTCCGTAGGTGAATTACATGCTGACACTTTTGTACGACCGGGGTATTTCACCGGAAGATTTGCATTTGTTTCTTTGTGAAACGTTGGTAAAATATAGAAAAATGGAGACCTTATATCCAGTGGAAACGCATCAAATTCTTTAACAATGCTGGCATGGGATTTTTGTTTACATCAATGCAATTGATGATACATTTTTTACATTTTCTGATGGGTCGCTTGGTAGTTTTTCGCAATGAGTTTCATTGTTTAGATGACGTAAAACTTCAGTTTTGTAATCTATTTTGTTCATAATCACAATAGTGTTAGATTTGTCGGCTTTCTTAATAACAATGCTAAAATCTTGGGACAGTTTTCGAAGTGAAGCTAGTTGCTCCTTAGTAATATTACTATACTGTCGTTTTACTAGAGGACTGTAATATTTCTTTTGTGATAGCTGTGATATAAAAAACAATGTACATGTCTCTGTCGGCGAAAGGAGTAAATGTAGATTCGCGTTTATCGAAGAATGGCCGTGTAAAATCTTCATCATTTTTAATAATATTACACTGGGTATCAGGGTTATTTAAGTTATTGAAAAATGTTTTAAGTCTCAAACGCCTACTGTATTTAAATGTTTCTTCGGCCAACTTAATTTTATCATGAGAACGTATCTTGGGACAAACTTTCAAACCTTTGCCGAGCAGGATATAATCATTATCAGTGAGACGTTTCGATGAAAGGTTAAAAACTGTCTTCTTTCCTTTCTGAATTTTGCAAAGCCGTTTCTTTGTCTTCCGTAATGTTTTTTCGGTCTGAAACATGGACAAAACGTTTCTATCGTTTCCCCTTTGAGTGGTTGCTGCTACTAGTTGCGCAACGGTTTTTGTTAGGCTGTCCAACGATGTTTGAATAGTTGAAATATGCAGTTGTAGTTGTTTTTTTGTTGTTTTTTTTATACAATTAATACAAACTCCTTAAAATAAGGAAATGGTGAAGCCTTGCACATAATTGCTAAAACACTTATATATAATGATTATATTAAATTCGACTAAATTTCTCGCAAAATGTAGAAGGAGTTAAGAACAGATTGTGTTTTAGTAATTTAAAACAAATGACAATCATTTCTTGAAAATAACGCAAACAAGAGGGTTACGGACGCAAGCACGGAATGATGATTACCATTTCTATTTACCTACGCCTGTCGGTTGGGGAAAACAACAGTATTATCATATAATTTCCTCCGTGGCGGATGCGATGTAAAACGGGCGAAACTAATCTAAAATGTTACCACATATTTATTAAAATAGTTTAAACGATTAACACGACTAGGGTCGGGGTTTTAAGTTATTTGTTTAAACAAACAATCTTCATCTTTATAAGACAATAAATTATCATGTTAGCAATGCATCTAAAGAACATTGTGAAATAAACTAGGTGTAAGAAAGATCGTATCCATGTTTCCTCTACAACATACATAGCTCTTGCGAGTTTAGTTGCTGAAGAAAGAAATATGACATCATTGAATAACTGTACACGGATACATTCTGCTTGCTGACATAATGGTCTGCCTTTTTATAAGCAAACATTAATTTATGGGCAGCTGTCGCAGTGACACTTTTCGACCGAGTGGGAACGTGAGTAGTGGTTATATCATTACGTGTATTTCTCCATTTGGTCTTGCAATGGATTACAAATGTTGCGTATATATAACATGTTTTTAATCATTTCGGCCTGCATATTAGCACATCATAAATATAAAATGAGCTCAGCGATAAAAAGTTATTTGCGTGGTATCTGTGCGAGGTATTTAACGTTTTATCCATTGGAGAGAGCGCATAAAAATTACATTTGCGTTTTTTTAAATCATGCAAAATGAACATGGCGAACTATTTTCTTAATTAAAGAAGTTGTTTAATGCAGTTGATGTCGTTACTGCGTACTATTATTGTCATATTCTGGTTTAAAATACACTGGTTTTGTTTATATTGTGATCTGCGTGACTGATGCATTTGACTGCAGAATACTTAAGTATCCGAGGATCCAACGAAATGGCATCTGGCCAATTCAATTTGTATCCTAGACAAAAACAATAAATGATATTGTTTAGCTTTGGGATTTATGTTATGATGTTCACTTCGTTTAACAAACTTCAGCGTTCCACTAATACTCTTTAAAATTATAAATGCACAATTTCAGTACTGTATCTTTAAAAGTATAAACAGAAAAACATTGTTTACATGAGGTCAAATTATATAAACTAAAATGCAGACAATTTATTGTCAGAGTGTGGAGGAAAAATATTTATTGATGAAAAACCTACACCTGGCATCGAATCGTAAACGTTGATGTAACGACAATTGTATAACGCAATAAGACAATTTTACTTTTTATAAAGCTGCATTCTCCCACTACTTCCGTTGCGTTTATAAATATATCTACGGTAAAGGTCATATATTAAAAGGTATTTAAAATCGCTCAATGTTTCTTTGCGTGTTCTCAATTACATTTACAGAGCATTGTTTACAATTCAAACACGACACGCATATTATTTCCTGAAGACGAAGAAGGGAATCAAATGTGGCTATTCTGCTATATTTATGAACGGAGACTATTTACTAACTATGTTTTAATAAGCTTGACGTCATAATACTTAATATGCTTAACAAAATCTTTTCTTCGAAAGCTGTAATTTATATTTAGTAACACAAGTCAGTTCAGTGTGCACTATGGTATACTTCTTGGGAAACTTTGTTAACATCATTATTTCTGATTAACAATATAACAAGATCGTATTCCCGGACCCAGTGTTATGCTCTACCCATCAATTTAATAAACGCATTAAGACACATACACACGATTACATTTTATCTCTTATTCTCTACTCAAATGCAAACTTGATAATGAGGTACATTAAACCTTGTATAGTTATAGCATATTTGTATTAACTATATTTTTCTCGAAATGTTTATTTACTGATTATATCAAGTTATTTTATACGTGCGAAGAAAGCAGCTAGGTAATTTATTTTATGACACACGCGGCTTATTTTACGTATTGAATCTTTTAAGGAATAAATATATGTTTGGTTAATATGAAATAACCTTTAACGCAGTGTCTTTCCAAGATGGCCTTGTATAGAAGGCTGTCTTAAAGGGAGAATCACCGATTTCTAATGTCAAATTTTCTTGAATAAGTGCAATCATCGTTTCGTTAATGAAAATGCCCCCGAGAAACATATTTTTGTCGGAGACGCCTGGTAGTCTGATAAGAAAGCATTTTTTAACAACGCCTGACAATGATGATCTAATTTATAAGGATATTGACATCATCTGGTTTGCTTACATATTGTTTATTCTCATTTAGTGTACATTGCATTGCCCCGTGAATTTAAATGCAATAAGTACGACAGCGTCATGGTGAAAGCCCACGTGTACATAACTTTAGTTTAAACCTATTTCGTTTAGCTCGTAGGCTTATATAAACGCTCTCGAGTCCGTTTCCTGGGACTATAACCAGTACTTGGTGTCTTTGAGGGAGATCAAAGGAACGCTCCCAGTGGGGTTCGAACCCATGACCTCCATGATCGCTAGGCGGACAACATATCCACTACGCCATGGCGATCTTTGGTATTGTACATAATTTTCAATCACAAAATGACATATACTGGGATTAAACAGGCAAGAGGACATGTCAGTTTTGTCCAATAGCATCGTCAAATAAACAATAAGGAAATGTACGTCAGAATCACTTTGTTTGTGATTTGTTGATGAATTACCACTTTGCTATGCTATGACGTGCACAATTTTTAAATAGTTCTACCAAAATCATGCGGTCATGTTAATTGCCATTACACTTTGTTATGAATGGCTTCCATAACTAGGCAGTATATATGAGTCTATTGACAATCTTCTTTCAACGTAATACACTGATATATGTAAAATACTATGGAAGTATCAATTCTATGGATCTACGTGGCTGGTACAAACTGTAATATTCAAAGCATTAACCAATTGCGGCAATTTGATGAGTGCCATTGAATTATGGATCCAATATATTTTACGTGTGTAGAGATTTAGTGTAAAATCAAGAACACTACTCGTTACTATTTTATTTGAATCATGGCGCCTCCGGGATATAAACCCGGGTCAGCCAGATTATATATTAACTACCACTTTTGTCAATACAGTTGTATGTCTGTTTTGTTGTTTCGTTCCATTCAGTACACTTGTATGTATTATTATTTAGTCCTTGGATCATAGAAAACAAATTAAAAATGCTAAATTGGTCAATATATCAANCAGCAAGAGCAAGAATAAGGTCGTGCCTTTGGAAGTGTCGCTTTTTATTTAACATTTCACAAAGTTTATTACCATAACAGTCCGATAAATCTTTTCATTGAAAACACAAATTGAGATGTTAGCGACTTCAGTCTTCAAGAGAAGTTATATTATTGCCCTTAAATGGAAACTTTCTGACTGACAAATATAAGGGTAAAACTGTCAACAATTGTTCTGATTTTCTATACCAACAATGATATTTTCAATCGGAAACCTTGTAAATAACTGACATTCTGTATAACACATATGAACTTTCCGCTCGATATGGGACCGCTGTTTGTATGCCTTAATCGGACTAGAATCTTGAAATGGGAATCTCACACGCAATCGTTTTCAGTCGCGTTTGAAGAAGCCATTTTAACATGCATGAATGAAGTTTAAAGCTGCTGTTCTACAATATCATTTAGTTTTCAATGTCAATTGTAAGAATTGTTAATATTGCCTTCATATATATCTTCGTAAGCTTAACGTTAACAGTCCGCAAATAACCTCCTAAACAAGTTATTATAGTAGTGTGTATTTGTTAAAACTTTTTTCTCTAGCAAAAAGTCGGAGATGAATGTTGTAGTGTCTCTGCTATAAAAAATATATTGGCGTCTCGTTAATTTGCTTTTTTCTAGACGATTCCACTCTGCAAGTCTAATAGTTTACATTTGATGTGTATCAAACTTAACATGCGTGTCTCAGAAGCAAACAATTAGCTTATATTAGTTCGTGAAACAATTTGGTGTCATAAAACCCACCAGTTTATTACAGTTCGGTGTGTTTGAAAATTGCATCTGTGCATGTGATAGAATGGCACAGATGTCAAACAGCTCGGTTTCTCCTGTCTTAGTGCACTGTATAAAAATGTCACCATTCTTTCTCGTGATATCGCATGCACGTTAAACAAGCACCGCGGCAGGATGATATATGTATGCATGACACGTAAAAGTAACGTGAAAATATTTAGAGAGTCTAATTAATCGCATGTGATTGCATAACGTGAACAATCCTCTTAACTTTTCTGCCAAGGTGTTTGATCATAATGATCAAAGGTACTTGAAATCAACGAACGTAAGATAAATGTAATATTTAATTAAAGCTTCTGAAATGAAAAACAAACACAAAATGTTGAACATCTATTCAGATTCGGCAAACGGCAAATACGGGTTGACATTTATATAATATAATTAAAAGTACTATCATACTTGAAATATCTAATTTTAAATATTAGTAGACAAGCCAATTACCATGAACGCGTCTGTTATTATATACAATTAATGAATGGTTCTACCCCTAAGATTGAAACGATTTCTATCTGCCTACTAAATTCCGGAAGATTTAATGCATGGTACACTTTTTACAAATAACATAGGCAGTAGTATGTCTGCCAGGGGAGATGTGATCAAAAACACAAATAAACCCTGATTAATTAAATATAACAGTCCCATCGGTACAATTACTCTCTGACCTAACGGACCGGAATCAGACATAAACGTATTATTAATTCAGTGTTCGACAGCAAAAAACATGTAGTTATTAATTGGCCATAAAACTGTGTTTTCCGCTTCCGGTTGATGTGAACATGAAATAACCAATGTAGAAATTTATAACTTAAAAAGCACATATGGTCAGGATTAAAGTGTGGAGGGTGTATATATTGATCATAAATGGACTAATAGACTTGCTGCCAAAAATGTATGTAGACATGTATTGCTAAAAGGAATTTGTTAGAAGAAAATATTGAAAACGGTAAACCCCTATGGGTGGGGTATAGATTTTAATGTTTACTACATATTAACTATCATTGAAAATCGATATGGACGGGAAAGTTATCGCATTCTTAATCCGTCACGCTTGAGCAATCTGTAAGCTAAAGTGTACACATACTAATACCTTAGCCAGTAAGAAGTAGAACGTTCAAAAAAAAATACCGTTAGTCGGTGATAAAATATAGCGATGCATAAGCGGATATATTCCTCCACTGCAATCGAGGCTACAAATACAGACTCAAGCCTCTTAGAGAACTCAGTTTTTGACAATAATACCAGCAAAACAAACTCTAAGAGTAAGAAAAAAACCTCAAAGCCAAATGCAAAAAAAAAAAAACAACGATCGAAGCGTATAAGAGATATCATCAAAGAAACTGTTGAGCAGTTAAAGGAGAAACTACTTGGGTCAGTTCCTAAAAGGCTTGAAATACTCGAAGGGACTGTCTTTGAGCAAAAGAGTGATATTGAATCTTTAAAAACAGAAATACGATCAAAAGACGCACAAATCGAAAAGCTAAATACTGAAATCCGTGCAGCGGTGAACGAAAATAATAAAGAATAGCAGGAGAAATAATTTGCGAATGACAGGCGTCCCCGGTGACCAAGACCGACAATCTTCGATAGCTACGACAAGGTTGTCTCCCTTGTAAACAGGTACCTGAACATCCCCATTAACGAAAGCGACATAGATATTGCGCACAGGCTGGGTAAATTCAAACAAGGGAAAACAGACCTATTATTATCAAGTTCTTTCGCCGGCAAAAAAAAGTTGACATAGTGAAAAACTCAAAAAGATTCAAAGGATCCAGTATATTTGTAAACGAAGACTTGACCAAATTAAATGCGGAAGTGCTTGCCTCAGCGCGCCTTAAGGATCCTCAGCACGTAGAAAGGGCGTGGTCTTTCGAGGGAAACATATATGGTTTGATCAAGGGAAACCAGTAAACTGTTTTTCAAGTGTTTCAATGTAACCAGTAAACAGTACAAATAAAACATGCCGATTACAAAAGTTGGCTTGAAAAATCATGGCCAAAGAAAAGCTATTCACAAACTGTCCAACAAGTGCACAATGAGAACAAAAAACATTCGCCAAAAAAGCGTAACTAAGTTGTAAGCATACAATGCATGCGAACGATACAATACCTAATCTATGGGCGATTACGCCAGTTTAAATTGTACTCTTTGCCTTTTTTACACATTATTCGTGTTTTTCTTATTTAAAAAAACCTGTACGCAAGTATATATAAATTGCGATCACACGTTTAAATTGTACTCTTTGACCCTTTTACACATGATTCGTGTTTTTCTCATTTCAATAATCGCTATCTAGAAAATAAATTGCGATCACTAGATGCAAGGTAACTCTGCAAACTACAAGCCAACTTTTCTATCTCCCTTGGTAAACCGTACTGGGGTGAGTTTGTGTTTTTTCCGTGGTATAGAAAATTTAATTTATCATGATTATAATAAAAAAAAGCAAGAACAATGATTTAGTGATGTATTTCTTCATTAAAGGAATCAAATAGTACTCCAAATCATATCAATGTATTTTTGTGAATTACGGTACAGATGGGAGTATTATCGCTGTTCTTTTGTCATGTAGTATGTAAAAAGCTCTGACTAGCCTCTTTTTACAAAGATTACTACTGTCGCCAATCACATACTAGATCAGTAACTTTTTAAGTAAATGAAAACACAATTCAATTTTATGTATAAAGTGACATGTACTTTTTGTAATAAACTTAAATACACTATAATATATTTGTTCTTATGTACAGGGAAAAAAACTGTAACGTTGAACTAACAACTTAATTTTAGCGATAAATTTGTTGAATGACTCTTTTCGCTGTTGCATCTTTGTCTCAAATAAAATCAGTTCCACATAACACAATTAATCAAATCTTAATATAACAATTTGTATGTAAATAAGGCTTCTATTTCGCTTTCGACTGAAGCTTAATGTGTTCATGTGAAAGATAAGCATTTCATTAATTAATATTCAAATTGTCAACCTTCTGAAATTCCGCAATCTCAAATAAAATGAATGCCACAAAACACAATTAATCAAATCTTATTATAACAATTCGTATGTAAATAAGGCTTCAATTTTCGCTTTCGACTGAAGCTAAATGTGTTCATGTGCAAGATAAGCATTTAATTACGTAATACTCAAATTGTCAACCTTCTGAAATCCAAAACACCACACCAGAAACTGTAACAAATATATTATTAGTATACTAGATACATTTAGTTTAAATTATATCTTGCTTTTGTTTTAATACTATAACAAGTAAAACTCAAATTCAAACACACTGTATCATCAATTGTTTGATAAGTGTGTATTGCTATTATGCCTTTTCTTGTTTCCTTAGTTGAAATTTCATACCAATGTTAGTTTGTTACGGATAAAATTTGTATATTTGAACTAAAAACTGTTATGATCTAGTGATGCGTATTTCAATATGTTCAAAACTGCCATTTGTTAAATGTAAATTAATGAAAATTATGCTTAGTAGCAACTCTTAGTGAACAAATATCTGTCATAGAAACACTTATTGAAAATTGTTAAACTAATATCGGTTGCATATTTGGCTAGTTTTTTAATGATAAACTGTGTGTACTTGCACTAAAAACACTCATGATCTAGTGGTGTTCAATTATGTTCAAAACTACCTTTTGTTTTAAAAATTAGCCAAATGGAAGTTAAGACAAGCATCAAGTCTGGTTACTGTTTGTATCTAATTTGTTTATGTAAATGTAAATATTCATTATAACATATATATATATATATATATATATATATGTACAAATTGTATACTGTTAAACAAACACTGTTTGTATCTTACTTGTTTATGTAAATGCAAACTTTCATTTTAACATTTATATATACAAAGTTTATACTGTTAAACAAATTGTTTTAAGCAGGGAGAAAAAACTATTCTATGCTTACATAAAAATGGTAGTAAATAAAGGTAAACCAAATGCAAAATCTGTACAGTCTATAGATGATGTGTAGCTGTGTGAAATATATATATCTTCTGTATTTAAAAAATATTCATGTTTACATAACTACACATCTTATTTTTTATTTAATTTTCTTCAAAACAGCTAAAATAACCACCTTTTGTCCAGTAGAAACTTATACTTTTAACACTAGTAACATATAAGTGTCACATTGTATCAAAATAAAAGTGATGTTTTAGATCAAATAATCTACATATTTTAACAACTTTTTTCAACTGCCTTTAAAAATCAATTAAAATTTTCAGCTTGGTATACTTGTAATCATATAAAATGAGTCTGAGTTTGTTTATTTCTTAAGTCACACTTATTACTTTTCTGGAAATTCTTGTAAATTAGTAAGCTGATACCCGTGCTACCATACTATTGTTAAAGTAAAAACATAGGCCTCTGTGCTGTTTACTTGTTTGTTGTTTAATTTTTTGTTAGCATTTCCTTTTTAGACATTTTACATTATAAAAGCGTTCTTAACTGTTCCATGTTGTTCATATACAATATGATTGTAGATATATGTATTATGTCTAGATGCTTATTTTTTTATTTTTTTTATTCTTTTGCAATATTGTTGTAACCGTTGCAACTAGAATGTCTGTTGGATGCTGTTCAAATCACCGTTTAGATTTTAGATCATTAACTATAAATGTGTGTCATTGTTGTTTTACAAACAGTACTAACAGCCAACTGGACTGGCGCACAAAAAACTACCATTTACTTAACTATCGTTTGGTATGAGTATTAACATATGTACTCTTAACGTAAAAGGGCTTAATAACAAAGACAAACACACAAAAAATTTCAAATGGTTAGACGAAAAAAAATATAATATATGTTTTTTTGCACATTTGGTGGTTTCTGACCTAGAGAGGCATTTTTGTTTACTTCCGGAAAATAATTTTTATTAAACGTAATTTTAGACATTTTAACAACATTCCCGTGACTTGTGGATGCAGAGGGTATAAGATGGAGTTACTGAAATTGATTTTAATGCTGACTTTTTATGTGATACGTTCTAGAATATATTTTTTCGGAGATGTGTATGATTACCCCACCCACCCGCTTCAGCGAATTTCTGAGCATTACATTACGTCGGATAGTACCACATTTTCGGACAATACAACAAATGTGTCTTACAATCATCTTGTATTCTATAACAACTATGTCACTACGTATATGAATATTGGAAAGAAGAAGAGAACCTCATATTCATCTTCTATGTGTAAACACTGGTTGCCAGTGAGCATTCTTCTATGTGGGGACATACATCCTTGTCCCGGACCAGTTCCAACAAATGAATTTTCATCCGAATATAAAGTTTTTCATAAACGTGGACTTCATTTTATTCACCTTAACGTCAGAAGTCTTTTACCCAAATTGGATGACATTCGTTTACTAGCTCGTAAGACCAGAGCTGCATGTATAGGAATTTCCGAATCGTGGTTGGACGACTCTATTTTCGACAGTGAGATCCAGATCGAAAATTACAACATCATACGAAAAGATAGAAATAGACATGGCGGCGGAGTGTGTTTTTATATACGGAGTGATTTAGCTTTTAATCCCAGAGAAGATCTTTTACACGATGAACTTGAAGCTACTTGGTGTGAAATTTTACTTCCAATGACGAAACCCATTTTGTGTGGAATCATATACAGACCTCCAAAGCAGACAAACTTTTACAATGTTCTAGAAACTGTGTGTACAAGTACTTCACATTTTACCTCCTTAGAATGTATAATTTTAGGTGATTTTAACACTGATGTATCCAAGTGTAACAAAAAGTGTAATCTTTATACTAGTCTTGGAATTTTTATGAATATGTTTCATTTTAAACAATTAATTACTGATTTTACAAGAATTTGTGACATTACATCTACAATAATTGATTTGATTCTAGTTTCTGACACTGATAAGATTATACAGTCTGGTGTGATAAATACATGCATAAGTGATCATTTATTGACATATTGTACTAGGAAAGTTAGTAAAAATTTTATAGGCTTACATAATACTGTCAAAATGCGTTCTTTAAAAAATTATACTAAAGAAGATTTTGAGAATACTTTGTTAAATGCAGATTGGAGCTCAGTGATGTTATGTGATAATGTTTTAGATGCTTGGGTATCATTTAAATCCATATTTTTGTCAGCTATTGATAACATAGCTCCTGTCAAACAGGTTAGAGTTAAGCAACGTACTGAGCCATGGATTACACAAGAAATCTTCCAGAGTATTAACGAACGTGATAAATCTTTTCATGTATACAAGAAAGACAGGTCTATTGTAAACTTACAGAATTTCAGAAATTTGAGAAATAAAACTCAGTATATGATACACAAGGCAAAACAGGATTTTTTTAAAGATAAATTAGAAGAAAACAAGTCTGATTCTAAGTCTCTCTGGAATACACTAAAGAATCTTGGTATACCTTCCAAAAAGTCTAAATCATCCTCTTGTTCTAACATTGGCTTGAAATTGGATGATAGTGATGAAATATGTTTTGATAAGAAAAAGGTATCAGAGAATTTTAATATTTTTTATACAACAGTTGCATCTAAACTGGTTGAGAAGTTGCCAAAGGCTATTTATAGGTATGGAAGAAATTTTGTGTTTAGTTTTTACTCACAGAAAGGTATAAGTCACAACAATTTCTCTTTTTCAGTTATGTCTGAGAATCAAATTTTGAAATATTTAAATAATCTGAGTGTTAATAAATCTACTGGGTTGGACGGTATTCCATGTAAGTTTGTTAGAGATAGTGCTACTATTATAACATGTCCACTTACTCATATCATTAATTTGTCTTTAATCCAAGGGGTAGTTCCTGATGACTTGAAATCAGCAAGAGTTGTCCCCCTTTTTAAGAAAAATGATAAATGTGATGTTGGCAATTATCGCCCTGTGTCCATACTCAGTATCATATCTAAGGTTTTTGAAAGGGTTGTTTATGACCAAATTGAATCCTATCTCAATGAAAAAGAAATATTATACAAGTTTCAGTCTGGTTTCAGAAAAAGATTTTCAACTGACACTTGTCTCATTCACTTGTCTGATTATATTAAATTTGAAATGGATAAAGGTCACTTTATAGGCATGGTATTACTGGACCTACAGAAAGCGTTCGATACTGTTGATCATTCTACCCTTATTATGAAACTTGAAGCCTTAGGCCTTAGTCAAGGTATTCTGCGTTGGTTCAGGTCATATTTATCTGATAGGCAACAACTTGTTGATGTGTCTGGTATCTTCTCACAGCCTTGTATGATTACATGTGGTGTCCCACAAGGGTCCATACTCGGTCCCCTTTTGTTTTTAATTTATATTAATGACATGTCCGCAGTGGTCAAAAACAAATTGTTACTATATGCGGATGATTCTGCTATTTTGGTTTCTGGGAAAAATAGGTCAACTATTGAAAAAGAATTGGCAGAAGATCTTGAAACTGTTAGCCATTGGTTAGTTGATAATAAATTGTCTCTGCATCTTGGTAAAACTGAATCTATCATATTTGGGTCTAAGCAGAAACTTAAGCAAAATAAGGATCTTCATATTACATGTAATGGCCAGGTTATTAATTCAACTTCATCAGTAAAATATTTAGGTGCCACCCTTGATCAACATTTAACCGGTGAATCCATGGTTACTTCAATCATCAAAAAGGCAAATGCCAGGTTAAAATTTATGTACAGGAAACAAGCATTTCTTACAGTCCACACTAAAAGACTTTTGGTTTCTTCACTTATCCAGTGCCACTTTGACTATGCGTGTTCCTTCTGGTTTCATGGATTAAATAAATATTGGAAGGATAAGCTCCAGATCACCCAAAACAAATTGGTCAGATTTGTTCTCAATCTAGAACCCAGGTCTCATATCAGCAACCAACATTTTGTTTCTTTAAACTGGTTGCCGGTTTCCAAAAGAGTGGAACAAATTACACTATGTCATGTATTCAAAATTAAGCATGGTCTTTCTCCAAGCTACATGAGTCAAAACTTTGTAACTCAGGATTCTGTTCATTCTTATAGAACTAGGTCTAGTGAACATGGGTCATTTGTGCCTCCAAAGGTTAAAAGTTTTGGGATTAAGTCGTTTGCTTACCTAGGATGTAAGTTATGGAACATGTTACCTCCACATATAAGGAGTATTCCCACTTTCGATACTTTTAAAGGAGCGGTTAAGAACCACTTTTTAGAATGATGATTATTGTCCTATTTATTCATGTTTTGTTTTCAACTCCTAACTAGTCCCAAGAGTAATGTGATATTATTTTATTTGTAACGTTGTGCTTTTAGTCTGAGATAGCTACATAGATCAGTTACTATAAGGTATTTCTTTTTTATCTTGTTACATTGTCATAATCAATTGAGCAACAGCATAGTTGAGTCATTTTTATAAATACCTTTGTTCTTTTATATTGTAATGATTCTTTTTATTTTGTTTTCATGGTCCATGCCTCTCTATGTCAGACCACCATCAGTAGAAAGGACCACAATGGAAACAAGAGATTATCATCTCTTTTTTGTGTCATCCTTGATATTGATGCTTACTGACATGGTTCATCACACAGCATTTCATTAATAACATACTTTAAATGTTGTTAAATTTTAATGTTTGTATGTGTTGTTGTATTATGTTATGTTGCTCATTATCGAAATAAATCTATCTATCTATCTATCTATCTACTCTAAAACTACGGAGTACTATATGTATAATCTTAGTTTTGAAATCAGTTGAACGGAATATTGGAGCATGTTATAATTGTATGGGTTTTAAAATGTTCTAATGTTATTGTTATTTGAATTTCATTTCTGTACATTTTAATATCCATGCCTTAGACTAGCAGTTACAATGAAAACCCATATTACACTAAATGAAATTAATATCTACCAACATGTTTTATACATGCTTGGAACTTACAGTTCATGACCGTAGTTAATGAACATGTACCCTAATAAAACTCAATACTATATTCATAATCTTAGTGTTAAAATCAGTGGAACAGAATGATGGAGCCCGTTATAATAATATGGGTTTTAAAAAGTTCGAAATGGAATTGTTAAATTTTAATTATGTCATTTTGATACCCATGCCCAATGATATTGGTTAGGACTAACAGTTACACTGAAAACCCATTTAAAATTAAATAATTATAATATCTTACAAAAATGGTTTATAAATGATCACACTTTAACAATCAAATTTTCAGTTATTTGAATAATCCGGGAAATTGTAATTTATATCCTTTCGCTATTGAAAGCAATTGAACCAATAATCTACGTCTACACTTTTGAGAAGGATTTTGTTATAGTATTTTGTACAAACTTGCGGTATGCATCGAAAGCCAAAATTTGGTTCGCCCCAAATTATATGATTCGTGTTTAATATTTCTAAGTGAGATTGAGTTGCGCGTCAAAATAAAACACATAACTTCACCAATACCTCAAGGAAATGTAAAAACTAGTTGATATGTATTCTCTAAAATGTGAATAATGAATGAGCTTGATAATGCGTTTGTTATGAGTTCACATACAATTCGCAATCCCGAAACTTTCAAATCCTTAAAGCGAACATAACGTTACTATATTGCATTAACAGATCGTTATAAACCACACACTCAAGAGCCATCCAATGTGTATGTCGTATATTTGCAGGCATGCTTGTCCCATTCCTTGAGAATGCAGTCGCCCATGCTTCTGTGTTGACCATTACTGCCATCACTTTCGAGCGTTATAGGGTCGTTAGATATCCGCTTAAGGTAAGACACATGATTCGAGATACATCTAATTTGAAACGTTTCCTTTTTTTTTTAAAGTTTCGTTATGCATATACTGGAAACTCTGTTGGTATATGCGCTCCAAATAAAAGCATGATGTGTGCACAAACATACTTATCCAATTGATTAACTGGATTTGAGACTAATGCGTATGAAGCTTTTTTAAATGTATAAACAGTACCAGTTTTGTTAATCATCTAGAATAACGTTTGTGCTTGGATATATTGCGTATGTTTACGTTGTAATAAAAACAAAAACCGAATCATTTGACATCCCTCTAACGACAGTGTTCCGTTTTCGAAGCTTTCAGTTCAATCCAAATTTACCAAAGAAACTTTCTCGTTTATCCCCAGTATAATATATATATATATATATATATGTAACACCCGTTATTTATATTATTCTTCCCAATCATATATTTGATACGTATACTCTTATTATCAAAGAACGTTGTTTTATTAATTGAACAGAGTGTGGACGACAACATGAGAGCGGTAAGATGGATTCTGCTGGGCATCTGGTTTTTCTCCGCCGTGTCGTGCATTCCGTATCTCTTCATTACGAAATACATGGATACTGCATTCCATGACGGAACACCTATTAAGGTAACAGCAATACCGTTCATGTGATCAACTCGGAATTTTGTTTAACGTGTAACATGTTAGTGTTCATTTACTTAAACAATACAAACTACATGAAACGGATCGCAAAAAGAAAGGTTCTGTTAATAACGGGACTATAAATGGTGAAGAACATAGCATAGTTGTTCGTGTTTACGTAAAAAACATGTCCATTGGGGATATGGTAAAAAGACAATCAGTGAAGGTCAACGCTAATCGAGAGATTTGTCCGTGTCCAAACTAACTATAACTGCACACACACTGACTATAGCGTTTAACACACAATTGGTAGTTGAATAGTTTCTTAAAATTCCATCAATAACAAATTGTGAATGAATATTTGCAGGTGTGCCGCGTGCCAATTGTTGGAACTTGGTCCATGGCGTACGTCATATCGCTGGTCAGTGTTTTCTTTGTCCTGCCAGCGCTGTTGTTGTTTGCTATGAATTGCCATATATACTATATTTTGAGAATAACATGTCGACAGACCATACAAAAGAACGACTGCGTAAAGCGGTATCGACAGGTTGGTAATAACATCGCGTCAATTGTAGGGATATTTTTCCTGTGCCATCTACCATTTAGAGTTGTAAGCCTTTGGTTAGTATTTGCGGCTGTTGAAACAATACGAGGTCTCGGCCTTGAGCGATATTTACTTCTAATTTATAGTGCTCGAATATGTTTCTACCTTAACCATGCGATAAATCCGGTGATATATAACTTTGTGTCGTCTAAATTTCGAGGTGCATTCCGTGATTTAAACAAACGGTGTAGACGTTTTGGGTGTAGAACGCTCTTGTGGAATGTTACGCCAATACATCGCGGATCCTCCAGAATTACATTCCGAAGTTATACATCTGGACAAAGAAGAACTTCAAACCTTTAAATGTATTTGCAGAAAACAGTTTTGTTACGTCTCTCGTACGGATACAAGATCTTAAACGATAAATTATCTCAAACAAGATTTAAACGGGTTCATGAACTGTGTTTACAAGCTGGCAATGAACGAATCATGAAATGTGTTTACAAGCTGGCAATGAACGAATCATCTAATTACTTAGACGAGTTTTATAAAACAATGTATGCAATAAAAATAAGTTTCAGATATACTTTATCGCATGTTATTTAAGGTACCAAATCATACCTAAAATAAATATATTGATTTACATTACGAAATTGTATGATGTCGAAGTCAATTCAGTAAAAGTAATAATTATATCTCCAACGTTTGTATATCTTTTATTGTCGTCCACATGCGAACAAAAACGTGATTGTTGAATGGATTGTACTACTATGTAAACATGTTGTTACAGGTGCTATATTCATCGCGTGTTCATTTAATGATTGCACCGCACAACATCTACTGAAGCAACAAGGTGCTAAAAGGCATTATCATATTAAAATAATAATTAAAGTGATGAAAATGGGTAAATAAAATATTGTAAATATACATGTAAACTAGTTTGAAATTGTCAATATATGTTGAAAACATAATTCTATGCTACTGCATTGTTTTAGCTTTCAGTGCCAAACGATTTTAATAAAGTCATTATATTAAACTAGTAGTATTATAAAGGTAAAGGTAATTATTGAGCGCTAAAGCGTATTGTATTTGTCAGACGCTGGCGGTTGAGCATCATACCGAAACCTGCATTATGTCGAAAACACAAGATTCCACTTATATAGTTTATAACTTTGTATTAAGTAAATAAACCAGAAGAATGAAACTAACATCGTCAAATTATGGGCACACTTTGTGACAGACGTGTCTGCAAGTTTGCACCAGTTATAGATATTGAACATACAGTGAGACTAACAACCAGTACCTCCCAAAGAATACGTTGTGTTTATTACAATATTACTGATCTACCACTGGTATTTCTAGTTTTTTAGTATAGTAATACTACGTTTAATAGTTAAGTATATATTCGTGTATATGGATTTGGATAATTTCATTTTTTTAGTATTTTACTTGCTATTGTAAATATGTATTCTGCTACAAACGGACATACCTGCTCTGCTTGTATGTCAATGAATCACTCTTATAGGTATGCCAGACCCATACGATAACCCACAGGAAATGACGATTCATGGCATACAATTAAGTACATTTATATTGATACGGTGTTTCTGTTATAATAAAGCAAAATATGTTGTAATAAACATACTCATTTATTGGCCTTTGTTTTGTTAATATTATAGATTTGCACCATACACACATGAACAACAACTAAATACGCAGCTGTTCATCATAAGCGCTCTTACCCAATGGCTGGGTTTACATTTAACTGTATAAATACAAATTACCCCCCCCCCTAAAAATCTTTATATTAATCAGCACAGATACGTAATTCTTTTATGTATTTGTACTACTATTTCTGTTTTATGTTTCGTGTCCCATTATTCCATGACATTGCAGACCTAAAACGGCCATAATTTAACCTACTCAACATTTTCATTGGTTAGGTTGTTTATCAGCACATATCTGTGAACAAGTCATGAGACTATACTGTATGTAGAAATAACACAATTGCTAATTATCTCAAACATATTTAAGGATTCAGTAGTTTCAATAATGACAACGTATTTATTCGAACGAATTTCAAATCAAATAAATAACAGACATTAAGACATTACAGTGAGCTAAGAATTTAACTCACTAGTTTCCTACTGTTAACGTTTAATATTAAGCTTAACTAAAGTAACACTGGTCAATAAATCGGTTAGAACTAAAAGACCCTCACATCTGAGATAAAACGTTTTTTCGTTTTCATTTAAGAACGAATCATGTTATTTGTATCCGGGATTTTACCATACTATCACGACTGCTACGAAACGTTGTCTTTGAATTGCGCTACACATTAATTAGCTAATCAATCTACTGTCTAGTGTATTTGTATACACACATGCGGGGTATTAGTACGTGTTGATTTTGTTCTCAGTTTAATTAATGAATTAGTCTGCCATATTTCGGTTGTGCCGTACATACATCTAAATTGAATAAACGATGATTGATTAACTTCCTTTACGATCGCTAGAAATATCACGTATATGTATCTTATATAACTAATATTAATATCTATATATATTCGATATATCCAATAATGATTATATCTCTTAAGAGCCGTGGCATTTAATGCGAGTTCTTGACCTTTTGGACAGTGTATTCACACTCAGCACATACATAAATGATATGAGTTTTCAACTTAGACCACATGTGTAAACAAAAATATGCACTGTCTGTGATGTATCTGCTACTCAAGAAAGTGCAAACGTTAACAATCGCTGTTTTAAAAATCATATTTTTAATTGCTGTTCATTTTCCAAAATCGCAAACACAGTTTCGTTTTCCTCATTTGAATGCTTGTAACAAGCAAGATTTATTTTGGAGATTAAAGACCGTATCAGTTCCAGGAAAAAGATGCTTGATGTCAACAGGCCATACAAGTTTACATACTTATTGCAACGTGAAAAGGAGGCTTCATTCACTAGATGCAATTGTTAAAACACTGAATCAGGAAAACACTATACGTACAAAGCAGTTGTATGTAATGTTGTGCTGGAAACATAAATATAAATAAAACAAAAACAAAAAACTTATAAAATATTTCCGTATGTATGCATCATAAAAAGAATGTATTGATTATTGTAACCAAACAGTATTTGCAAATTTAGATAATAATAAACATGCATATACAATCAATAACATGTACATATAATTATCACTTTTAACAATGAGGTCCTACATTTAATGTCAGTTACACTTAAAAATGGTTCTATTATTTGTACAATATTGAAAAACAACTAAAACAATCATCAATTAAAACATTTGTTGCGACACTAGAATTAAACCATTCCTTTTCACTGTCAAAGGAATCGGGTTTTGTTTTGAAATATTAATCTTAATCTTAAGACATAATATTAGTACTTTGTGTATTTCTTGGCTAATGTTATTATTGGATTGCGTTAATTCAGTATAGCTTCATAAACATGATAATATTTGGTTTTCCTCTAGCAGATTTTCTAAAATTCCATGAGAAAAAGAATCTTTGTTCAGGAAAAGAAAGCTTTTCCTGGTAATATCTCACCAATAATTGCTTTAAATATAGGTCAATCCCAGAATATTTATTCTTAAATATCCTCACTTTGTTTTCAAAATGGACATAAGTGATCATCAGCAGTTTTAATTTTATTAAAACTACATTAGTGTTCCAAGAATGCCGTGAATTAATTGGTATTATAACCACTGAACTTCGGTTATTATAAAGGGTATTTCAACTAGGCACTTCCATTTATTTACAGTAATGATACACCATTTTTCCTTTACTGATGGTTGTTCAATATTTTAATATATAAAATGATATATATTCGTGTTGCACTAGATTATGTTTGCAATATTAGTTTAATAATTGGGGCATAAATTGTCTAATGATTTTTTGGGAAGGACAATATATATAATTTGTGTTCATACAGTTACGTTAGTCACCTATGTACATTTAATGGAATTTATGTTTAAATTGTACTATTTAGTTTATTCATCCACGCAAATATAGGTTCCATTTGTTTGTATATAATATGTACAATGAATTACAGCATCGGACAATGACTTAAAGAAAACAACTTGTATTTCCCATTAACATATTTGGATTATAAAACAGTGGATAATACAATAATGTGTATGTGGTCACTTCTAAGTTACCACACTAATGTGATATCTTAATATAAAGATTGATGCTTTGAAGAGATGGCTTGATATTCGGTGGGATAATCGGTACGTTTTCTTCGTTAGTTTAAAGTGAATTGTTGAAAAAATGGAAACATGACAATTTTGATCAAAAGTTCATAGATATAAAATAAATGTCTGCGTTATATCCAAACTTGATTTTAGAGCCGATCCTGTTTTATATGTTGACGATAAAACTTATTAATTTGTTTTGGCAGCTTTCTATGAGGATATGTATATTACAATTTGGTTGTTTAAAAATGTTGTGGCTGTTTTTTATGAACTTGCATAACGATAATCTGAATCATTAACGACCTTGGATATGTCAACGATCAGTGTTTTAGTACATTTATTAACTGCTATGTTTCAAAAATATGAAAATATGTAAACAACTCCATTTACACAAAGCAATATCGTATCGTATTGTATTATACCACTAGTTCCCAATTGCATTGGATACGCTTACCAAATAGTTTCAAGTTATTATACCTCCGTCCTATAACACTACTTAACGCATTTCCATCATTGTCATGCGCCTAACCAGTAACACTTTTAAACGCCGCACACATTAAAGATTTACATAGTATTTATTTCAACACAACAAAAACCTTTTATTAGAAATATACAATCAATAGAAACAGAAGTAAAATGAGCATTCATCAGTGAGAACAATGCAACAAGTACAAATTTGGGCCGATAACATCATGTTTTGCTTACGAAAACAACGGATTAAACATTAAAACAATATTTTGAAACATTTTTTTTTAATTGCACAACTAGACGAAATACGCATATTAATAAATGTTCAAAGAAAGAAATACTATTTTTTTAAGACAGCATATTTGTAAAAATAAGTTTATTAATTACTTAAAAATATACATATAAATAATATTGACATAATTCTAAATGATTGAAACTGTATTTATTGTTAAAACTTATTTCACTCTAAAAAGAAGGCAAAGCTTTTTAAAAAGGAGATAAAACAACAAGGGCAGTGCGGCATAACCAATAGAGCATCATAAACTTGGAAATCTCTATAATGAAGCACAACTAGCAAATGAAAATCTACAGGCATTTATCAACACATTATGGTTTCCGATTTACTATCAATTCCGGGATGAGAAGTGTTGATAACTGTTAAGGAATACTACAACACTGGTCAAGCCTCCCCGTTTCCTACTCAATATCAGCCTTTTCTGATACCACATGCTATGTTTCCTCTATATGCTTATACAAACATATTGTCACATACTTACGGCATGCTATTGAACTGTAGGAAACGAATTACCTACACTTACACTGACAGCCGCTGAAGACTGAAATATGAAGTTAAAGATATGAACGCGTATACTTCCTACCGAATACAAAAAAAAACAAACAAATTGGCAATTGTTTTTTATTAGTCCGTTCGACGTGGTTATTTTGCCGCTTACGTTAAACATCCCCATCATGTATTAATTACAAATATAACAAGTCTAATCTTTTTAATTGAGATGGAATAATATCGAAATAGGTTTAGAATAAAATGCGTTACATATTTAATAGTAGTTGATCATGTCGTGTCGTTGTTTTCCACTATTCTCTATTGTAGAATAAAAATTCCTAAGGTGTGTGCTACATATAAATATAATGTATGTGTGCGTGTCAGATTCCGTTCTGTCATTTTAGTACCACAATAACTGTCATGAAGCATGCATATAATAACTGTGTTGTTACTAACCAATGAAGTGCGTTGTTCCAGACGTTTTTGTAAGTACAACTGATTACTTCATGAGCAACAATACACATACCTTTTGATTAGTACGGCAATTTAGTCTATCTCATACCACAATAAAACCTATACTGATGATACCATTATTTTTATTTCAGCCGAAGCTGCTACAAATTACTGACACTCACCGACTTGTATTCATACATGTTTATTTACGCTTTTTTTATAGGGAATATTTTCTCTGCAATATTGTGTAATGGTGTACAGCAAACTATAATACATAACAAAAATGTCGTCCGGTTGAACGTGGAGTTTGAGGCGCATCATTACCATCACAATATGACTAATGCAAATAAGACTACTCGTTGAGTTATTAACCATTCCGCTCACATTTCATTGCTTCAATGTTTATATAATATACAAAAGAGACATATGTATATAATAACTGTATATCCTAACTACGTATCTTTTAAAAGTCTGACTAGATCAATAGTACAATTTATTTAACTAAAATCAAATGTTTGCTGTATTATGTTCACGTTTGAACTAACAAATGCTGTCAATATGATGTTAAAATTAAATACGAAAAACGACAGAAACACATTGCACATGTTATCATTTTGAGCGCCAGTAGTGTGTTAAAGTTATGAATATAAATATCATATTCGAGTAAAAAAAGTATTTAATGACAAACTAGTCGATATGTGTGTATTGAAGAGAACATACAGTCATATTGATTGTTTCTAGAAATCGTGTCTATTTGGCATCATCTTTGCTACCGCATACACAAATGTAGAGGGCGATCCTAACCTATAGATTTTGCAATTATGCTACTTGCTGTGGCAAAGATCAACCATGAATTTAAAAGCACAGTTACGGAGTATCAACCGTCAGTGTGTTGGGGGGGGGATAAAACAAGGTGATCGTAAACAGATGCAAAGTCTTTTAGTGATAATTATTTCAGTACGTTCAACGGAACTTGTTCCGTTCATATGTTGTAAATAAAAAGACTTTACTCCGAATTAAAGAACCAATGTTTCGTTATAGCAGTTTAAGATCGCTGTGCATGGACGTATTCAGTACATGAATTTTATTTACTGCGCATTTTAATAAGCATGGCCTAACATGTTATATAATAATTGGTTGACATTACCCTCTAAATCAAAGTTGTATTCGCCTTGTGTTCTCTAAGTTTCATTAATGAATTCATCATTAACGCGGGATGCGTAGCTTTATTGTTTACTTAAATGATCCATTAAATGTCACGTTTATGATCAAAGTGTTGTTTAGACCTCATGAGAATGAAAGTGCTTGCGTTCTTAATTACCATAGAAATTGTTATTATCGAAAGTTAACTAAACGACAACGGTTATATACCAAACATAATTGACCATTAAAACCAGTCAATCATCCGTAAATAGAACACACATGAGGTGGTAATTTTTTTTTCAACATGCGTATTTCAACGGAATTTCGGACCGCACATATAATTGGAGCACATAGACTGTGTCAATTTCTTTTTGTGTATAAAATATTGCAGTTCTTATGAAGCTCGACGATACGAAAATAAGTGAAATATTTAGTCAGTATGAATGTGTTATTGTATGATTTCACGGTAATGAACGTCTCGTTATAACCAGAAGTCACAGAAGCCACGTTCACTTAGGAATTAATCTTACACTAAAATTTGCAGTTAAGAAACATAACGTATACATGTCATGTCATGTGACGAAGTTTAATACAATTTTCCTTACAATTGGAAGAAACGTTTAATAAATGTTTGCAAATAATAGGGCGTTGTGTTTTTGTTATTGTTTGTTTAACTCGAGAAAAAACATACATGTACCAAAAAGGGAAGTGCGCAACAAAGTATAAAAGTATCCGATTGGCGTTGTAACCATTTGGTATTAATATTGGATAATAAAAATGCATACAGGATATCAAACGTTACGCATTTTCCCTAGCATTAATTAGACTCTATTTGGTGTTCCAGATCATTTATGAAACATGTTACAACCAGGTAAACCCGGGCACGACTTACGAAGCAACCAAACATGGAAGCAATTTATTTTCCCGTACACGAGACAGCAAAAAAGAAATAAATACTCTGCATTTCAAATATAGACCCAGTGAAAATTCAGATGCATTAAAAGAGAATTTTACTTTCTAACCCTAGCTTTAAAACCTAAATAACTTATAACATGATATTGACCCTCTAAGTAGTATGTGGAACATTGATATTAATTTATCTGGTATAATTATCAAACAGAGTATCAAACACAGGAGCATCTACACAAAGCGTTCAAATACTGTAATATGAACATTGCTTTTAAATGAATATAACTCAGGTCTGTATAGGGCGAAGAAACATTTTGCTTCTATATTAAGTGACAATATTTAACACGCAGTCAAAGAGCTTGGAAACCTAATTGGAATGCGACAAAACATATGACGTCATGTTCATTTATACGAAGTTATTATATAGTCGCTCTCCATAAATATTGCAGAATAGCCACATTTGATTCCCCTCTTCGTCTATAGGAAATAGTATGCGTGTCGTGTTTGAATTGTAAACGATGATGTGTTAACGTTATTAAGAAAACGCAAAGCAACAATGAGCGATTTTTAGAACGTTGTATGACATAATTTAACTCTAGACACATTTAGTAACGCATAAAAAGTAGTTGGAGAATGAGGCGTTATAAACAAGTAAACTTTGCTAATTGAGTTTTACAATTGTTGTAAAATATAAGACATCCCATGTGTGGGTTTTTCACCAAAACATGAGTGTTCCTCATCCCCAACTCTGACAAAAACTTGTCGGCAGTTTAGTTTATGTAATTTGGACTCATATATATAATGTTGTTTTTTGTCTGTAAATTTGTTTAATGAAGAAGCAAAATTTTTTTTGTGCATATATATAATGTTTAAGAGTGTTAGCCGCAAGCCAAGTTGTTTTCACAAAGTAAACCCCATGAAAGAAATCACACAGCTAAAATGTATGATTTTTTTTGGTCAAAGATACAAATTGATTTGGCCAGATGTCATTCCGTTGGATCCTAGGATAATACAAACTACTGTAGTCAAATGTCTCAGCTATGCAGACCAAAAAACAAACATAAACTGTGCATTATTAAACGGAATTTGACAGAAACAATTCGCATGTACGACATATATTGCATTAAACAACTTTGTAAAATTAGAAATAGTTCAACATATTCATTGTTCATGATTTCAATACACGCACACATTCACGTGTATGCGCTCTCTAGCTCTCTATGATAAATGAAAGTTAAATACCGCGAAAAGATACTACGCAATAAACCTATTATGATTTTGATCCTTTTATATTGAAGGTTTGTTAATATGCAGGACAAAATGATTGAAAAGATGTTCTGAATACGCAACATTCGTAACCAATTGCTAGCCTAATTAAGAAAAGCACGTTATGATATTACCACTTCTCACGTTTCCACTCGGTCGAAGAGTTTCACTGCGACAGCTTCTCATAAATGAATGTTTGCTTATAAAAAAGCAGACCCGTATGTCAGCAAACAGAATATATCCACATAATTCAGTCTTTAGAGGCTGAACGAACGAGCGATATTTATTATGTTGACGAAACATAGTTACACGTTTTTTTACACCAAGTGTGTTTCACAGTTTTCTGTAGATACTTAGCTTGATATATAAATACCTTTCATAAATAGACCATATATGTTGTATACTAACCATTTTAATGCCCATAACCCAATCGTTTTAATAATTTTCTGATAGTTACGACTCTAGTAAGCTAAAATGTTGTATGTTGTATTTATTTAACCTGTCCGTTTTTGCACTCCATTTTTAGTTTGCATAAGTACATTTTATTAAAATCGTTTTAAACGCGTGTTTGGTTTGTGAAACAAATTGTGGGGTAAGCTTAAGGCTCGGTTAATCTTAAAACTGGTTTTAACCCCATATGCTTTGTATAGACCGTTAAAAGGCGGGAGCACAGTTTTGATTATTTAATGTTTATAGAAAGTGTTTCATTAAAAGTAGTGGCTATAAACAAGACTGTCTCTCTTAATAGAGTTTCTGGAGTCTCATGACTATATTTGATACATGTTTCATTAAATTCGAGCCTATTTTGACCGTATTATATCACATCCGTCGCTGATTGAAAGGGAAAACACTAAAAATATGAAAGTAATCAGACTAGACAGATCTCCTGAAAGAGTACAAAGAACACTGCATAGGAGACTTCAAAAGTCAAACTGATTATTGGTTTTGAATGGGTTTTATGTATATGTTAATTTATGACGTCATTATTAACAACCTTAACAAAGAATACATATTTTACTGATTATATCGTTTATCTTTTTCAAGACATGTTTCTTTTGGAGATATGCATTTCCATTTATTGAAATCCTGTGCATTTATTAATCACGTGCATATGTACACTAGACTTCCGTGAGTTGCATTATTAAATGATATATTTAAATATATATCAAAAGTCAAGCTTTTTTCATTTATTTTCAGTTCACATAATTGTTTAATATGTAGATTATTTATAAATATTCAAATCAAATAACACTTAATAATATTAAGGTTATGAGTGCGGACAGTGTATTAAACTTATTTATTTTAACAAAATAACTCTTTTTAAATGATACTTTCTTGGTACATGTTAATTTCGACATATATACTTAAATATTGCATGGTTATACATATGCATTCATACATTAATGTTCTCATAATTTTCACAAAAATAATTCACCAAATGCGCATGTGATACATGGCATGCAACCTTCCAGGCGAGGTCTCGCTATGTTGTTTTATCAACATTAAGTATGATGGTTTTTCTCCATGTCCCTGGTTTATTAATGTCTGCATTGTCCTTACAGGGAGTGATGTATTAAACATTTCTTCGTTGCGGCAATATACATCATTTGTTAAGAAGCACGTGTTCTTTCTTATAAAAAAAACACATGATGTGCTTATGATGTCGTAAATCAAAAGTACCACGTAAAGTTTATTAAAATGTCAAATACAAACAAGACCAAGTCTACTGTACTTTCTAAAAGCTCGAATATCTGATAATGCCTCTGAAGATATTCAGCATACATTATTGAACAATTACTCTTTTAAAAAAAAGACACATTATTCGTATTATATAAGGGTGACTTGATGCAATATTCTCCTCCAAGAATGTAAAATTGATGTAATCATACCGAATCAAGTACCTTCCAAACACGCTCTAGGTTCTTCAAATCACTTATAAATTTAGTAGCATTTTAATAATGGCATATATTTGCTCTATCAAATATGTTGTTGTGGGGTTACGACGACATAGCTTCATATATATTGCAGGGTGATGTAAACAAATAAAGACCTATTTCGACCAAAATAACTCCTTTTTTTATTTAAGCCCTCGTCCAGCGACTATGTTCAAAAGAAAAGCCTTTCAATGAACCAATGTACACATACAGATATATTATCAAATGCTACATAAGACGAGGGATAATATATTAACATAACGGCGACAAAAAACATTAAACAATAAATTTTGATCCTAAATACATGATTACAGATTCTTAAATGATTTGTTTGAACCTATTACAATCTGCTCTGAAAAAAAAAGCTACGCATTTGAAAACATGTATTTAAATCATGTAGTTTTTTTCTGCGACGACTCTGTTACACACAATACATATGTGGGTTACACACGATACATGTTATTTAATGCCAACCGCAATCTAAACCAATACAGTTAAACAAATCGAGAAATATAAATTAAATTATATACGTAGCAACTTAAATGTTTACTAAGGACCATTTCCAGTTTCATACGTTTGCATTGGAAGTTCATGCTATGGATGTACTATTTTCATATATGTTTTACTATATTGCTAATTGCATGCGGAAAATAGTCAGATGTTTAGTTGGTGGTTTAAATTTTTTTATTCACAGCAATGTACACGATATATCCAGACAAAACAATACTGCATTTTGGGGCTGGACATCAGGATAAGACTCTCACTCAAACGTAAGTCGCAACTAGATGTATGCAATTATGCTATTTCATATATAATATTATAACGATTCTAATATTGTATCATGTATACAATAAACAAGTGCATAATTGTGAGACAACATGGAGCAAGACAATATAATTGTACATACGTGATAACCCTTACAAAACACAAGAAGGGAAGATTGATCCATTTTTTGGTGTCAATACTTTAAATGTTTATGTTAAGTCGAAATGAAGAAGTGGATAAGGGATATGACGATTAGAACGAGGTGTACGTTGGATTAAACAACAGTTATTACATTCACGAGGCAACCATGGGTCACCGGTGTATGTGATAAAATGGGATTGACTACTTAACTTAATGGACCGAGTTAAAGAAGTTGGATCGTGGCACTTCTTTAGCTACATTTATTATATAGCCATGTTATCGCACAGACGATAACTGCGAAAAGAAACAGCTTAGTGATGCAAAAATCGTTATTGTACTAACGTACCTATTGTACTAGGTCGTTTCGAGTAGTAATTGATTCACCAAGCAGCCTTTTACAAATTTGCATATGAACGCGTTCTATTACACTGCCCTAAAAACAATCCCAACATGTCTTGCAATATGAAAGGTTTTTAAACAGACAAGTATAATGAATTAACAATATTAAACCAGTTGTCGCGTTATCATAGTCCAATGTGTTTGAACAAAGTGTGTCTCCATACATATGTAATACAGCTGTTTTCTTGCATACAATAAGTATGTTTAAAGGCTATGAATTATAACAATATTATCAAAAGTGTTCATGTTTGTCTAAAACGGGTTGCTTCTCCATATGCATGATCATGTACAGGCTACCATTAAGTACAGTTTCCCTAATTTGCTAAATAATGGTATACCTTTATAGTTATGATTAATTTATACTACATTGTTGTGCAAAGGTCACACATAAGGATACATTTTTCTCAAAAGGAAACACACTGTATGGATTCTTTTGATTACTAACCGTTTTGAAATATTGTTCAAACGTATTAATGTTTATATTCAACTGGTTTAATTCTGCTTGTTGTAAATTGCATTTTCTTTCAGCATTTATAAATCTATATTGTCCGAGTTGTCTCGGTTCGTATACTAATGAATGTGTTTGTATACACGGATCATACTTACTTATGTTTTATTTAGTAATATTTTCTTTTTCTTTTCATTTATTGTATTAATGTCATAATTTATTAGTTTATAAGAATTTCACTTCTTATGATACGTATATGTTTAATATAAACGCAATGTTGTATTCATATATTTGTGCTCGACTGTTATTGAAAATTATATAAAGCTATATATATATTATCTTGTCGTGTTTGATGTTGTGCCTGTATGTAAGTAATAACGGAGAGACGTACTAATAGTGGCTAGGTTAATTAAACTGTTAATTAACAACTAACGACTGAACGTGACTAGTGGCAATCATGCATCAATATATAGCGTCTAACATTATGATGGAACATGATCGAAAAGTGTAAATACACAACGGTTAATTCTTGGTTTGGTTTTGTACTAAATATATTGTTATTGGTTGTCCTAACTATTGAATTCATTTCTAAATTAACATTTAATTCAACGTCAATCAGCTAGATATCGCAGATGACGCCGACTGATCTAATTTATACATTTTGCCAAACAATAAGGGATGCATTAAACCTGATGTATATGTTCTACGTTCGAGTGACAAACCATATTTTTTTTCTATTAAAATATCAATGCCCGGGATGTTATGTCTAGGCGATTTCCAGTCACGAAGCCTGGAATAGGAAACACTGTAAAAGTGCTGAAAAAGCAACAGCAGATAATATAATCTTATATTGTCTTAGGCAACCAGTTCGTTGACATCTGCAACGTGTAGTTGATAGGTAGCCCACTAACTTGCACCCTCCTTTAAGTGCGAACACACACTCGCCCTTTTCAGGAATCGGCTAAGAAATGATATGCTGACATTTTGATTTGTTTGTTATCTCAAATCACTATATTTGCATGTTAATAATGTATGCTTTACTTATTTCATGCCCTCGTTAATCGGTCCAGTCTGCTATTAATAGATATCTTACAAATGGAACACTAGAAACAGCAACACGAGATGATGTTTATTTCATATTTAATTTGAATGGCGTTCAAAATTAAGATCACACAAGGTTATATACTTATAGTTGAAACATAACATAGATAAAGGTGACTGTTTAAGATGTAAATATTAGTCGTCGTTTTGGAAATCTTACGAATAAAAACTTAAAAAAGATAGATGCAAATACTTCTTTGACTATAATGATAGTAATAATAATAGTAGTAGTAATAATAATAATAATACAAGTAATAAATATAATGATACAAGGTAATACACAATAATGCACAAAAATGAGTCCTGTCCTGGTGCGTCTATGCAAAACGCTTTGTCGCTGAAATAAATCTTTGCACTTCAGTGAAAATAATGCCATTTTCTTCGTCGATCAATGATTATTTTCCATGGAGAAGAATATAAGAATTTAAAGGGTGAACTGAACGCAATGCATTAAATAAAAACAATCGCTGTATGTGGT
>VMBQ01000824.1:171781-231088 GCA_007657795.1 Dreissena rostriformis | reverse complement strand
CATGTCACGCCTTATGTACTTTCATCAAAGTACCTTCTTAAAATGCCAAAAAAAGTGTGCATAGTTTATACGTAATAAGGATGGATATTTCCGGAAGAAATGCTATAAAGAAGAACCCTCCGACGGCTATCAGGCTAGTGGCGAATACAGCAGGGAGGGGAAGAGCATAAAAACAAGTTTTGTACCTACAGCAAGATAATCACCAAGATGAAGACGAGATTTTATTTAACTGATTCGTTAAAGATCTATCACTCAATTGCACAGTGTATAATACAAAGTTCGAAACTCTCTTACAGTCTCACAGTCAGATAAAACTTGCTTTGATTTCATTTTAATCTCACTAAACTGTCCAACAGTGGGTTTAGCAACAGCGTCATACGAGGGTGTCTTCTCGCATATATGTTTATAACCTCATTGATATCTATGTCAATATCCTTATGTAGGAACAGTTATGCAAATTCATTAAATCTTTCTTCTTTCATTGTTGACCTTGGTCTAAAGTTAAAACATTTAGCGATTGTCTGTGATAAGTGGGAAATNCCCCCCCCCCCCTCCCCCTTAGATCCGCCTATGGTAGACTTTCACGAAATATTTCAGTTCAGCTATAAAGATACACCGTTTGAACCAATCGAGACTGTGCATAGTTGTTAAAAGTACAGCTCTGAACTACAACGTGGTGATTGTTTAATGAAATGTAGATAATATTTATAATAAAATGCGCGCAAAATGCCAATAAAAATTATTAATTCAATAGAACTTTTCCGTTTTTTTCTTCGATCTTTTGTGTTTTTTTCCATGCGTTTTTTTCGTTTTGTTATTTCTTCTTACAGAAATTGACGTGTTTAGCGTGCTAAGTTAAACCAACGTGCCACGCAAACTTAAAATGAGCCTCGTTCTGCGAAAACTGGGCTTAATGCATATGCTTACAGTGTCGTCACATATAAGCCTGTGCATTTCGCGCAGGCTGTTCATGGACGACACTTATTGTTTCAATCAGATTTTTAAAGACTGCACAGGCTAATCTGGGACGAAATTTTACGCACGTTTTTGTTCAGAGCGAGAATCAATGCTATTGAGACTTTTCAGCATGCTTTTGGGAAACTTAAAGGGGCCGTTCAACATATTTTGGCATGTATTGAAGCTTGTCATTAACTGCTTTAAATGCTTAATATTGATAAATTTAAACATTTGAACTAAAAATCTCCATTAAAAAAAACAAGAATACAATTTAAAAAAAGGAAACAAAGTAACCCTCAACAGGGCTCGAACCACTGACCCCTGGATTCCTGGAGTCCTGGAGTAAAAAAGCTTCCCGCCTAAACCACTCGACCATCCACGCCCATGTTTGTAGAGGATGTATTTTTTAGCTATATAAGCAATCCTTGTAGTTTCCCAAAATATCGTTTCGCGTCGATACGACGCTTTATCTGTTGGACGGCCCCTTTGGTATACAATAGTATTTTGAGTTATTTGACTTGGAATAAACCCAGTTTTAATGCACGGTACATATATTTAATGCTTTGAATATTCAGAAACTATTGAAAAGGTATATTTGAACAATATTGGTGTAAAATTCTGAATATGCCTCGTGTTTTCTTGGTATTAAAGGGAGAGTAAACTGGGCTTCTTATATTAAAAAAGTTCGGTTCTTTCGATTCGCCTGTAATCTAGATTGGCTTACCTGGGCAATTGTGGACGTTAATGTATTTTTTAATGTTTTTATCAGCATTTAATCGATTACTCATAGCAAGATTGGTATATAAAATTAACCGAATTACCACGGTGTGATGCATAGACCGGTAGATGTTTTAAATCTAAAATTACCCAAGAAAAACATATATCATTGGATGCACCGATTCGTTGGAAAACTGATTTGGTTGATAGACTTGATCGACTTTTTTAATGATGTCTCGAACACCATCACATATATATCAATATATTGAAAACGAATCTCATGTTTTTTTTTCAGTACCCTAAATCATATTTATGTATCCCATCTTAATATTTGTGAACTTCATGGAAATAATAATTATAAGAAATTTATATTAGAAATGCAACTTATGCAACGTTAGTTACACTTCTGTTCTGTTAGGTTCAGTGTGCTTTAAAACTAAAACAAAATTAATAATGTATAAACAGGTGGTGAGGATGATTGTATGTTTTATCGTGAACTTTATGTATATATAGTTCACATAAGTCGTTTTCATCTTATCAGCACTGATATTCTAGACAACTCTGTATATAGAAGGCCAAATTAAGTGTGTGAGTCATTAAAAATATCATCATCGGCATTTCTCTCATCGTCTGCTCTTCGTTATCATGATTAGCATCATCAACAACAATACCAACATCAATATCATCATTAAATCATTCACCCTTAGCAACGGTAGGAGTATACACATCAGTATCAAAATCAAAATAATCGTCGTCATCATCATTACTATTGTCATCAATCATCAGTATCATCCCCTAATGTTAAAATATGTAGCAACAGCAACGGCATCGTCATCAACAGTAGCAAAATCAATCTTATTATCTTCGTCGAAAATCATAAAATGAAGCATAAGCATTTTCATTAAAACATAAGCGCAAGTTGTAGTCACATAACATTTTTTCTTACGGGGAATATTATATTGCAAATGTATAGATTTCATTAACAACAACTTGTTAACCAATAATTATGTTTAATTTTATCATAGACTTGTAAACATATACATGTAATAATGATAAATGACTTTGAATTTAAATGACTAAAATGCATGTGTCCACACTTTGTGTCGCGTTCTGAGAAAACTGGGCATAATGCATGTGCGTAAAGTGTCGTCCTAGATTAGCCTGTGCAGTCCGCACAGACTAATAAGGGGCGACACTTTCCACCTTAATTGGATTTTTGCTAAGAAGAGACTTCATTTAAACGAAAAATGTCATTAAAGCGGAAAGTGTCGTCCCTGATTAGCCTGTGCGGATTGAACAGGCTAATCTGGGATGACACTTTTCACAGATGCATTATGCCCAGTTTTCTCAGAACACGACTCCTTTTACAATCACTTTAAGCGCGTCTTACTAAATATCGCATACGATATATACTAGTTCACCACCGTGGAAGCAAAGTATATTCACTTAACACTTTCAAACACACGCGATGAATAATTGTTGCGTTTAACATACATTATAAAACCAACAAAATCATATATCGAAAATTGTAAAAAAAGTCGACTTTTTAACATTGTTAAACAGTACATGTTTTTATAAATATTGTATACTTCTTTTGTAAAGAACATCTTTCATAGCAGCCATGCAAGGAAAATTCATTCCCTCATTATATTTACAGAAAAAATGTGCCTTGTTCACATGCTAAATAAAATCATTGAAGTTAATCAGATTTGAATGCACGTGATCAGAATTTATTGTGTACCCCTTTATAACCTCATTGGCAATATTTGGACTATAACTCTTGATCATTTTATATCATTTTCACATCGAGTTGTCTTTCTTGAAAAAATTCGCTCTTGCCACCATGACAGTATTTGCACACTTGATAATCAGCTGCCAGTAACCACTATGTGAGTCACCCACAATCTTCATGTTGATACAACACATGTGGTATTCAATTCATTCCCATTGTCCAACGTTCTGTTCCTTTAACACTTCAAACAAACACAAAACCAGTTTGAGGAAATCAACGCTAATACTAAACTCAGTTAAACAAACTGCTGGGATTATCGTTAATATCACTATCAAAATTAGATTTTCTCGGAAAACACTTATTATCGTCCGTTTTCCCGTAATGTTCTATATGCACTCCCTGATGTAAGGTCTGCTGGTCTCTGGGTTCGATCCTCACCGCATCCCCAGACCCCATGGCCGGGTCCTCCTCAAAGTAATTGAAGGGCAGAAGGAAGAACTTAAGGTCAAGGCCAACTGTGGTAGTCACGGGGAGGTCCTCCATGTGGGGAATGTGGTGCATCCCCATGGTTACCCAAGCAACCTGGTCCTGTGAATATAGATCACGGGTTAAGTATTAACCCATTTATGCCGAGTGGACTCTCCCATCCTTCTCAATTGGATCAATTTATTTCCAATATTAGAGATGTCTGGTATATTTATTTCTATTTTTAGACTATTTCTCACAGAAATTCTTACGCAAACAGCGTAGACCCTGATGAGACGCCGCATTATGCGGCGTCTCATCTGGGTCTACGCTGTTTGCCAAGACCTTTTTCTAGACGCTAGGCATAAATGGGTTAAATAGAAGAAGTTTATATAGTAAGATTAAGAAAATGTGTTGTTTTGATAATTGGAAATATACATGCTTTACCAAACCCACAAAGACGTCACGGCAAATATGATGACGCAGTAAGTATGCGTGTTTTGAGTCCACATTATGAGTATAAAGTATGCTAAATAAGTTTGAGGAGTTGGATGCAATCATGTTAAAATAACACTTGATCCAGTTGTGTTAGGTGATACTAGTACACAGTTAATAAACTAGACTTTAATGTCTAAAAATAATAGCTTACCAAACAGAATCAGGTGAAAATAAAATGCGTTTAAACTATTTAAACACAGAACTGAACATCTCTATTGCAGATAATTTGAACGCAGCACACTTAAATGTTTAATAATTCTATACTTGCACAATCTTACAACACATAATCAGGTGAAACAAGTAAACTAAACTAAAAACAAAAGTAAAAATATGTTCCACGGTTAATGCGAAAGTTCAAACGTACCTGATCTGTGATGACCTCGTCATCTGCTGTGTACTTCCGGAAATCAACGACGGGTGCCTCACCGTCCCAGATTGAGAATATGGAGCTGCTCGTGCGCTCAGAGTCCTTGTACTTCGTCACTACCAGCTGGTTGCGCGCCCATGCGACCGACGGCTCCTGGCCGCGATCCGGGGAAAGCAGCTGCACGAGGGAACAGAGAAATACTCTAACAGTTGAAGATGAATCCACGGTCTGGGAAAATTCGGGCTTAATGCATGTGCGTAAAGTGTCGCCCGAGAGTAGCCTCTGCAGTCCGCTAGAGCTAATCATTGACGTAACTTTCCGCTTAAACTGGATTTTCGCGTAGAAGGGACTTTCTTTAAACGAAACAAACATAACAACGGAAAGTGTCGTCCCTGATTAGCCCATTTACGTATAATAATGTGTAATTAATGTTATTTTAGGATCGTATAGTGTTTATAATAATGTAAATATTTATTTACATCGTCTCTGTATAAATATATATTCATTTAAAGAACAATATAGTATACACTATCTGATAAAAGCATGATATATTTTCCCAATGTGCATGTATTATTAAAATGTGCTGTATAACATTGTATACATGTTTTTATCTCCTATATTTATCCTCATATTTAACGTGCACGGACGGAAAACCGTTTGAAAAGGAGAATATTGTGATAACGGGATGCCGGACTGTTGTCGAAAAAAACAAGAACATACATCGACATTTATCTTTGTCGCTTGTAAGTCCTGCATGAGTTCAAGCATTTATAACAATCTGACATCTTTATCAAACTATGATCAGGTGTCCTACTAGCTGAAGAGATGAATCAGCAATTTCCAATCGCGTGTTCTAGATTTAAAATATGATGTGAAGTTATGTGTATGTGCGTGTATATGGTTTTATAAAGTTTATCGGTCAGTGAGGTTTAAGAGACAGATTAGCGCATGGGAGTTTTCATCTCCATCAAAGCGTATATAACAAAGTCATGTTTTATTGTGTGTGTTTTTTTTGTAATCTGTTAAAAAGTAAACGAATACTCAAAATATTGGTTTGTGTATGCGCGTGCGTGCTGGCGTGTGGGTGTGTCTGTGTTTCAATAAAGACATGGTATCACATTTGATTTGATCTGTGATGTTCATTATAAACAAGGACGAAACACGTCTCTGAAGAAATTGAATATCCAGCTCCATCAAGTATATCTTACGTCATTTCTTGTTGATTTGTAATTTAAAATGATATTTTCTCTAAATTGATCAATGTTATCATAGACCCACGTAAACCATGACTGGTCTATTGCGATTTAAGCATTGCTCTCTGAAAACGGGGTTTAATGCATGCGCGTAAAGTGTCGTCCAAGATTAGCCTGTGCAGTCCGCACATGCTAATCTGGGTCGGCACTTTTCGCTCATATAGTAATTTTCGTTTTAAGAAAGACTCTTCTTAGCAAAAAATCCAATTGATGCGGACTGCACAGGCTAATCTGGGACGACACTTTACGCACATCAATTACACCCTCGTTTCACAGGGGCTATTTTGGTTTTGAAAGACGCCAAGGGTCCAGTCATATCGTTTGAAAATGCGTCGCTTTCACAGTTTTGGGATATAATAAATTATCAACCGAATCATATTTTACCTGTCCTTTAAAACCATTATGTTCATATTAAAGATTTTGGAAAGTCCAAAGTTTCTGCCAAAATGAACGCTTCCTGCTAATAAGTAGAATGTTATTACTTTTGAGGAAACAACTCACCTGATAGTCATAATCTTTAAGGCTTGTATACGCAAACATATTTGGCAATAAAGTGACATAAAGTGTTATTCAAAATCATTGCGTTGCCATCAATACAGTCCGATGGTAAAAGTCAGAAATTAGAAAACTCTGTGTTAGGCGCCGTTTTAACTTATGCACATTTTACTTTTGATACATAAAAGTTGTAAGCCTTGTCATCTAGTATGTGTCGCGTTCTGAGAAAACTGAGCATAATGCTTGTGCGTTAATTGTCATCAGATAAGATTAGCCTGTGCAGTCCGCACAGGCTAATCTGGGACGACACTTTCCGATTTTATGGAATTTTTCGTTTAAATGATGTCTCTTCTTAGCGAAAATCCAGTTTAGGCGGAAAGTGTCGTCCCGGAATAGCCTGTGCGGACTGCACAGGCTAATCTGGGATGACACTTTACGCACATGCATTTTGTCCAGTTTTCTCAGAACACGACACGTATTTCCTCAACGGAATGTTAATCTTCATATTTTATCTGTGAGTGTACACTATTGGGATTAACAATTCAAAATTGATTGTTTAAGGAAAATGAAATAATTAATTTGATAACATATATAGTTACCTGTTTTGACATTCCATGTATCAACAATCGATAAGCTTTAGGTACGCCGTTGGGAGAATAAAACTGGTTGTTATAAAAAGTGTAATATTTGGGTCTAGTTATGTCGAAGTCGACAACGGCAGCTTTTTCAGTTGTCTGCTGTTCCCGGACCATCCTGGTCTGTTCGTACTTGGCATCAGGCTTACTCGACCACAGAGTGTTGTCCACGCTCTTGGGTACGATCTCTATGGTCTCGAATCGGTTCTGGCGCCCATTGATATCCATGTCGACTTTAAAGTTGAACATGTGGTGATGGATGTTTCCTATGATATTGTTCTTGAGACGGAAACCGTAGTCATCTTCGGCGGTGCTTCGAAAGGATGCGAAGATGTATCCTGTTGAGACGGCCTTGACCTCTATGGCCCCGTTCTGGTGAAATATGAAGTCAAAAATGTAGTCGTAGTTTATAATTGTGGAAATAGTGCGAACGGTCAGAACGATGTCCATCATTCCTTCATAAAACTTGTGCTCTCCATTCGAGGTCAAATGCCGACGAAGGGGTTGCCCGGTGTTGTGTTCGAAGATGCAGAAAGCTCGGTCGTTGCGGACAGCGTCGTCGGTGAACTCGAATGAGTGGTCGGCGCTTAGGAATGTGGAGTGATGCGGGCAGTCGGCGCCGGCCACCAAACCCCTGGAGTGACCTCCTATCAGGGCGCCGCTATCGGTGTAGTCTGCAAAACGCATCGACGGATTGTTGGCCGAATAAAACACGGCGATTTCCTGTAAGCTTAGCTCGTAAACAATTCGCCTTCCGTTGTACCTTATGTCAAACAGCTGCGGTCCGAAAGATGTTGACATGCGGAGATCGAATTGCCATCCCATATATTCAACGTGCCGCCCGTTTATTGAATACCTGTGACCGTCTGGCTCGTATTCCCTGGGAGGCAATTTTGAGTCCGACGGAAACAGATTCCCGCGTCGATTCAATGTTGAATATAGATCTTTGTTCTTAATTGGGAAGGGTATCTTTGTTTTCGTTACGGACCCAAACTCATATGCCCGCTGAAGTTCTTCGATTGATTTAAATCTATCGCCTGCGTAGTACAGCGCATCAATGTGATACTCCTTCGTTATATCCACCAATACAGCGAAATCTAGCGGGTGTAGCGAGAAAAACTCGATATCCGGCGAGAGACCGAACCATATCTTCCTTGTTCTAGGTTGATTACTGAAAGTTGTTGACATGACGGAAAATTGTTGGAATTTCAGGCACTTGTCTTCGCAGTCGACAAGAGCACCGCCATAGCTCTCTTTAAAAATGTTACCTATGGATTCATGAAGCTCTCTGTTTAATTTCTCGAGAACGCCGATGCGCTCAGGGCTGGTGGGCGGACGGTACCTGAACGGGAAATCCCTCTCGTCTTTTTTGTAGTACGGGTAAGGTAGGGGACCCACCGTGTATTCCTGAATGTAAGGTTCCGGTCTATCTCCCCTAAACAACAAGACTGAAGCCTCTCGGACAGGCTGTGCCTGTCCATTGTCTAAATACTGTAACACCTGGTCTTTCTTTGGCACTTTCAGTTCTATGAGGTAAATGTAACTATTGTTCGTCTGCATGTCTTTCGCTCGAACTAGGCTCAAGTCTTTTTCTGCGTACATGAATTCTCTTATAGAAGCAATCTCGACTCGTGTGAGATCGTGAAAAGGCGGCAAAATGTCTGGCGGATCTAGTTGGATATTGTCTGTAGACGGACAGTCCCCCGGTTGGGAGGATAACTCATCCTTAAGCTGGGTAACTACGACGGCGAATGCAATTACAATGATGACGATCACGGCGGCAAGGGCGACAACCGCTATCCTTAAGATGCCGATTTTACGCCGATATGTTCCCGGCTCTCCGGCCGTCCTGAAAGTAGAGAAAGAAACATACATCACGTCACCCAAGTAGATGCTCTGTGAAAACTGGGTTTAATGTATGTGCGACAAGTCCGCACAGGCTAATCAGGGACGACACTTTCCACCTAAACTGGATTTTCGTCAAGAAGAGACTTCCTTTAAACGAAAAAATACAATACAAGCGGAAAGTGTCGTCCCTGATTAGCCTGTGCGGATTGAACAGGCTAATCTGGGATGACACTTTTCACAGATGCATTATGCCCAGTTTTCTCAGAACACGACTCCTTTTACAATCACTTTAAGCGCGTCTTACTAAATATCGCATACGATATATACTAGTTCACCACCGTGGAAGCAAAGTATATTCACTTAACACTTTCAAACACACGCGATGAATAATTGTTGCGTTTAACATACATTATAAAACCAACAAAATCATATATCGAAAATTGTAAAAAAAGTCGACTTTTTAACATTGTTAAACAGTACATGTTTTTATAAATATTGTATACTTCTTTTGTAAAGAACATCTTTCATAGCAGCCATGCAAGGAAAATTCATTCCCTCATTATATTTACAGAAAAAATGTGCCTTGTTCACATGCTAAATAAAATCATTGAAGTTAATCAGATTTGAATGCACGTGATCAGAATTTATTGTGTACCCCTTTATAACCTCATTGGCAATATTTGGACTATAACTCTTGATCATTTTATATCATTTTCACATCGAGTTGTCTTTCTTGAAAAAATTCGCTCTTGCCACCATGACAGTATTTGCACACTTGATAATCAGCTGCCAGTAACCACTATGTGAGTCACCCACAATCTTCATGTTGATACAACACATGTGGTATTCAATTCATTCCCATTGTCCAACGTTCTGTTCCTTTAACACTTCAAACAAACACAAAACCAGTTTGAGGAAATCAACGCTAATACTAAACTCAGTTAAACAAACTGCTGGGATTATCGTTAATATCACTATCAAAATTAGATTTTCTCGGAAAACACTTATTATCGTCCGTTTTCCCGTAATGTTCTATATGCACTCCCTGATGTAAGGTCTGCTGGTCTCTGGGTTCGATCCTCACCGCATCCCCAGACCCCATGGCCGGGTCCTCCTCAAAGTAATTGAAGGGCAGAAGGAAAAACTTAAGGTCAAGGCCAACTGTGGTCGTCACGGGGAAGTCCTCCATGTGGGGAATGTGGTGCATCCCCATGGTTATCCAAGCAACCTGGTCCTGTGAATATAGATCACGGGTTAAGTATTAACCCATTTATGCCGAGTGGACTCTCCCATCCTTCTCAATTGGATCAATTTATTTCCAATATTAGAGATGTCTGGTATAATTATTTCTATTTTTAGACTATTTCTCACAGAAATTCTTACGCAAACAGCGTAGACCCTGATGAGACGCCGCATTATGCGGCGTCTCATCTGGGTCTACGCTGTTTGCCAAGGCCTTTTTTTAGACGCTAGGCATAAATGGGTTAAATAGAAGAAGTTAATATAGTAAGATTAAGAAAATGTGTTGCTTTGATAATTGGAATAATACATGCTTTACCAAACCCACAAAGACGTCACTGCAAATATGATGACGCAGTAAGTATGCGTGTTTTGAGTCCACATTATGAGAATAAATTATGCCTAAATAAGTTTGAGGAGTGGGATGCAATCATGTTAAAATAACACTTGATCCAGTTGTGTTAGGTGATACTAGTACACAGTTAATTAACTAGACTATGCTTGTAATGTCTAAAAATAAAAGCTTACCAAACAGAATCAGGTGAAAATAAAACGCGTTTAAACAATTTAAACACCGAATTGAACATCTCTATTGCAGATAATTTGAACACAGCACACTTAAATGTTTAATAATTCTATACTTGAACAATCTAACAAAAACACATAATCAGGTGAAAACAAATAGGCTTTACCTAAACTAAAAACAAACGTAAAAATATGTTCCACGGTTAATGCGAAAGCTCAAACGTGCCTGATCTGTGATGACCTCGTCATCTGCTATGTACTTCCGGAAATCAACGACGGGTGCCTCACCGTCCCACATTGAGAATATGGAGCTGCTCGTGCGCTCCGAGTCCTTGTACTTCGTGATTACCAGCTGGTTGCGCGCCCATGCGACCGACGGCTCCTGGCCGCGATCCGGGGAAAGCAGCTGCACGAGGGAACAGAGAAATACTCTAACAGTTGAAGATGAATCAACGGTCTAGGAAAAACCGGGCTTAATGCATGTGCGTAAAGTGTCGCCCCAGAGTAGCCTGTGCAGTCCGCTAGGGCTAATCATGGACGGAACTTTCCGCTTAAACTGGATTTTCGCTTAGAAGAGACTTTCTTTAAACGAAAAAATTAAAACATAACAACGGAAAGTGTCGTCCCTTATTAGCCCGTGGAGACTGCACATGCTTATCTGGGACGACATTATTCGCTAAAGCATTGAACCCCGTTTTCCCAGAGCGAGGCTCAGATGGAAGTGGAATTATAGTATCTAATCGACACGTTATCGAACATGCGCTCCCCTTGTCTTACAATTCAGTTTATATAAAATATAACATATATATTATAAACAACGCTTCTTAAGCAAACTTTTGAGTTTGTTCAATGGATCATTTTCTAAACATTTACGTATAATAACGTGTAATTAATGTTATTTTAGGACCGTATAGTGTTAATAATAATGTAAATGTTTATTCACATCGTCTTTTTATAAATATATATTCATTTAAAAAACAATGTAGTATATAATATCTGATAAAAGCATTATCAATGTTCATGTATTATTAAAATGTGCTGAATAACATTGTATACATGTTTTATCTCCTATATTTATACTTATGTTTAATGTTCACGGACGGACAACCGTTTACATAGGATAATATTGTGATAATGGGACGAGAGACTTGTGTCAAATAATGCAGGATCATACATCGACATTAATCTTTTTCACTTGTAAGTCCTGGATGAGTTCAAGCATTAATAACAATCTGACATCTTTATCAAACTATGATCAGGTGTCCTACTAGCTGAAGAGATAAATCAGCGATTTCCAATCGCCAATCGCGTGTGCTAGATTAAAAATATGATGTGAAGTCATTTGTATGTGCGTGTATATGGTTTTATTAAGTTTATCGGTCAGTAAGGTTTAAGAGACAGATTAGCGCATGGGAGTTTTCATCTCCATCCCAGCGTATTTTACAAGGTCATGTTGTATTGTGTTTTTTTCTAATCTGTTAAAATGTAAAAAAAACTACTTAAAATATTGGTTTGTGTATGCGCGTGCATGCTGGCGTGTGGGTGTGTATGTGTTTCAATAAAGACATGGTATCACATTTGATTTGATCTGTGATGTTCATTATAAACAAGAAAGGACGAAAAACGTCTTTGAAGAAATTAAATATCCAGCTCCATCAAGTATATCTTACGTCATGTCTTGCTGGTTTGTAATTTAAAATGATATTTTCTCTAAATTGATCAATGTTATCATAGACCCACGTAAACAATGACTGGTTTATTGCGATTTGAGCATTGCTCTCTGAAAACGGGGTTTAATGCATGTGCGTAAAGTGTCGTCCAAGATTAGCCTGTGCAGTCCGCACGTGCTAATCTGGGACGGCACTTTTCGCTCATATAGTAATTTTCGTTTTAAGAAAGACTCTTCTTAGCAAGAAATCCAATTGAGGCGGACTGCACAGGCTAATCTGGGACGACACTTTACGCAAATGAATTACACCCTCGTTTCACAGGGGCTATTTTGGTTTTGAAAGACACCAAGGGTCCAGTCATATCGTTTGAACATGCGTCGCTTTCACAGTTTTGGGATATAATAAATTATCAACCAAATCATATTTTACCTGTCCTTTACAACCATTGTGTTCATATTAAAGATTTTGCAAAGTCCAAAGTTTCTGCCAAAATGAACGCTTACTGCTAATAACTATTATGTTCTTACTTTTGAGGAAACAACTCACCTGATAGTCATAATCTTTAGGCTTGTATACGCAAACATATTTGGTAAATAAAATTGGCATGAAGTGTTATTCAAAATCATTGCGTTGTCATCAATAGAGTCTGATGGTAAAAGTCAGAAATTAGAAAACTCTGTGTTTGGCGCCGTTTTAACTTATGCACATTTTACTTTTGATACATAATAGTTGTGAGCCTTGTCATCTAGTATTTCCTCAACGGAATGTAAATCTTCATATTTTATGTCGTGTTCTGAGAAAACAGGGCATAATGCTTGTGCGTAAATTGTCATCCCAGATTAGGCTGTGCAGTCCGCAGAGGCTAATCAGGGACGACAATTTCCGCTTTTATGAAATTTTTCGTTTAATGATGTCTCTTCTTAGCAAAAATCCAATGTAGGCGAAAAGTGTCGTCGCTGATTAGCCTGTGCGGACTGCACAGGCTAATCTGGGACGACACTTTACGCACAAGCATTATGCCCAGTTTTGTCAGAACACGACACATTTATGTATAAGAATACTCATTTTATCTGTGAGTGTACACTATTGGGATTAACAAATCAAAATAGATTTTTTAAGGAAAATGAAATAATTAATTTGATAACATATATTGTTACCTGTTTTGACATTCCATGTATCAACAATCGATAAGCTTTAGGTACGCCGTTGGGAGAATACAACTGGTTGTTATAAAAAGTGTAATATTTGGGTCTAGTAAAGTCGAAGTCGACAACCGCAGCTTTTTCAGTTGTCTTCTGTTCCCGTACCATCCTGGTCTGTTCGTACTTGGCATCAGGCTTACTNAAGGAAGATAATTTGATGGAGTGAAAAAGTGAGCAAATTGCAAACTATTGAATCAAAAAGCAAAATTATGCTTCAATAGAAATCCTTCTGAATTGTGCGGCCATTTATCGTTTCTAGCCCGTAATTCTGGATGGTCGGTCAACGGTGGATTGGGCCTTGGTATCGATTGTTAAGAATAGTAATTCTTTACTGTAAACATGTGACAAAAATGTACTCACGAGTGCGATGATTTGCTCTCATTATCCATGATTGAGTTGATGAAGAGATCTCAATCGTACTTTAATGTAATACGATTGCGCCGAGTCAATGCAATTCTTTAGATAATACGCGAAGTTCATAAGTCACCTCTGAGATGTCTAAATTAAAAATTATTTTGCAACCTTCAGCTTATTCCGGCTATTTCAACAGACACACACACACACCTTCATCTTTCTAAACACGTTTAATTTATCCATTGCTTAAAACTTTTGTATCTTCAAACTGCGTCTTTTTTTATCGCCACTAAACAGGGAAAGTCGCCACATAATTTAGTGTATGCATTAGCGTGTATGCAAGCAAACAAAATTGTATCTTAACTCGAATATTATTTCCATTTTCTAAGTCATCAAAACTATAGTGAAATTATCCAAGGTCGACTCGCACACGTGTACATGATAAAGCCAGAAGGAATGCACGCGTTTGTCATCTCACGGGCAAAACTGAATTGCGTCCATGTTAAAGGTGCTGTTCAGAAATAGCTGTACAAAACTTTTGGTAAAATTGTGTATACTAAATATAAAGAAATGTGGACGAAAGAGCAATTTTGTGTTTAAATATATGAAAATTATAGTGTAACCTAAAATGTCGCAACGTTAACAAATTTAAAATAAATGTTTTAAATTGAGCTAACATTTCGTGAGCCTTATTCTGGAAAAACGGATCTAAATGCAAGTGCGTAAATGTGTCGTCCCAGAATAGCCTTTGCAGTCCGCACATGTAAATCAGGGACGACATTTTCCTCTTTTATGTTGTTGTTTTTTTTTCGTTGAAAGGAAGTCTCTTCTTAGCGAAAAACTAGTTAAGGCGGAAAGTGTCGTCCCTGATTAACCTGTGCGGACTGCACAGGCTAATCGGGGCCGATACTTGACGAACATGCACTTAACCCGGTTTTCCCAGAGCGAGGCTAAAATTATTACGCATATGCCATAGTTTAACATGTCTATGCTTTAATTATTATTCATTTTTATACATGTACATTTTATCATACCGGTGAGTTTCGAACATTTCGATACCCATCGTTAGAAGAAAATCCCCCTATCTTTTGCTTAGCCTCTGTTTAAAGAATTAATTATATTGTACCAACACCGGGCAGTTACTTCACATCACGTAGCTTGCGCATAAAAACTACATCAATCAACGCGTAAAGGAATCATAAAACAGTTGTTTCAAGCTACACACGCAGACTAGTACGCTTAAATTAACACTAACACGTTTAACATGTACATACATGCAGTTTGTATTGTTTTCAAGATAAATAAAATACATGTATATAAAAAAATATCCGTTTTCCGTATTCCTTGTTTTTATGTAGATCATGTTAAATAAATTATCGCCTTAGAAACGGCAAGTATAAGTACTATTTTGTGGGATTTAACCCTCGTAGTAACATTCTTATCCATCGTAAATCGTTAGCCCCGGGGAGGGTCGCTGTGAAAGTGTAATTTATGCCAATAAATTACCGAGGTTAGTTGAAGATGTGTCGTGTTTATGTACTTCAAGCTTAAAATGGAGTAATACTTGACCATTTATTGGCCCTTTATAACGCGTTCCGAAATCCATCTACAGGTAATTTTAGTACGGCGCATATCAATACAAAAAACAGTAGATAGATACTGGAATTATTCACATGCCATAAGCTTACAAGTCTAATTGATAATAACTGTATGTGTTTAATTTAATATTTTGTAAGGCCGCTTTAAATCGTAGGTTTCTGAAAAGACGGTTTATAGAAATAGTATTCAAAAACAGTTTTCATCGAGCAGCTATTCAGCACTTTCTTGTCCATAATTTATATGAAATAATCCAAATGTTGTTTTCATCTTGGGGAATGATTTAATTATCAGAACATAAGTAAAAAAACTGATCCGGACCCCATGCCCACATTGTGAGAAGCGAATCCCGCTGTACATGCGTCACATAACAAAAATAAAAGTGGACAAAAAACGAACACCGCGTCGCGTTGGCCTTAGAATTATCAGCTTTGGACTCGAGGAGGAGGTTGTGATTGCCCTGTTTGCTTAAAACAATGATAAACGTTATCTTTTTTACGCTGCACGATCTTCGAATGTTGATTTGAACAAGAGTTTCGGAGACCACTCCAGACATGTTGATACTGGATCAACCTTCCATAAATGACTAATGTTGTGTGAATTTCTGTGAGCCGCGCTCTGGTTAATCGAGGCTTAATGCATGTGCGTAAAGTGTCGTCCCATATTAGCCTATGCGGTCCGCACAGGCTAACCAGGGACGATATTTGCCGCCTAAACTGGATTTTCGCTAAGAAGGGACTTCCTATAAACGAAAAATACACTAAAAGCGGAAAGTGTCGTCCCTGATTAGCAATTGATATATTGAAAATATAATATAAATTTTTAAATTAAGAGATAACTTAAAAGCGATTCTCTAATGAGCAAATGCAAGTGTTTGAAGCTTAAATGAAGGCAAACGACTATTACCCGGTACATCAAACTGCTTTCCGATATTTTATTTCTTTATAAAATTCACTACATGTAACAAAATCGCTAGGGATTTTATCAACTTGAAGAATACTTCTTCGAATTATGTGCACAATTTCTATTGCTGCGATGCATTTAGCAAAGTACTTATGTGTTTCATTCTGAAAAAAATACACTCGAAATGACCATGGTTCCTTATTGAGGAGAGTGCATTGAACTATTAGTTAGTAACGACTAAACTTTGTCTTAAAGTTGTTTACATGCAAATGTTTACTCCATGGTTAGCCAATAGCCATGGTACATTCGTGGGTAGATATAAAAGGAGTATAAATTATACAGTATATGTGAATAAACAAATTACAAAGCAAATGCTCGATAATCACTACTTGTGCAGCTATCGGATTAGCCCAAGGCAAACATTCCACCTGATCCTTACCGTTAAACAGTAGAAAACGGTTGCAAAATCCGATTTTAATGACTGAGAAACATGTATGTATATATTATACGTATCACGGTTTATCATATTAATGGAATGTGGTCAGTCTGGAAGTAAAATGTTTGCACAGATCAAGAACTAGATAAACCAAAACACCATTTGTTTCTTAATTGGTAAGCTGTTTTGCAAAATAGTATTAATTGTTAAGAACAGTAAACATTTGACTGTAAATATACGACAAAAATGTGAAGAAAACAATCCTAAATATACTCATGAGTGCAATGATTTGCTCTCATTATCCACTGTTAATCTGAGACAGAACTTTACGCACATGCATTAAGCCCTGTTTTCCAAGAGTCAAGCTCACATGCATGTGCACATTCGGACGAACATTAATGATTTATTTCGCTTGTATCGTAGTTTTACGTATCTATGCTTTAATTATTTAGTTATTGTTCTTTTCTATACATGTACATATGATCATAATTGTGAAAGATTAAGTTAGTAATTCTTTCTATATTATGCTGATTGCTTCTTTCGATAATGTTATTATATTATTGTATTTGTCGTGATAGTAAAACTATTTTTTTTATGTGTACATTTGAAAAATAAAAATGCAATAATGCGATTTAATCATTCATTGTGAGCTTCGTAAAATTGACAATCACCGTTAAAAGACAACCGGCATCATTTTTGCTTAGCCTCTGTTTAAAGAATTAATTAAATGGCACCACCAGCGGACAGTTACTTAACTACATTACGTACTCTGAGCCTTATAACTATGTCAATGAATACGTAAACAAGACCTCGAAGCATGTAACAGTTGTTTCAAGCCACATACGCAAAGAAGTACACTTTAATGAATATTTAACAAGTGTTACATGTACATGTATGCAGTTCGTATTGTTTTCAATGTTAATAACAATATATTCCGTTTTCCTTCTTCATTGTGTTTTTTATGTAGACGTTTAAGAATACGTGTTCAATTAACACAATTTACTTTTTAATAAAAATAAAAATGAACAAGCTCTTGTTAAAAAGGCTTAAAGAGACTTGTTCACGCTTGTGTACATTGACAAAATTGAAAAAAAAAATGTTTCAGATCTGCACATTTTCGTTGTATTTATGATATTTGCGAGGAAACAGTAATACTGAACTTTAGCCATGCTCTTAAATATCCATCATATGCATCTTTTGACGATTTGTAAACCTGAAAATTATAAAGCATTACAAACGCGAAATGATTGAATAATTTGGAGAGTTCTGTTGTTATCGTTATATTTTGTGACATTACGAGGATTGCTAGACTTGTACTCCAAATGGTCAGTGGTTCGAGTCCCGGTGTGGATTTTTTTTCTTTCTTTAATTTTTCTTCTTGTTTTATACTGAAGCTATTTTTAATGTTTACATTTATCAATTTAAAGAATTTAACGGCAAATTTAATACATGCCAAAATCTGTAAACAAGTCCCTTTAAGACCTAAATATAAAATTTAAACAAAATCATTGTCATCATATAATTTTAATTCATTAATATCAAATTTAAATAATAATGGTTACCAGAAAAATATGCAATCAAAATGATTTATTGCACGTCGAAATATTCCATGCTTATAATAGAAGATATGTTATATATAGCAATTAGCATAATTCGAAAGTTTTAAATGCATGTTCATAAATTTATATTTAACAAACTGTAAAGTTAGTTCAGAGATTGTTATTACAAGCATATGCTTTCAACTATGTACATGTATATAACAGGCACACCTGCGTAATTATCGTCTTAAAATGTGGCACGTATATTAACTATTTTGGGGGATAAAAATATCGTAGTAACTTTCTTATGTATCGTAAATCGTTTGCCCCAGGAAGGGTCGCGGTGAAAATGTAATTTATAACATTTAATATGCCAATAAATTACCGTGGTAAGTTGAAGATGTGTCGTGTTTATGTACTTCAAGAGAATATTAAAAGTGGAGAAATACTCGAACATTTATTGGCCCTTGATAGCGCGTTTTGAATACCTTCTAATTTCTATAGGGTACATGGGGCAACACAGCGGATAGATACTGGAGGTATCCCAATTCTTAAAGTGGACACGTCTTAATGGTAATAACCTTATGTCCTTAGCTGACCTGAGCACAAAGTGCTGTTGGTGAGCTATTGTGATCGCCTTATGTCTGCCGTGCGTCGTCCGTCGTGAATCGTCAATATGTACATTGTTAACACTCAAAAGGCCACATGTATGTTACGATCTTCATGAAACGTGGTCAGAAAATTGGTCCCAATGATATCTTGGCCGAGATTGAAACATCGTAAATCGTTCGCCCCGGTAATGGTCGCTGTGAAAATGTAATTTATATCATTAACTATGCCAATAAATAACCGTGATAGGTTGCAAGATGTATCGTGTTTATATAGTTCAAGCGTAGATTAAAAATGGAGTAATACTTGAACACATATTGGCCTTTGATAACGCGTTCTAAATACCTTCTAATTTCATTAGGGTAAATGTACCAACACAACGGGTAGGTAGTGGATTTCATTCATATGCTTGAAATCGGAATTGTCCAAATGTTGTATTATATTTATCATGGAATATTTGGAATATAGTGAAAGAACTGGTCCGTAGCCCACACGCTAACGTTTCGAGAAGCAAATCCCGCTGTGCATATGTCACATGTTTCTTGACAAGATAAAAGTGGACGAAAAACCAACACCGCGTTGAGTTGGCCGTAAAGCTATCAGCTTTGGACTCGGGAAGGTGTTTGTGATTGCCCTGTTTGCTTAAAACAACGATACAAGTTATCTCTTTTGAGCTGAACGATCTTCTGATGTGAGTTGAAGAAGAGATTCGGCGACTAGGAATGACATGTTGATAGATGCTCACCTTCCATAAATGAAACATTTAGTGTGAAGCAGTGTAGCATTGCGAATTCATTGGAGCCGTTAACCAATTACTATCCACGAAGACCAAATGGGACGAAACAAGAGCGAAGGAAATGTCCAAGGCCAAATAAATATATGTTGAAATATATCACCAGCCACCTTAGTCCGTGTTAAAAGTGAGCATCGTTTTTTGCCGCGGTCTGTAGATGTTTCAAAGATGCGTTTTCCAATTGGAAATCATATTTGATTGTAGTAAGTTAAGACTAAATATCGTCTAAACATTGTTAACATGCTTATGTTTACTCCATGGTTAGCCAATAGCCATGGTACATTCGTCCGTAGTCATAAAAGGAGTATATATTTTACAATTTAGTATATTTGTACACATTACGATGAAAATGATCGATAATTGCTACTTGCGCAGCTATTGGAGTAGCCCGTGGCAAACATTCAAACTGAACCTTACCGTAAAACTGTAGGAACTGGTTGCAAAATCCGATTTTAAAGACACATTTGGCAAGTGTGATTTTAACGATCGAATACATCACAACCGTGTTACATATTCGATCCATATACAATACAGTACAATAATGCTCTGCTAATGTTCCATTAACAATTATTTCAGATAATTACCCTGTTAAAAACGCAATTGTACGATGAAAATAAATGTTTGAACTTAGCTTATGTGTATAATTAGTGTCAAACAGATGCACAGCAGATACTTTACTGGGGTGAAAGACAATGAAACAATTGAGAACGGTTGAATCAAGAGAAAAAATTCTGCTTCCATAGAAAATTAGAAATCCCTCTTAATTGTGCCGCACCTCATCCCGTCTAACCCCAAAGTCTTGTCGGTGGGTTCGCGTTGGATTGGACACTGGTCTAAACAGTAATCCTTTTGACTGTAAATATGTGATACCATGTTACAAAAAGTCTTAATATACTCACGAGTGCAATTGTTTGCTCTCATTATCAATGACTGAGTCGCTTAAGAGATATGTGCCGTCCGCACAGGTTAATCTGGGACAGCAATTTACGCACATGCATCAAGTCAAGTTTTCCCTGAGCCAGGCGCATATTATTGTGCAATTCCGGAAGAACATTAATGAATTATTTTTATATGTCGTAGTTTAACGTGTCTTTGCTTTAATTATTTAGCTATTATTCTTTCCTATACATGTAAATTTTGTCTTAATTATAAAAGATTATGACAATTATAAATTCTTTCTATGTTATGCTGTTTGCTTCTATCGATGTATGTATTATCTTATCGTATTTGTCGTGATAGTCAGACCAATTAATTTTGATGTGTTAATTTGAAAAAATAAAAATACAATAATGCGTATTTATCATTCATTGTGAGTTTCGTAAATTTCGACAACCACCGATAAAAAAAAACCCGAATCAGTTTTGCATAGACTCTGTTTAAAGAATTAATTAAATGGTACTAACACCGGACAGTTACTTAATCACATCACGTACTTAAAACTACGGCAAAATGAATAAGTGAACAAGACCTCGAATTATAAAACAGTTGCTTCAAGCTACATACGCAAAGTAGTACACTAAATATTTAACAAGTGTTACATGTACATGTTTGCAGTTCGTATTGTTTTCAAGGTAAATAAATAGGTACACGAATATATTCCGTTTTCTAGCTTCGTAGTGTTTCTAATGTAGATATAAAAATATATATAAATATATACATAAAAAACTCTTTGTGATCATAGAACTTTCTTTCATTAATATCAAATTGAAAAAATATTGGTCCCCAGACAAATATGCAATACACAATATTTTTATTGCACGACGAATAAATCTATTCTTGATAATAAAACATATTTTGCATATTAATTAGCATAATTCGAACGTTTATAATGCATGTTCTTAAATTTAAATATAACACACTATATTGTTAGTTCAGTGATTGTTATAACAAGAATATGCTTTCAATTATATAACATGCACACATACGAAATAATTGTCTTAAAACGCGGGACGTATATTTACTATTTTGTGGGATTTAAACATCGTAGTAACTTTCTTTTCTATTATAAATAGTTCGCCGCAGGAAGGGTCGCTGTGAGAATGTAATTTATAACATTTAATACGCCAATAAATTACCGTGGTAGGTTGAAGATTTGTCGTGTTTATGTACTTCAAAAGTAGATTAAAAGTGGAGAAATACTTGAACATTTATTGGCCCTTGATAACGCGTTCTATATACCTTCTAATTTCAATATGTACCGACACAGCGGATTAATACTGGAGTAATTCCAATGCAGGGAGTTACACCTCTCAATGGTAATAACATTATGCTATTTGCAGACCTGAGCACAATGTGCTGATGGTGACCTACTGGGTTCGCCTTTTGTCCGTCGTGCATCGTCCGTCGTGCGTCGTCAACATTTACGTTATTAATACTCTATAGGCCACATGCATTGTCCGATCTTTATGAAACATGGTCAGAAAATTGTCCCAATTATATCTTGGCCGAGTTGAAACTGGGTCACTTGAGGTAAAAAAAAATACTCAATGAAACGATATCGCTAGGTATTTTATCACGAATAATTGTGCGCACTACGTGCACAATTTATATTGTCTTGATGCATTTAGCATAGTATTTATGTAACATTTAACATTCTGCAAATGGTTATTGTATCTCTAAAACGAGTGACCAAACACAAATAAAATACAATCCAAATGTCCATTGCTCCTTATTGTTGAAATCGCCCTGTACTATTAGAAAGTAACGACTAAATATAATCTTAAAATTGAGTACATGCTTATGTCCACTCCATGATTAGCCAATAAAAATCGTAGATTCGTCTGTATTCACAAAGAGAGTGTTAATTGTACATTTCAAAACATTTGTACTGCCAAAGTATAATTCAAATAACCGATCATCACAATTTGTGCATCTATTGGTATGATCAACAAGATGCCATGCAGATAATTTGCTGGAATAAAAAAAGTGAGAACATGGCGAACCATTGCATTACAAAGCAAAATTCTGCTCTAATTGAAATCTTTCTGAATTGTGCCGCCTCCAATTCATTCTATCCTTTACTTCTGATGTGTGGTCCGCGGTGAATTTTACCTTGTTATCAATTGTTCAGAACAGTATTCCTCTGACTGTAAAAATGTTAAAAAATATATTAAATATACTCACGAGTGCGACGATTTGCTCTCATTATCCATGATTCAGTTGATGCAGAGAACTTTTTACTCCGATGTTATGCGAATGCGTTGTGGCAGTTTTCTTTCTGAACATAAGCAATGTTTACGTGTCACTTTCGATATAATAACGTTCAGTTTATTTCAATTCTGAATATAAGCTATGCTCATGTGCCACTTGACATGTATATTTGTGGAGACAATTTTAATTCTGAAAGTAGGCGATGTTCATTTAACACCTCTTTAACTGTCTTTATAAGAAATACTGTTCAACCTCCAGTTTATTCCGGCAATTTCAACAGACACATAGTTAATTTTGTGTAGGTGTCTATATCTTCATCTTTCTTGACACGTTATCCATTGTTTAAATCTTTTTATCTTATATCTGCGTCTGTTTTTATCGCCACTGAACAGGAAGATCGTCGCATAGTTTAGTGTATGCATTTACTTGTATGCAAGCAAAAACATTTGTATCTTAACTTGATAAATATTTCCATTTTATAAGTCATCCAAACTAGTGATAAATTATCCAAAGTCGACGCATACATAAGTGTACAAGATAAAGCCATAAGGAATGAACTCGCTTGTCATCTCACGAGTAAAACTTACTTGCGTGCATGTTAAAGGCGCTGTTCAGAAATAGCTGCACAAAACTATCGGCCGAACCTTCAGAATCATGTTATACTAAATATGAAGGAATGTAGAAAAATGCACAATGTTGTGTTGAAATATATGAACATTATAGTGTAACCTACTATTTCGAAATGTAAAAAAATATAAATAAATCTAAATGGTGTTAATGTATCTTACATTTCTCAACGTGAACACAATAATATAACATAATTTAAATATTGGATTAAATTTACATTTTATTCGACTGGTATTTGCTCAACATTCATGTGCTTATGCAACTTTGGAAGAACATTCATGAATTTGTTCGCGTTCTGGGAAAACTAAGCTTAATGCATGTGCGTTTATAGTCATCCCACATTAGACTGTGCAGTCCGCACAGCCTTATCAGGGACGTCGTTATCCGCGTTTAAGGAATGTTTCATTTAAAGGAGGTCTCTTCTAAACGAAAATTCAGTGTATGCTGATAGTTTTGTTTCTGATTCGCCTGTGCGGACTGCAAAGGCTTATCTGGGACTACACTTTACACACATATCCAGTTTTCCAAGAACGCGGCTAAATGATTGCGCATATATCGTAGTTTTACTTGTCGTTGATTCAATAATTTAGCTAATATGCATTTCTATACCTGAACATTTGATCATAATTGTGATACAATATAGACATCATTAGATCTTTCTATATTATTCTGATTGCTATGTATTTAAATTTATGTAAAATTGTGCGTATTTTTAAAACATTGTGAGTTGCGTAAATTTCGCCAACCACCGTTAAAAGCACCCCCCTACACTTTTTTCTAAGTCTCTGTATAAAGAATTTAATGGTACCAACACCGGAAAGGTACTAAATCACATCGCGTAGTTTGCGCCTAAAAAACACATAAATCAACACGTTAACAATACCTCGAATCATAAAACAGTTATTTCAAGCTACATCCGCATATAAGTACCTTTAAATTAATATTTAGCAAGTTTACATGTACATGGTTGAAGTTCATATTGTTTTCAAGGTAAATAAATTGGTAAACAAAATATCTTCCGTTGTCCTTCTTCCTCGTTATTTTAAATATCACCATATTAACGAAATTTAAGAATACGTGTCCAATTATCACTATTGTACTTATTTACAAAAAAAAATGAACACGTCCTTGTTGTTAAGACCGAATACATACATGATAATAAAAATTCATTGTGAACATAGATCTTTAATTCATAGATATCAAACACGAATAATAAAAGCTCCAAGAAAAATATGCAATTCGCATTTAAATTGATTTATTGCACGTCAAAATAGTCTATACTTGATAATAGAACGTGTGTATATTAATAAACATAATTCGAACGTTGCATGATCATAAATTTAATGACAACACACTTTAATGTTAGTTCAAAGATTGTTATGACAAACAAATGCTTTCAAATACATTTTATATAACATGCACACACGCGAAATTATTGTCTTAAACGCGGAATGTATATTTGCTATGTCGTGGATTTTAACCCTCGTAGTAACTTTCTTATCGTAAATCGTTCACCCCGGGAAGGGTCGCTGTGAAAATGTAATTTATAAAATTTAATATGCCAATACATTACCGTGGTAGGTTGCAAGATGTATCGTGTTTATGTACTTCAAAAGTAGATTAAAAGAGGAGAAATACTTGAACATGTATTGGCCCTTGATAACGCGTTCCAAAAACCTAACTGCATAAGGATACATGTACCAACACAGCGGATAGGTAGTGGAGTCATTCCCATCTGGAATTTACCCGTCTAAATTGCAATAACTTAATGTTTTTTTACTAAATATTTTGTAAGGCCGCTTTTCAATTGTATGTGACAGAATACACGTTTATCGAAATAGTAGCCCAAAACATCTTTCATCCACCAGCAATTCAGCGCTTTCTTGTCCGTATTATAAATGGAATCATCGAAATGCTGGAATTACTAAGTTATAATAACAAAGTTGAAAAACTGGTCCGGATCCCGCATGCTCACATTCTGAGATGCAAATCCCGCTGTGCATGTGTGACATGTTTCTCGACAAGATAAAAGTGGACGAGAAACGAACACCGCGTTAAGTTGGCCTTACAATTATCAGCTTTGGACTCGGGAAGGAGGTTGTGATTGCCCTGTTTGATTAAAACAACGATACGCCTTATCTATTTTGAGCTGCACGGTCTTCTGATGTGAGTTGAAGAAGAGATTCGGCGACTAGGAATGGCATGTTGATAGTGGATGTAAACGGACGACTTATATCTCAGTGATCGGGGTGCAAATTGTCAAAGTCGGTTGAATATGTATATAGTAATCAGACTATAAACACATGCATTTTGCATTTGCATTTGGATCAACCTTCCATAAATGACACATTTAGTGCGAAGCTGTGTTGTGTTGTGAATTCCCTTGAGTCGCGCTATGGTAAAAGGGGTTTAATGCATGTGCGTAAAGTGTCGTTGAGTCGCTGAAAATACAATAAAAGCGGAAAGTGTCGATTACCCTGTACAAAAGCGTTTCGTTTAAAGGAAGTCTCTTCTTAGCGAAAATCTAATTTATGCGAAAAGTTTTGTCCCTGATTATCCTGTGCTTATTATTCAACGACAAACGCCAAACAATTTAACTATGCAATTTATTATCTTATGTGAAAATGTAATTGATATCATTTTATATGTCAATAAATTACCGAGGTAAGTTGAAGATGAATCGTGTTTATGTACTTCAAGAGTAGATTAAAAGAGGAGAAATACTTAAACATAGATTGGCCTTGATAACGCGTCCCGAAAACCTAATTTCGCAAGGGAACTTGTACCAACCAGCACAGCCAGTAGATAGTGGATTCATTCCTATGCTGGAAGTTAACCCGTATAACTGGTAATAACGTTATGTTTTTTACTGAATATTTTGTAATGCCGCTTTTAAATTGTATGTGGAAGAATACACGGTTTATCGAAACAGCATTCAACACATTTTTCATCCACCAGCTATTCAGCGCTTCCTTGTCCGTGATTTAAATGCAATCATCCAAATGTATTCATTACGGAATGTCTAAATTATGTAAACACAGTGACAGAACTGATACGGACACCAATTGGTCACGTTCCGAGAAGCAGATCCCGCTTTACATACGTCACATGTTTCTCGACAAGATAAAAGTTAACGAAAAACGAGCACCACGTCGCGTTGGTCTTAGAATTATTTGCTGTGGACTCGGGGAAAAGACACTTTGATTGCCCAGTTTGCTTAAAACAACGATACACGTTATCTCTGTAAACAATATAATATTATAATCATTACAATAAATCCCAATCAAACAAATATCAACTATTAACTTAAAATTGCCGCACTAAGTAAAATATTATAAGAAACAAATAAAAATAAAACATGTAAATAACTATTACACTGTATCTGGAACATGAGACAAATGTTATCTCCGAAACCTCCGGAAGATATATTTATCGAATCAAACGAAATATTAACATGCTTTGTTATATTTTGTACAAGATACACATTTGATATTCTATTATGATTGTGTTCCTTTTTTATTACATAATGTAACAATTATGTTTAATATAAAAATATAATATACTAGATATACTCACGAGTGCGATGATTTGCTCTCATTATCCATGATTTAGTAGATGAAGATATCTAAATCTTACTTCAGTGTAACACGATTGCGCTGAGTCGATTTCAATGCTGAACATTGACGATGTTCACGTGCCAATTTTAATGTATATTATATATGTTGCGTCAATTTAAATTCTTAACAGAAGCGATGTTCATATTTGAAATTCGATGTATTTGCGTTGAGTCATGCTCATTTCCGAATATAGCGATGTTCCTTTGTAGCTTTCAATGTAATTGCGTTGAGGCAATTTCAATTCTGAACGTTAGCGATGTTCATATGTCACCTCTTGAACTGTCTATTTTAAAAATTATCTTGCAACCTTCAACTTATTCCGGCAATGACAACAGACACAAAGTTAATTTTGTGAAGGCGTCTATACCTTCACCTTTCCAAACACGTTATCCATTGTTTAAAACTTTTTTACCTTTAAACTGCGTCTGTTTTTATCGCCACTGAACAGGGGAGGTCGCCACATAATTTAGTTTATGCATTGACTTGTATGCAAACAAACAACTTTGTATCTTAACTTGAGTATTATTTCCATTTTCTAAGTCATCCAAACTTTAGTGAAATTATTCAACGTGCTCGCGTACAAAGTGTACATTATAAAGCCAGAAAGAATGAACGCTCTTGTCATCTCACGGGCAAAACTTTCTTGCGTGCATGGTATAGGTGCTGTTCAGAAATAGCTGTTAAAAAAATGGCCGAAACTTCTGGATAATTTTATTCCTAATATAAAGGAATGTTAAAGAAAGAAATGTTGTGTTGAAATATATGAACATTATGGTGTAGCCTACTATTTCGAAATTTAAAAAATAAGAAAATGAACATAAATGTTGTAAATTTATCTTAATTTCGCAACATTAACGCAGGAATAACATATATTGTTTTGTAACCTTATGTTTTCTTCGACAAGCATTTCTTGTGCAACTTCGGAAGAACAGTATTGAATTATTGGAAAAAAACTGGGCTTAATGTTTGTGCGTAAAGTGTCATCCCAGATTGGCCTGTGAAGTCCGCACAGGCTAATCAGGGACGGCACTATCCGCGTTTATGACATTTTTCGTGTAAGGGAGGTTTCTTGAAAAAGAAAATTCAGTTTATGCTGATAGTGTTTTCCCTGATTAGCCTCTGCACACTGCACAGGTTTATCTGGGACGACACTAAGCGCATAATATTTTCTATGATCACTCGTGAAATAACAAACGATCTTACACTGACATGAACAAATATCCTCTATATCTTTCGCTTTCCTTCTTCCTGGTGTTTTTTATGCAGACCATATTAAAGACATTTAAGAGTACGTGTTCGAGTACCACAAGTTTATTCATAAGTTTAAATAAAAATGGACATGATCTTGTTGAAAAGGCCGAATACCTATAAATAAAAATAATAATGGTTCCCAGGCAAATATGCAATACAAATAACCTATTGCACCTCGATTGCATACTTAATTACAAAACGTGTATTTATTAATTAAAATAATTCGAACGTTTAAAATATATGTTCATACATTTAAATATAACAACATTAATGTTGATTCAGAGTTTGTTATTACATACATTATTATATCATCTATATTAATATAATTATTACTATATTATTTCAACTATATAACATGCACACACGCAAAATTATCGCCATAAAAACGGGACGTATATTTACTAGTTTGTGGGATTGAACCCGCGTAGTAATTTTCTTATCCGTCGTAAATCGTTCGCCCCGGGAAGGGTCGCTGTTAAATTGTAATTTATAACATTTAATATGCCAATAAATTACCGTGGCAAGTTGCAAGATGTGTCGTTTTTATGAACTTCAAGCGTAGATTAGAAGTGAAGTAATACTTGAACATTTATTGGCTCTTGATAACGCGTTCCGAAAACGTAATATCATTAGGGTACATGTAGCAACACAACGGATAGATAGTGGATTCATTCCAATGCAGAAAGTTTACACGTCTACATGATAAAAACTTTATGCTGCTAACTGAATATTGTGTTAGACCGCTTTTAAATTGTATGTGACCGAATACACGGTTTATCGAAATAGTATTCAAAACAGTGTTAATTCACCAGCAATTCAGCGTTTTCTTGTCCGCTATTTAAATGAAATTATCCAAATGTTATATTCCTCGTGGTATGACTAAATTATTAGAACATAGTTAAAGAACTGGTCCGGACCTCACATGATCATATTCTGAGAAGCAAATTTCGCTGTACATGCGGCTCATGTTTCTCGACAAGATAACAGTGGACTAGAAACGAACATCGCGTCGCGTTGGCCTTATAATTATCAGCTTTGGACTCGGGAAGGAGGTTGTGATTGCCCTGTTTGCTTAACACAACGATACACGTTATCTGTTTTTACCTGCACGATCTTCTGATTCGAGTTAAAGAAGTGATTCGGCGACTAGCCATGGCATGTTGATAGTTGCCCAACCTTCCATAAATTACACACTCAGTGTGAAGCAGTGTAGCGTTGCAAATTTATTTGAGCCGCGCTCTGGTAAAACGGGTTTCATTCATCTGCGTAAAGTGTTGTCCCAGATTTCAAAGTATCAAAGTATTTTGTCAGCAGATAATGTAATTGAAATAACGTTTGCAATCTCATGTTAATCGCTTAATAAACAACGTCTGGTCTTTCACATGGTATAAGACCAATCGGAAAAACGGCATCGCGATTTCATTCCTCCAAATTGCTGTTTATTGGTCGATTATAAACCGACAAATCAAAATATGAATTCAACAGCCCTTAGAATGTCAATTGATGCGTGAATCCGTCCATGCATCCATCCATCAATCTATCCATTGATTCGCCCATGCACCCATCCACAAATCCATCTTTGCATCCATATATGCATCCATCCGTGCATCCAACCATCGATCCAACCATCTCTTCAATATAATGAGACACACGCGACTATTTAACAAGAGTTTGTGATGATTACATCCGAACGACATGAACACAACTCTTAACAAAAAATAAGAGTACCGGTAACATTTTTCTCCCTTTTACGGTGTTAGAGCCGCTCGTTTTTTGTCGCATTGTCGACCTCTAAATCATATATCAGCCATGGGATCTTAGCCAACCATGCGAATAAATGAGTGGACCTAACGAAACACTGTTTCTTAAAAAACGATGACATTTTGGGAAGTATTATAAATATTAATAGTATTGATGTTTTAAACTTGTCAATGATCGATGAACAACACATTCTTATTGTTAATATTAATACTTCTTTCACTTCTAAGATTAATAACTCACAGGGCGAGATGTAATACATATCATATTGAGTTTAACAAAATGGTGCAACATTTTATACAATATACACCAAACACAAGTTAACTTTCTATGATACCAATGGGCAATTACTATTTAAGTCACATATCTAATATGCTAAATACGTGCCTGTTGATGTCCACTTTATAGTTAGATATTTGATTTTGCTTAGTGAAAGTACATTATATTTTGCTTCGAAGTAATTGTGATATACAAATATAAACATGTTTCGTGTTTTTGGTTTCATAATTCGATATGTGTTTATTTTGACTGAAAGTACATCTAGCTTTACAGCTTCAAAAGTATTATCATATGCAAATCATCGATTTTGTTTCGTGTATCTAAACATATGGATTTTGTGTAATATGATTATTAATTTACTAACTTCTTATGAAACTCAACTTGTTTATTTTATTTTATCAGAATGAACATGCTGAAATAATTTAAGGATCCTTAGTCGATTGGTCTCGAATTAAGCTTGTACAGTGGATATCAGAGGGGGTAATCACGGGATAGTCATATTGTATGTATGTATTTCTTTTAACCTTGCAGTCAAGGATAACCCATGAAAATGCAAGCACTTATTTCCAATGGGGTCCTTTGGTTTTTGCCGAAGAGACAGCAAGCAGAAGAGACAGTATTGAGATACAAGGAATCCGTGTGCAATACCCTAGCTCTTTGTGAATAGATCCCTTGGTACTTTTACGTGCTCAGTGTATAGCACCGATACACGCGAGAATTACCTGGGTTTCATACCAGTACATCTCTAGTTGGGTGGGAAACACTTGAAGTATTTCAGAAATTCCCAGTGCCCCGGAATGGTAAACCAGTGTGTTACCTCTCGACTGCCGCACCACCAATATTAACAAAAACGTGATGAACGTTTATTTTGTATTAATATTCGCTTTATAACTCGACTGAACTCGCTATGAATTTTCTTAGCGGGAGCTGTAATTTTGTGCTCCCGCTAAGAAATTTCGTAGCGAGTAAATTCGAGATATAGAGCGAATAAGACATAAAACGCTTATCACTTCTTGCTGATATGGCTTGACAGTGTGCGGCATTAAAACAAAAAATCAAACGTAATAAATGGTTTACAACGGCGCAAAATACCTGTCTCAGTGTAGGCGTCGCCATCTTGGCTATCACATAATTACCCCCTCTGGATATTGGGCAAATACTCAGCGTAGGAAACTCCAACCAGCAGCCATTGGTGAAGTGAATTTAGAGAGAACGCTGGAATACACCGAATACAGGTTAGACCACGTTATTTTTTGTTCGACGTTTGCACACTTTTTTAAAGCCTTAAATGAGCATATTGCTTATTAAGCCTTGTGTGTGCGCTCTACCTGTGAAGCCTGAAATTTGCATACTTCTTATTTTGACTTAACAGTGCATACTTCTTATTAAGTTTGAAATTTTCACAATGCTTATTAAGCCCGAAGTTTGCACAATACTTATTTAGCCTGAAATATGCATAATGCGTATTAACCTGAAATGTGCACACTGCTTATTAAGCCTGACGTGTGCACACTACTTATTAAGCCTGACGTGTGCACACTAGTTATTAAGCCTGACGTATGCACACTACTTATTAAGCCTGACGCATGCACACTACTTATTAAGTCTGACGCATGCACACTACTTATTAAGCCTGACGTATGCACACTACTTATTAAGCCTGACGTGTGTACACTACTTATTAAGTCTGACGTATGCGCACTACTTATTAAGCCTGACGTATGCACACTACGTATTAAGCCTGACGAATGCACACTACTTATTACTCTTAAATGTGCATACTAGTGCTTCTAAAGCCCAAACTCCTCAGTCTTATTAAGCCTGATTTGCTGCTTATTAAACCTGAATTGTACAGACTGTTTATTAAGCGTTTACAATGCTAGTTTACTACATATCACAGGCATTTAGCCTGTGGTTCTAACATGAATAAACGACCGAACGTTGATATGAATGTGGAGGTATACATTACGAAGATGTATGTACGAAACTGCTTGGTAGTGAGAGCGTGCTTTCAGTCTAATGTAAACTGGCTAGACCGCGTCTGTGACTCATTCACAACTTGCAATGTGAATATAGATGCCTTTGAAAACACGTTATTGTGATAAGTTAACCAAATTGCTCCGCTTATAAACAGTAGTGTTTGGTGAGTGTAAAAAATATATATTAAACGTGCATATCGACGGTTAATTGAGTATAATAATTGAGTATAATATTTTTACAAATGATATTACCTTTTAATAGTACTGAATCAGACACGGAATAAATTTAAACTTATTTCATAGTGTTTGTCAGAATAATGTCAGTTACTGCATACTCGGTGAAGTTATGGCATCTTGACGAACATATTAAATTGCTTGTAACACTACATGACATGAACGTTTTTGTTTGCATAAATTCAGTCATGTGTTTCGACGTCGGACGACTTTATGTGTACAGCATGACAATTAACACTTTTTAGATACTGGATATCGCTGCAAAACACCCTAGCAATGTGATAGACACAGTTGAAGTTGCCTCTTAGACACACCATATATATTCTAGGCAAAACTAGCGCTTCTCTCAGTAGAAACACAGTAGTGACTTATACCAACAACGCGACGGGAACATAATTATTACCATCAAAATCCTAATAAACATAATCTTAATCAAAATATAATGGCTCTTGCATGAGTGTGTGAGTTTGATTTTCGATGTGTTACTGTGATAGGGTCCTTCTGCTTATAAGACTGCATGAAGTGTGGACCCGGAGTATGACCCAACTCTTACTAGACTTACGAAAGTTGAGAAGAAATGAATTTATAAACGTACCAGTGGAGTCCTAAATTTCCGAAACGTTGACCACCAACCAAACTCGCGTGCGCAGTAGAGTTTGCTTTGTTCCAAAATACGTGGAATATAAAGTTAATGACGTGTTATTGTTTGCTTCCGTGGCGTCACAAAACAAAAGCGCGTCATTTTCAAAGGTATGGAATGCTTATGACTTAAATTTTCTTTTCATGGCTTAACATGTGTACTTTGGTTCATCAATTTCCTTAGAAATAACTGTTTCACCACAGTGCATACGAAGAAAAATTATCGGAAACTCAACGGATCAGTACCTTTTACAACATGGTTTCATTGATGAATATATTGTGTTAATTCTAAGTCATGGGTTATTATGTTTCGGAATCACGTTCAGTGTACGTTGTTCAAGCATCATTCATAACATACATTATCCACATTCTTGGTGTCAGTATTTTCGTCAGTCAGTAAAGAGATCAGAAAACAAGAGTTTACATATCTAGGTTCATATCTAATGGGTGTTATCTTCAGTTTAAGATTTACAGAATAAACATGAAAAATGTTTAAGTTGTGACTTCATTATATAAGATTTTTTTTAATTCTGATCAAGTCTCTGTTTGTTATACAGGGTGCAGGATCAACCGGGTTTTCAGGGGTTTACACACGGGCTGGACAGAATGTAAAAACACCATTAAGAACTTTAAGTTTTTGAAATACATTTGCAAAATGCTTTAGTGCATAAAAGACATTTTTTTCTTGCAGTTTGTGCCGATATCTTTAGATTTAAAAATAAATCCTTGAAAAAGTTTAAAATCGGTGGCGAAATATGTCACTTTGCGTGAAGTATAACCGTGTACATGAATGCTCTACACATAGAATTTTTGAACAGGAACACAGGCGAATTAAATAAAGTAAGTCTGATGTATTTCACATTACTATACGCAGCCTAAAAAACTGTATTGTATGCACTAGTTGAAATTCTTAAGAAACATTGTTTTTAAAAGTTATTTGATAAAACGCATCATTTACGGTGTGTTTACATCCATTTACGTTTAATTGTGAACCCCGCAAAGTCACGTGATGCTGCACCCTGTATTATATTGAGTTTCGTCGATCCTGGTGGCATACTTTCGCCTTAAACAAATACTTAAATATGTGTTGCTTTAATAAAACAATTAAAGATTCTAGAAACATACTTTTTCTATTTAGGTTAAGACATTTGTTTTTCAGTGAAATACGTGCAATTATAGGTCTATTTGCTGAATGAACCAGATTAGAAGTATGAAATAGTTTACTAAAACTATACAATAACAAAAATTACAAAAGTAAACAAGGCATAACACAATTTGGTTATGCGCCTATTTGTTTGACAAGTGTGTTGCAACATGCTAAATGATAACAATGTTATCAACTACTCGAGTACGTTTGAAGAGCAGTGGCCAAGGTTTTGTTTACGCTTGCTGAATCAGTTCATATTGATTACTAGAAATAACGTGGACTTTGTCATATTAATATTGATATTCCATATTGTTGATATGTCATATTATTGATATCATTGAACGTATACGGTATGTTTACGTGTTATGAATCGTGAAATTAAATTAATTAAATACAAGAATAGGGTAAGAAAGATACACTTGTATGAAACATTTGGAGGTCTTTCAAGTCAATATAGTGGCGTTCCTTTATTGTTAGAAAATAAAGTTACACATACAGATCTGCAAAACAGATACAAAGAAATTAAAAGGGGAACACAATTGTAAATACTACAGTAAAATAATTATCTTTTAAAGATGCAAACAGAATCCATGTTTCATTCGCTTTCACCTGAAGCGATATTTTATTTCCGTGTTTCATTGATGGTCACATATCGCCATTATTAGACGTTACACATTTGATTCTATGTATATCGTCCTGTTTCCATTTCGGGACCTCGCAAACATTCAGGAAAAAATCACAATAAGTCGATTAAAAAAGTAATCTACAAGATTTTCATGGCAGTTATTATTATCATTATGACTAGTTTAACACTTTTTTGCTAACATTTTGTACATAAAAAATCAGTCTGAACTCATTGTCATACGGGTATTAACAAACCATACAACTAACTTCACAGAATAATTAAAGTCAACACTTACTGGATACATATTTTGATTGTACATCCTAAAAAGGCAATACAGAACATTGATATTAAGGACAAAACAATCAATTGTAATTGTCGGCATTAACAACAATCACCATTCAATACACGAATGTTGAAATTGTTACCATTTTTTACCTATGTTCGTGACTATTTAAGCACCCATATTATTAAACAATTGTGAAAACATGTTTGTATCGCTACCAAGCATGAGTGTTCGAGAAATGAATCGTTCATGAGTCGTTTATACATCGTTTATTCACTATCTAACTCAATATCTACGTTGTCAAAATGCTGTTGTTTTTTATGCCCCCGAAGGTGGGCATATAGTGATCGCACTGTCCGTCTGTTCGTCTGTCCTTCTAAATTTCCGTCACACTTTGCGTTTAGGTTTCGAAAAATGTTCATAATTTCTATGTCGCTTCAGATGTAACCTTCATATTTGGTATGCATTTGTATCTCATGGAGCTGCACATTTTGAGTGGTGAAAGGGCAAGGTCAAGGTCATTCTTCAAGGTCAAAGGTAAAAAAAATCAATGCGGCGCAGTAGGGGGTATTGTGTTTCTGACAAACACATCTCTTGTTTTTATTCAGGCACCCCTAAACTTACTGACGCTCAACATACACTCAGACAAACTCGGCAAATCGGAGATCCTCGGCGATCCGACCGTGATAAAAATATGAATTCGCATTGTTGTGTTTTCATAAGTTGATTATTTAAAGACAGCTTATGGTGAATAACAAGACAGTTCGTGTGTTAAAGGTACATCATATGCTTTAGTGCTGAATTACGCTTGTAGAAGTGTTTGCCAAGAGTTTGCGAGGGAAATTAGAGTCTTTATATCTGTACTAGTCTGCACAAAGTTGGACAACAAACCCATTCTAACTACCTGACTCTTATGGGAGCTGGCCAGAAATCCCCATGATAATTATGTTGTTCGTTTCTCTTGTAAATCTTTGTGTAATATGGCCAAATTTGTTTTACAGGAAGAATGTCCGAAGTTACCAAGCAAAGACGACAGATCGGGCTATGTAGGATCATCGTGGGCGTACTGATCCTGATATTGATCGCCGTCATCATCGCATTTGCGGTTGTTGTGTCCAGACTGAAGTCGCGAATCAACGAAGTACCAGGTTCATGTTCGGAATCCTCTGCTAACACCATCAACCTCGATCCTCCCGCAACGCTCCCTCCGTTTTATGATCTCACTGCGGATGAGATTAAACAGGTTAAGGAATTCCTTTACCGTCAAGATGACCTCAAACTGGTTCGACCATCCTCGTTGGCTCTTAATACAAGCTACATTTACTCTATGGAGCTTCTTTCTCCGAACAAGAAGGTAACGATTGATTATCTTGACAACAAGAAAGCACAGCCACAACGAGAGGCTAAAGTGTTCATTTTCCGAGGCGACACGTCGGACCCCTCATGTGAGGAGTACACGGTAGGGCCGTTACCAAACCCTGCGTACAAGAAGGACGCCAAGAAACACCCATTCCGTTTCCGCCCAATGACAGCACCGGAACTGGTTGGTGCAACAACGATGCTGGAGCAGACGTTAACCATGAAAGCCAGTCGTATTCTAAGTGAAAGCTACGGCGGACAACTTGGCGGTAATTGCAAAGATAACTGTTTAAGCTTTGATATGCTCACTCCGATGTCTTCTGCTGTCTCCGGACAACCGCGCACGAGAAAAATGTTGTTCTGGCTGACACCTGTCCTTGAATACTTTCCTTCCCATCCCCTTGATTTCGTAATTCGGGTGGATGTGACTGACATTAATAATTACTTAATCGATCGTATATTTCATGCCGGCAAAATGTTCCGCGATCTGGATGAACTGGTTCGTCTGTACGATGAAGGTTCTTTCAATAAAACACGAATAGAATACCCCAAACTTGATCGGAATCTTTACTCATCGATGAACAGACGCGGAACACTTTTCCCGTCTACACCTTTAAGTCCACCGTTGCAATACGAACCAGACGGTAAACGTTATTCAATAGAAGGAAGGCATGTAGAATATATGGGTTGGAGTTTTGATGTCCGAATGTCTTCTACATCGGGACCTCAAGTGTGGGACATACGCTTCAACAACAAGCGAATTGTGTACGAGTTAAGTTTACAAGAAATATCAGTTTTTTATTCTGCAAATAACCCTGCGCTTAGATTCGCAGACTTTATAGACAGCATTGCCTTGTTTGGGACAAGAGCAAGGTCGTTAGTGTCTGGAACTGATTGTCCGAACCATTCCACATACCTTAGCGCAACTCACTCGATTGAAAACATGGAAGAACCGTATGCTGTGAACAGGGTGTTCTGCGTTTTTGAACATAACACAGGTATGCCTTTACGGCGACATCTAACAAGTTCCGGAACTAGCACCAAAGTATACGAAGGCATGATGGACATTGTCCTTACATTGCGAACCATACTCACAATTGTAAACTACGATTACATATTCGATTTTATATTTCACCAAAACGGCGCCTTAGAAGTTAAAGTTTCATCAACAGGATACATTTTGACAACATTTGCATTTGATGGTGAAGATGACTATGGGTTTCGACTTAAAGATCACGTCACCGGCAACATTCATCACCACATGTTCCATTTCAAGGTTGATATGGATATAAATGGCCATGAAAACAGATTTGAAACCATAGAGATCACGCCAGTGGATGTGGACAACACGCAATGGTCGAACGCAGCAAACGCCAAATACTCACAGACAAAAATAGTTAAAAAGCTGATACGATATGAATTAGAGGCTGCCATGGACTATGATTTCTCTAGTCCAAAATACTTGACCTTCCATAACAAGGACGTAACAACGAACACAATGGTTCCGCGAGCTTATCGCCTTTATATTGAAGGCATGTCAAAACAGGTGTGCAACTCTTCTTAATGTTTCACAAATATTCCCTACGTTATATATCCTACCTTTTTCGCAATGATTGTTATGTAAATAGAAAATAATATTTAGCTTGATAAGTATCTATAAATTTACACCTACAATCTCACTCAAGTAATGTTTTAGTTGTAGAAAGTATGATGGCCATTTAGACTAGATAATATAGATACAGAACTTAATGTTTACTTGCGTTAATGTGTATTAATTGTGTAGAAGATGGGGTGTCTGGCTTGCTCCACTCACAGAACCTTCCAATATTCATACCACGGACGTTAAGCACATTTATATAATGGAGTGTCTTGTCATGCTTAAGACTGTAAAGCAATCGAAGTTTATCGGCATAAATCGGCATAAAACTAAAGCAAATCATGTACTTACCTTTCAGAAAGTGAAGCTCGGGAGCGGAAACGAACCCTCCATATCCTGGGCCCGGCACCAGCTGGCAGTCACCAAACGCAAGGAGGACGAGCCGAAAAGCAGCTCTATCTACGCCTGCTTGGACGCAGAGATGCCTGTCGTGAACTTCCAGAGTTTTCTGGACGACAATGAAGCTCTTACAGATCAGGTAACGCAGTCATTATCAGTGTGAACTGCAATTTTAGTAATGTTAATAATTATATTTGAAGTGTCTCCACCTTTGTGAGTTGTTGGTGTATATTAGCTTGGCCTTCTTGTGTGATATTTGGGTTTCATTTGATTGTGTGTGATACCTTGTCTGATCATACTTCCCCGTCTCGCATGCTTTGCTTTATTGACAAGAATATATCGGGCCATATGCGCAATGTAGTTACCTGTTGAATCCTTTTTTTGTTAAATGGTCTGCGTCTTTCGAATATGTGCAACATACCGACGCGAATATACTTTAAAAAACAAAATAGAGAATATTATATTAGTGTCTATATGTACTTGAATTTATCAGACGAGTTGAAGAACGGTTAACACGGCGAGGTTCGCCGAGCCATGTAGGCCTTTTTGTGAGGAGTGGGATTAGTTCAAGTACACACAGACACTAACATATTCTTTTAATCCTACAATATTATTTTTTAACGCTGAGAGACAATTAAAATATTAGCGTTTAATTGTTCAAAACAATTACCAAAACAGATTAAATTAACTGTATAAACCTTGAGTAGTAATATCAAAAGTATGTGTGCTCTTGCCCGGTTACGCCACGCGAAATAGTCCTCAGTAATTCCATGCAAAAGCAAAATAACAAGACAAAATATCTCTAATTGCCTCGAGTCAAATTCAACCATTTCAAATGTTACACACTAAAGCAGAGTAAAGAAGGTTTTGTTCGAACTTAAATTCTTGTTTCGCAAAAGACCAAGAACAAATATGGCTGCCATTTTCAACTTACAAAATGTGTACCCCTACGTCAAGCATGATGCCTGATTTATCCCCACCGATAATGTTAATTTTTATGTCTATAAACAATTCTTCTTCAACTGGCTCTTGCTCTACTCACCAAAGTTGTTGTATGGATTAAAATAAACATGTTTATTTTCGTCTAGTTGTGTTTGCTTCAATAATGAGTTGAAAATCTGCACGCGGCATACAGTATACATTTGTTCATCGCCATCCTCCTTTTCCATTGTAAAACAGTTTGTGGATAGACATTCTTTGATCAATTAACAAAAGAACGACCTATTCATCAATGAAATAACCATTTAAATTCTACGTCATTTTGTTGTCAAAATTAAAAGCACAATTCACAATAACAAGATTTAACACTCTGTAAGCATGGTAAGTCACTAACACTTTTCTCAGTCCGTCAACTGTTAAAAAAAACTTATTTAAATACATCATTTTATGTAAGTACATTCTACATTATTAAAGAAATCTACAGTGCAATCTCGGCGGTTCATTCGAGCCATATATTCCAACTCTTTTATTCACATTTTAAAATGATAATGCATCCTAAACACACAAATAAGCCATTCGCGCCATTGAACTGAATGATACAATCAAGTGATTACGAAAGCAGACAAGCGCGTGCCGTTTGACAGACAGACAGACAGACAGACAGCATTTAATTCTGCATTATACAATAGTACATTGTCTTTATGCTTAAATATACACATTATTTTCTGTCACGTAAATAAGTGTAACAACATAACATTAAATAACACAGGTTAGTTATTTAAAGGAACCTTTTCACAGATTATGGAATGTATTGAAGTGTGTCATTAAATGCTTTAAATTTGAAAAATGTAAACATTGGAACTAAAAAGCTCAAGTAACGAACACAAATAAAATTAAAGAAAGCAAAAAAGTAATCCTCAACTGGGCTCGAACCACTGACCCTTGGAGAAAATGTCTAGCACTTAAACCACTCGGCCATCCGTTCTCATACAGTGAGTGGTGTAGTTTATACATTATTATTGTCAGCGATTTTCACGTTTTTTAATCAGCACAAGACTAAGATGATGGATATTTTAGAGCATGGTAAACGTTCAGTATTACTTTTACTCGCACATATTATAACTACAACGAAAATTTGCAAATCTGAAACATTTTTTTATAAATTTTGTCAATTTACCAAAACATGCAGACAAAAGCTTCTTCTACATTTAAACTCGCTAATTAAGTGTTTAACTTGCATAACGTTTGGAATTTCAAAAACACAACCAAATCCATAATATAAAATGTTCTTGACATTCGAGACCCAATTTATATAACCTTTATCACACTCGTTTAAGGCTTGTTTGTAAACAATTTGCATTATGATATATTTATTGTTCAGAGGTTTAAACCAATATTTTAGAATTTTAACAAATCTGTTTACGAACAATCGATATCTACCTAATTCTCAATAAACAACAACATGTTTTTATTTAAACCTGAAGCAATCTTTTGCTTAATTTTAATTGTGTCCGTTCAATCTCTTCTGATTCTGTAAAACCCCATACTTCTGACGCATAATTTAATATAGAACCCACAAAAGAGTCAAACAACTGACAGAATATTTGTTTTGTTTTTATTTAAGTTCTAAAATACCGTATTTTTTACAACTATTAGTTTATATTGATTAAAATATCACGACTGGTATATNCCCATTTATGCCTAGTGGACTTTCCCATCCTTCTAAATTGGATCAATTTATTTCCAAAATTAGGGATGTCTAGTATATTTATGTCTATATTTAGAATATTTCTTACATAAATTCCTTTAAGCAAACGGCGCAGACCCTGATGAGACGCCGCATCATGCGGCGTCTCATCTGGGTCTACGCTGTTTGCCAAGACCTTTTTTTCCAGACGCTAGGCATAAATGGGTTTACATTCGCATACATATCCTTCACTATACTAAGCAATTAACCATGCATACCAGACTCAAACATTTTCAACCATAATGCGGTATATGCTATCAAAACATTTTAACATATCGACGTATATAACATACAAACGTTTATTAACATCTAAATATATTTGTACAATCGACATCAAATTATAAATAGTATCAACTGTTAAATAACCTTTCCTAAATCCGAACTGCGCGTCCGAAATAATAGTGTTTTCATTGCAAAAAGTTTCAATAATTTTGTTTTAAAAGGTGGTAAATAATTTTGAAAAGCAACTTACTAAAGTAATCCTTCTATAGTTATTATCATCATTTACAGCACCTTTATTATGCAAAGGGATTATTACCCATTATGTCCATTTATCAGGAAAAAGCCCTTTACAACAATACCGATATACGCATCGCACACATGGGCAGATAAAATATCACTACATCAAGAAAATATGCATTCAAAATAAAATCATCGCCCGATAATTTATTTCGTTTTAAATGTTTTACTGCATAATTTACTTCTTTGACAGATATAGGCGCGTCCAGTTCTGGAAATGCAGAATGTTCAACGTTAAAATCATTATTTAAACGGAACTCTTCTGCTTCAATATTACTAAAATGTATTGCTATTAAGGTTTTCAAATACGGCGAAATGATTTGCACTCAATTAAAAAATCAATATAAACGCTATATTGGATAAATAACTAACGGCTATTGTTCTTATACGGTTCATTGATTTGAGATGTCTACATTCAATACATGTATATATTGACATTTAAGAACAAATGACTGGGGATTTTGTTACATTTTAACGAGTTAAATCTTCTGCAAGCCTTAACTGCATTTGACCTTTAAGCTAAAATGAAAGGCCAAAATGGTAGTCCGCTATGTATATGTGGTAGAAGTGAAAAGCTGGTAGGCATGTAAAGCACAAGTTTATCCGACACCAAGAGTTGCCTTATACAAAAATATTCAGCTGTAGGATAAATGTGTTTGTTGCGACAGAGCATTAACATCTAATGGCTCGGGTAATATGTTAAATGTCTTGTACTAGCGAAACAATGTCGAGTGATACTGGTAATGTATACATGCGGAATTTCTAGACTAACTGGGCATGTTCTCGAATTGTTGATTGAATTGACATTGGATGCATTTCTTTCTTCAAGGCTTCATCCTTTTTAATGGCAGGACCAGGTTGCTTGGGTAACCATGGGGATGCACCACATTCCCCACATGGAGGACCTGCCCTTGACGACAACAGTCGGCCTTGACCTCAGGTTCTTCCTTCTGCCCTTCAACTACTTCGACGAGGACCCGGCCATGGGATCTGGGGATGCAGTAAGGATCGAGCCCAAGAATCAAATGGCTTTAAACGAGGGCTTGAATATTTTTCAGTACGGAAAGAATGAGAATCCGGTTTGTCTTCCAAGAAAGTCTACATTTATGGATGACTTACAAACATCACCTGGAAGTATTTTCGATGACCCGAACGATGGCTCTTCTCCTAGAATTTAGCGTATGCGTACCAATATAATGCTTTATAATACTGTTGACATGTATTCGTGTAAAATTTAGACACATATACAGACTGAAACCGCAAACTGTGGTTTGCCTCTATCGTGCTTACATTCTTTTTGGCATCTACATATTTCTATGCAATCTCATAATTGAATATTGTATTTCATTTTACCTTTACATAACAACGGTGCTGTCGAAGAAAAAAAGTGCCATGTAGGCTGTTACTATGGAGGTAAAATCGCCACCAATGATTGGGTATTTAATTGTGCATAGATGTATGTAAAAACTTAAAAATAAGCACTACGTAGTCCGGACTTATCATAACAAATGTACATTTTATTCAAAGTCCAGATATATCAATAAATTGTTAATAATATCAGAAAAAAAATCGTAGTTACATTTAATACTTAAACATATCATGAAAGCCAATCTTTTACTTCTTGTGTACATAGTTTCAGATTCATTTTTTCTACTATGGCCAGAGCAAAGATTAGTGCGAATATGCACGTATGTACAGATTATTTCATCGCTTCCTACTGCGATTGGTAGATGACACTGTAGCATTCTCGAAAAATTAGGTTAAGACTGTCGCTTATCAAATGAAATAGCTTACGATCCGCACAAACATACAATAACATGTTGCTTGACAGATAAATAATGCAGTTGACTGTCGTTTAATCGAGCTAGCTTTGCTCGAATTTGTGGTTGGCTCGGAGTCTCTTCGGAGTAACAATTTTGTATTGCTGTAAACTCGTTCAATTTTTCGTGGTTTGGCTCGAATTCACGACGGCCTAATGGTTTGATGGCTCGATTTTTTTTTGCCAGGCAATTGTATTTTCCTGCCTGGCAGAAGAACGTTGTATTATGTTGCCTTGAAGGTGTATGTTTCTTGCCGGGCACGTATATTTTGTTGCCGGTAGGTGTATTTTTGCTAGTACTTTATTTTCCAATTTAAAAAAAAAGTAATTTATTGATACAATTTCAACTAATCCCCTTGTCTCGCAATTCAAATCTATACGTGTGTATAATAAGTCTTTAAAATAGCAGTGCATATAAATGTGTTTATTGATATACACAATAACAAGCTTTAACAGACTACAGTGATTATTAAACGTTAAAGATAGATAAATTGAATACAACATGTAGTTTGTTTAGCATCACATTAAAACTTTCTTACTAGATCATGCCCTAATTAGACATACATTTATTGTATTTGCATTAAACCCTCAGTAAACCTGATATTTGGTCTGATTCGATTGGTGTTCGGTAAAGAGGGAGTTCACTGTATTTTAATCTTACAGGTAATCTCTTGTACGCTGATTATTGTTAAAGTGAGAACGTCCAATACATAAGTTATTAATAGCTTAATTAAATCAAATATGCATGGTATAAATTATTTATAACGGTATACGCAAATTGTATTTCACGCAGTCGTATTGTACATTCTTAGCACTGAATAGTGTATTATATTTAAAAATAAGTCAAACATACTTTATTTATTGTTCACCTTCTTACTTTGGTCTTTTAAACTAGAGAGTGTACTTGTACATGAATATGTACAAACAGCTGCATCAAACCGGAAAGTCTTAATTTTAAAGATTGAGTGTTGATCGGTTAATGCATATCATCTGGAGCCAATTCAAATTTACTCAACTTATCTGCAGTCCACCCCTTTACAACAAAATGATATCTGTATATGGAACATAGATATGAACTTCTTAAGGACACTTGAATGTATTGTAAATAGAGCAAGGACAATTCATATGACGACGGACATTTGGAATAGGCTCTGCAACTCAAACTCGGTGAGTAGATAAATTGTATTTAAATGCAATATTGACAGTCTTTCAGATCTTTGCATATTTAATATCAACGTTCTCATCAAACAGTGTAATTATTTTGTAACTTATTAAATGTAGCTTTTGGAAAGTCATTGTAAAACAGTATTTAATGTTTTTGTTTTGTTTCATTCTGTTACACTTAAATATTTAACTACTTTAATATTGGTTGGATTAATAGTATTAAGCGGTATTGATTATTTTGGGTTCATATTCATGTACCGTTGTAAAATAGTACATGCATACTAACTGCATAATGATTGAAAATACAACTATAACAAGTGCTTAGAGAACTAATCACGTAACACCATACTGCACATTTTTTCCTGACAGCGCAAATAATGTCCATTTTATTTAAAATTGACTTAAACTGCGATTTGTAAAATTGTTTATGGAATGTGGTACACGGATTGGGTTAAAAAAATGAGAAACATTTTTGTATAATACTGTTTGAAGCTATTGTGAAAACATTATTATTTGTCGGACACTTATTTTCGTGGATTTTCTTCAGTCTTCTCATCCACGAAATAAAATGTGCAAGGAGAGTTCAAATCCAAAGTCTTATATCAGACATTATTAAAAAACAAACACGAATATAAGATAAAACAAAAACGGCAGAATTTATAAATCCACGAAAGCTCATGTCAACAAAAATGAATGCATGTACATTATAATAATTACAGATGCAATGGCGGAAGAGAATACAGTGAGGAAGCTGAGGAAGCAGATCGGGAAGTGTCGAATAATTGTTGGCGGACTTCTTCTACTGCTGGTCGCTATGGCAATCGTATTCGGAGTTGTGGTATCTCGATTGCATTCAAAGATCAAAGAACTGCCAGCGGGACTGCCAGCGGGACTGCCAGACACATGCCCCGAATCACTCATCAACAAAATCAATCTCGATCCGCCCGCAACGCTATCCCCATTCCATGATCTCACTGCTGACGAGATCAAACAGGTTAAGGAATTCCTTTACCGTCAAGGGGACCTTAACATCGTTCGACCATCCGCGATTTCTCTCAATACAAGCTACATTTACTCGATGGAACTGAATATCCCGAACAAGAAGTTAACGGTCGACTTCCTTGACAACAAGAAAGCTCAACCGCACCGAGAAGCTAAAGTGTTCATTTTCCGAGGCGACACGTCGGACCCCTCATGTGAGGAGTACACAGTAGGGCCGTTACCAAACCCCGTGTACAAGAATGACGCCAAGAAACACCCATTCCGTTTCCGCCCACTTACAGCACCGGAACTGGTTGCCGCTCAAATAATGCTGGAGAAGACGATTAACTTAAAAGCCAGTCGCATTCTTAGTGAAAGCTACGGCGGACAACTCGGCGGCGATTGCAAAGATAACTGTTTAAGCTTTGGCTTGCTCACGCCGATGTCATCTGTAGTCTCTGGTCAATCAGGGTCGAGAAAAATGTGGTTCTGGCTAACACCTGCCATTGAATATTTTGCCGTGCAACCTCTCGACTTTTTAGTACTTGTGGAATTGACGGACATAGCCAATTACTACATTGACCGTATTTATCATGCCGGAAAATCGTTTAGCGATCTTGACGAGCTGGTACGAATGTATGACTCTCAGTCATTCATCCGAACGCGATTAGAGTTCCCAGTTGTAAGTAAAGAACTGTACTCAACACTGAATAGACGCGGGACCCTTTTCCCCACTACACCTTTAAGTCCACCGTTGCAATACGAGCCTGATGGCAAGCGCTATTCCATCGCAGGGAGGCATATAGATTACATGGGTTGGAGTTTTGATTTGAGAATGGCGACCACTTCAGGCCCCCAACTTTGGGACGTGCGCTTCCACGGTCGTCGTATTGTATACGAGCTCAGTTTACAAGAAATAGCCGTGTATTATTCTGCAAATAATCCTGGAGTGCGGTTTGCTGATTACGTGGACAGCATAGATTTGCTAGGATTGAAAGCGCGGTCGTTAGTGTCTGGAGCTGATTGCCCGCGTCATTCCACTTACCTCAGTGCATCACATTCGATAGAAAGCATGGAGGAACCCTTTGTTGTGGACAGGGCGTTTTGTGTCTTCGAACACAACACAGCCACGCCATTACGTCGCCATTTAACAAGTGTGGGTACAACTTACAAGGTATACGAAGGCATGGAAGATGTTGTCCTCGTTGTGAGAACGATAAATACGATTGTCAACTACGATTACATATTCGACTTCATTTTTCACCAGAATGGCGCCCTCGAGGTAAAAGCTACTTCTACAGGCTACATATTGACTTCATTTTCCTTTGCCGCAGAGGATGATTATGGGTTTCGACTCAAAGATCACGTGACAGGAAACATTCATCACCACATGTTCAATTTCAAGGTTGATATGGACATAAACGGCCCGGAAAACAGATTCGAAACCATAGAGATTACGCCAGTGGAAGTGGACAATACGCAATGGTCGACTGCGGCCAATGCAAAATATCTGCAGAATAAAATTGTTAGAAAACAAATGAAGCGTGAGTCGGAGGCTGCAATAGACTATGATTTTTCAAGCCCAAAATATTTGACTTTCTATAATAAGGACGTAACCACGACAACAGGGGTGCCAAGAGCTTACCGCCTCTATGTGCAAGGCATGTCAAAACAGGTGCAAATATTTTATCAATCATATTTAATTATGTAAGATATTTTTTGTTGTACTAGCATAAAAGAGTAAGAAGGATTAATGGCAATTAACCTCTTTGCACAAATCTTATGGCGCTTTGATATACTCAAGTGTGATAAATGACAAACTAAAGTTAATAAAAACTTTTTTTTAATTGACGAACTCTCTGAGGTTAAAAGAAAATAAACTGTTTGACAAATGTACTAGATTTCAATCTGCTTGTAAATATATATGTAATTATGCTGTTTGTTTTGAATTGTCAGACAATTAAGCCCGGTAGCGGAAACGAACCCTCAATTTCCTGGGCCCGGCACCAGCTGGCAGTCACAAAACGCAAGGAAGACGAGCCGAAAAGCAGCTCCATCTACGCCTGCTGGGACGCAGAGATTCCGGTCGTGAACTTCCAGAGTTTTCTGGATGACAACGAGGAGCTTACGGATCAGGTAAAATGAACAACTTCCGTCGTGAATGCGCATGTGTGGATAAATAAAAGTTATATGTATATTATCGTTCGTTTAGCTTTGCAGTGGTATGTTCTATTTGGTATTGTAGAGATTATTTTAGACTTCATTGACGATCATCTGTTTAAGTATATTGACAACAACAAAGTGTCTTTTCACTCATTTTCTGTTTCCATCAGGACCAGGTTGCTTGGGTAACCATGGGGATACACCACATTCCCCACATGGAGGACTTGCCTATAACCCCCACAGTCGGCCTTGCTCTCAGGTTCTTCCTTCTGCCCTTCAACTACTTCGACGAGGACCCAGCCATGGGGTCTGGGGATGCAGTAAGGATCGAACCGAAAAACCAAATGGATTTAAACAAGGGCTTAAATATTCTCCTGTACGGAAAGAAAGAAAACCCAGTTTGCCTTCCCAGAAAGTCCACATTTATGGATGACTTACAAAAATCACCCGAAAGTCTTTTCGATCAGCCTAGCGACGATACCTCTTATAAAATTTAGTTCCGTCTGAATATTGTAATTCAATACCTCATATACCGGTGGCAGAACAGTATATAGGATTCTGATTTCATACAATATTGTGTCAAACGAGTTCGTGAGTTTACTAATTATAAGAGAGCGTTTACACCAATCGAGTTTATGGTTATTACCTGACATGAAGTCGTTGCATGTTGATGACGCCATTTGACCAGTACATACTATTATTATAGTCATTCAATGGTCAATCGAGGAATTTATTGCAAATGAAATGCCATGCAGTTTTTATTTTACACGTGTCTATGACAATCAATATTCTCTATGGATGTATTTAAAATAAGAAATAACACGGAACTCACATTGTGGGTAGTTGTTTTGTACTCAGACTGCGTACCAAATACGATATCATCTGAAATCAGAACCACATGTAACATTATATGTCAGGTGTGAATGTTGAAATCGTATGTCATAGTGTTGTCACGGATGTGCATATATATACAAATGTATGTATCATAGACAAGAATGCCTGATGTGTTGATGTGAATGGCGAGCTTTATTGTGTAGTGTGCCCATGCATGTGTATGTTGATAATATGTGACCATCTATGTGTATGGTTTTATTAAACAATATTATATAATAAATGTAAACTGAAGACCTTTATTTGAGGCTACTCGTATCAAAACAATACTCAAGTGAAATCTGAAGTAAAGTCTATATTCTTTTCGTCACTAACCCATGCATTTTACTACATCTGCATTGAATACCAATAAACACTGAAATATTTCAACGTCCATAAACCAGGTCTCAAATGTTTTAGTTGGTAATTTCTTTAAATAATTTTGCAATCCTAAGCTAGGTCTACCTTCACACACCTTCACACAAAACTTTAGCACAATACCTGCATTAAAACTAAATTTATTAAACGAAAAACAGTTTTTTTCTATTTTAAATAACCTTGATCCAACTGGTCCCAAATGCAATCCTAAGCTATGTCAGCATGAATGCTACCAAAATTAAAAAAACGGAATACATGTATAAATCTCAAGCTATTGAGCGGAAACAGATTTTTTTACTTAAGAAACAGTGGAATTGATCCTGACTCAACTTGTCCTAGATGCAAATATAAGCTAGGTATACATGTAAGCTACATATACACCAAATTTCAGCACACTTCCTCAACCCAAAATGGAGTAATTGAGCAGAAACAGTTTTTTGCATGTTAAGTTACAGTGACCTTAAGCTAAATCCGATAGACCCCAAATGAACTCCCATGCTAGGTCTGCATATTAGCAGAAAAAAATAATTCAGAGTAAAACTTCAATCCAAACACAAGTTATTCCAAGACACCATTTTTCTATTTTTGAAACAGCAACCTTGACCTGACAGGCCATTAACGCAATACCAAGCTAAGTCTGCATGTAAGCAGGGACCTATACAATGTTGTTTAGGTCCCTGATGTATGAAATAGAATTAGTCATTAGTTCAAGATACATGTTAATAAGATTGAAGTTAACGCTCCTTTATGTACTTCACTCACTTCAAACAAGACCTTATAAAGTATCAAAGGGGAAACACTTCTGACATCTTCAACGATGACAGATGCAGTTCATATAATCTTACATGTTTTAGAGCAATAACTCTTCTGGTTGTTATTGTATAGGAATCGTCTGGGAATTGGTTTTGCCTTATTTAGTATTAACAAATGGCATTTTATATGTTCTATGTTTGAAAATGAATGGAAATACAAGACTATGTGATATTTTCATTTTTCCCAGAAACTCGTATAAATATCTGTTAAATTCTTTTTGCATGTTTTGGAATGCGTTTTTGATAAGTAAAAAAATAAGTCCTTTAACAACGATTACTGCAAGTTTGTTTTATTGGTTTAAATTAACATGATATCTCTTGACTAGATCTATCTCTTGACTATTACGTAGAGTTTTAAACTCTGGATTGAGTTCATCAAAGTGACGAAACAATAAAAAAGCTTTGAATAAATCAAAGATCTGTTAATGTTTATTGATAGATCTTTGAGCACATGCATTTTAATTTAGAGAAGTTTTATTCAATCATAATTACTAGTACATCAAAAGCTATTAAAGTGAATACAAGAAAATAATAATAAGTTAACGTATACAAATTTACAAGAAAGCACAAGTTAATGGAAATCAAAATTATTATCAAAAGTTTGCATAGAAAATAATTTAACAAAAGTGCCATTAAGTCCCATTAAGCACTACCTGTGTCCCATGTAAACCAATTGTCTAAACTCGGGCTCATGACCTTCTTGACCCTACTTGACCAAGATTTAAACATGTCGTTTATATTGTCATGATATACAAATTCTGACTAAGTTTCATCAAGATATATTTATAAATGTGGCTTATAAAGCTTGATTGGTCATTTCCAGCTTGGATACTCTTAAGTATACTACAATGTACCTCAGGTAAGTATAATATTTAAAATAACAAGGGCTGTTTGTAAAACTTGCATGCCCCCCAAATGGGCTGTCAGTTGTAGTGGCAGCCATTGGGTGACCTTGACCTTTGACCTAGTGACCTGAAAATCAATAGGGGTCATCTGCCGGTCATGACCAATGTCCCTAGGAAGTTTCATGATCCCAGGCCTAAGTGTTCTTGAGTTATCATCCGGAAACCATGTGGTGGACGGAACGACGGACGGACCGACATGTGCAAAACAATATACCCCCTCTTCTTCGAAGGGGGGCATAAAAATAAAAGGCATTAATACAAAATGATGCCTTGATGCCTTTAACGTGTTTTTGAGCAAACAAATATGCCTCTAGATTGCAGACAACAAGCCATAGTTTACAACGCACATTGCAAAACAGACAACACTAGACATACCGGGTAGGGTGATTACAATAGCTCACCTTGAGCTCAGATTAAAAAGTGGCACTTTTAACCATGCAAGACTGACCGATCATGTGCTATTTTTCCATCATCCATTTGTCTCTCTGAATTAAATACTCAAACACACCCTTTTATATGAAAATATAAATGACCATGATGAACAAGTGCATTCTCATAATAGTTTTATACTACATAATACCGTATGTAACATGCTAATGCAAAAAAATAAAATGGAATGCAACTGAAACATAATACAAAAAATCTTTACAAAATGAAAAACAAAATTAGTCTTGATAACACATAGAAATATCACAAAACACAGAACTGGATATGAACTCATGCTAAGCACCAGAACTCACACATCCTACACAACCCACTCAATCCCTTCACTTAGTTCTAAAGAGCTCGTCCAAGACAAATTTGTATCCCCAAGAATCAGCTATCAAGAAATAATGTAGCTTATTTTAACATTAAAACAATTTCACTCATTAGCATACAAAACATTTTATTCTGACAAACATTGGAGTGGTGTCACGAAAATGTTTTTTTCTAGATATTAATTAGGAACAGTTTTTTATAACACACCCGTGTGACCTTGAACTCTGACTGATGGGCTCACATTTGTAAGGCTTACATCCAGTACTCTCTTTAGTTACTTATTTAACAGAATAGTGGCAGGGATTATGGTAAATCCGAACCTACCTTATTTTGACTGTTGTCTCAAGATTCATAAACATAACAAAATGAACACATATAAAATAATTATGAATTCATTGGTATTGTAATTATAAGCAAATAAATATAACTAATTCAAGTACTTATATAAATAATAAATGTGAAGTTCAAAACTATGTATAACATGATTTACTGCTTTTGTAGGTTGCTGGGAGTTGACAAATAAGAGCATGAAAAGAAAAAGAATTTGAGAGTTAAGGGTGAAACTTTTGTATCTGCTAAACATTTCTATATCAAATACATTAGTTTCAACCTCAACCCTCAATTTACATAGCGGCAAGCATTAAATATATATATGAATCTAAAAAGCTTGTTAAATATTTTTGAGGAATAATTGAAATCTCCAGTCTCCAGGTTTTTGCAATAACTTATTAATTGATTATTTAGCTTTAGAACCAGTAGTACTATGTGTGTAGAACTAAAAGAAATTCGAAAGCAACGCCATAATATATTATACTCAAATAATACAAACTTCATATATAAAACTGTAAAGAACAACCAAAGAACAGTTCAGTATAAAATCTGGAATGAAAAGAAAGTATGTTTATCAAGAAATTCAACTAGACAGAATAATAATTATAGTTCCTTTTGAAAAAAAAATAAAAAAATATGGCCCCTATGGTCTATGAGGGAACAAGTTTTAATGTTGGATTCCAGACAACAAGCAACGCTAAGAATGAACTAACAATTCCAAACAGACCCTGTTTCTGGGGACTCAATTGCATCATCTGCAAAGCGCTCATTGGTATCGACAAGTCAAACAAGTTCTTAACTGTGTCCATGATTAACGGGATATTCTGACGGAGAACCTCTAAAACATTGACTTTCCGCTGTCGAGATGTTCTAGGACTGGTTTCACCATTTTGATAGGCCCCCGAGGAGTTTCCCCTCGACTTTTCCGACGCCAATTCTTCTTCGATGACTAGATAAATTCCGTAAATGTCTCTAGATAGATTTAAAATCAGCGTTGCAAGGTAGAATCGGGAAGACACATCCGACCAGTACTGCTTGTCTAGTTTGACTGCACCAACGTTGTGGAACCATAGAAAGTGGTCAAACAGCAGGTAGAAGGCTTGATTGATCTTGGACAAGGTAAGCGTCAGACGCAGGACACCATCTTTCAGGTGAATGCTTTTCAGCGCTCCTTGAATGAAGTCTAAACTTCGCCCAAACCGAAGCACTAGAAAACAATGGTGATTTATTGTATAATAAGGATAGTTTTACAGCACTCAAAAATAGGTACCGATATATATACAAAAATTAACAAAATATAAACAAAGCAATGCTATATAAAATCGGAAATGATAAATCCATGGATTAAATAAATGAAAACCCAATAAAAAGAACTTTATTACATTTTATTATCGTACCAACCCATTAACTCCACATACAATTATTATAATAGTCTTATCATACTAATTAAGCATGGACTCTCTGAATATATAGCTTAAATACATTTCTTGTCATGCTTAGCATGGACTACACATTTGAATGTTCTTAACATAATAATGTATTTGCATTCAATTTTATTTTGCTCAGCATACACTCCTTTAAAAAAAAAAAAAAACATTATTAAAAATGTTTTTCTGAGCATGGTCTTATAAATGAATTACATTTCTCATCGTGCTAACAATGAACTACCTACTTAAATAACATAATTACATTTTATAGGTCGCCTTGGCGTAGTGGATATGGTGTCTGCCTATCGACCGGGACGTAACAGATTCGATCCCCACTGTGGGAGTCTTCTTTAGATATCCCCCAACGACACCAAGTACTGGTTTTACCCATTAAACAGCCTTGAGAGTGTTTCAATAAGCCTTCGGCTTTCAATGCATTCGAGCTCAAATAAACAGGTTTAACTAATTACATTTTCTTGTCATGCTAAGCATGGACTCGACATTTTTCAGTGTTGTCAGCAGGTCCTTTTTGTCCGTCTGCTGCAAACGTCCCCAGGCCAGACGACATCCATACTGGAACAGTCTGCAACAAAACGTAAACCATATGACCGGGGCATACTTTGACCAGGGTTTTCCACTTTTATATTATTATTATTTATATAATATTTTATCACCTAGAACAAATATCTAGTATATAACAGGTACTGAAAAAATTAAATCTTCAACATAGTTATATTGATCAAATATCAGAACATTTAAAATAGCCGGCATTATATTTGTCTGAGATATATATATATATTATTTTTTATATCTAAACAAAGGATGGGGACGATATGACCGATGTAGATGGCGCAGACAATGATGACTGGGTGAATGTAAGTTGTGTCTTATGCAAGTTTTTCTTCATGTGTTATGTTATTCGTTGGACACTTAATTTTCATGGATTTTGGTGGGTCCGATCAACTGTGGAATCAAGTAATTAACAAACATTTACATCCACAGTCTTATATCAGCCATTTTAAATAAATCTACAAATAAATGAGCACAAATATGTGGCGTGTTCTGAGAAAACTGGGCATAATGAATGTGCGTAATGTGTCATCCAAGATTAGCCTGTGCAGTCCGCACAGGCTAATCAGGGACGACAATTTCCGCTTTTATGGATTTTTCGCTTAAATGATGTCTCTTCTTAGCGAAAATCCAGTTTAGGCGGAAAGTGTCGTCCCTGATTAGCCTGTGCGGGCTGCACAGGCTAATCATGGATGACAATTTACGCACATGCATTTTGCCCAGTTTTCTTAGAACGCGACACAAATATATTCATAGGTTTTTTATATGTCAGTTGAAAATGTTACACTTACCAGTACTAGTATTTACTTAAGAAATCACTTTAATGAATTAATATGTGGCGTGTCAACTGGAGTTTAAAGCATGTGCATAAAGTGTCGTTCTAGATAAGCCTGTGCAGTCTGAACAGGCTAATCAGGGACGACACTTTCTGCTTTTATGTTTAAAGAAAGTCTCTTCTTAGCAAAAATCCAGTGTAGGCGGGAAGTGTCGTCCCAGATTAGCCTGTGATGACTGCACAGGCTAATCTGGGATGACACTTTCCGCACATGCATTAAACCCCCTATGCAATGACCGAGGCTCATATTTTGTTTGTTTGTATATTGAAACTTTGTTATGACTAAGCATATCAAAATGTATGTGGCTCGGCCAGGAAGTAAATTTTATTATAACATGAATTTGTATGATAATGATAATTATGGTTGTATGTAATGTCTTTTATCTTATTATTGATTACCGTCAGTTAATGATGATTACAATCATGATCATGATAATGCGAACTAACAGAGAAACATTGTTGCATAGTGATGAGAAGTTTACTAACTTTAGTATACTTTCTATAACTTTGGCTGCAACCAAGTACCTGGGGTATAGTAAATATACTAAAAACTTCACTTGAGTATGGCCGGATGCCTTTAAGTGTATTTTTCGTACCCGAGGTACATAGCAGTGTACTTTAAAGTACCCGGTTACTCTTATGTATAATACAAAGTACCTGGGAGCGGACTACACTTGAGTATGGACGGGTGCCTTTAAAGGTATTTTCTGTACCCAGGGTACATTGTAGTACAATGACCAATGGAGCCTCCCATGATTGGTCATTGTCGGCTCAGGTACATGTACTACTTTAAAGTACCCCGGGTACTCATAAGTATACTTCAAAGTACCCAGGTAACGGAAAATATACTAAAAAGTACTCCAGAGTATGGCCAGGTTCCTTTAAGTGTAATCTCCGTACCTAGGGTACATTAAAGTATTCTTAAGAGTACTTTTAAGTAGGCCTTGAGCCATCAATCACCAATTGAGATCAACTAACAGTTGTGTACTTTAAACAATTCCAGAAAATTGAAGTCTTTAATTAAAAAAAAATGTTAAATGTCATTGGCATTCAATGTCCTTCCTGAATAATTAAATTATCACAAGAAATATAGGGAACCACCAGAAAGCATCAAATAAGGATAAATATTTAAGGGTGGAGCCCTTCATCATGTTGTCAGTAGTGAGAGATTCGTTTAAAGGAAAACAACCAAATAATTATATCGGCTGCATAGATTAAAAAGTTAAAATCTAGAACTTGACCTTAATACTCTGGATGTAAACACTTGAAAATGTCCTTTCAGCACACACAACTTAACAATCTTTATCCTCTTGAAATTGATAAACAATGAATCCATGTTTGGTTCTCTAGGCAGCAATATAGTATTATTATATTTACAATGTTACAGCATTAAAAAATAGCACTTTACAGTTGATAAAAAAGTAAAAGAATTACATTTTCGTTTTAAGAGTTATCATTATTCAAGGCTTTGGCTAGCTAAAAATGTTCTTTAGCAAATTTGACTAGCTTTGGCTATATTCTTGAAGAGTTTTGCTATTTAAAGGCTTTTTATAAAAAAAAAAATTGTAGATAAATAAAATACTCTTTATCAAATTTGCTAATTTGGCTCAATGGAGGGTAAATCCTGTCATTTAGAAAAATATAGTGTAACAAAGAAAAACCAATTAAACTGTGCGAACTGTGGGTGCACAAGAAGTGCAGTGGCATGCATGAAGGGAAGAATCACCAGCATCCCGGACTATGTATGTCCGAGATGCCTGGACCAGGCACGTCCAATTGATGGAAGACCAGTTACCCAGGTGGTCTTTGATGGCTCACAGCTTGTTGTTGAGGCCAGCTTCTGCTATCTGGGTGATACGCTATGTGCTGGGTAAGGCTGCGAACTTGCTATCATCACCAGATGCTGCACTGCCTGGGAAAAGTTTAACAAGTTCCTAGACCTACCAATACTGATGTCGAGCAATTTGTTTCCCTTAAAATCCGTTGCAAATTAAGTGTTCAATGCTTGTGTCCGTTCTGCCATGCTACATGGTAGTGAAGCGTGGGCACCATCCGAGTCTGATCAACAACGACTTCGTAGAAAATACAGAGCAATGGCCTGCTGGATTTCCAGCGTCAAACCTGACGACTGAGTCGACACTGACACGCTGTATGGTAAACTAGGGATACCAGAAGTCAGACTGAGAGCCAGATGTCTGAGGTGCTATGGGCATGTCGAGCGTGCCACTTCTTGCATCAATTCAATCACGAAGATGGCCATCCCTGGTGCTAGAGGTAGAGGGAGACCAAGAAAATCGTGGTCTGACTGTGTTAAGGATGACCTGCACACCTGTGACATGGGAGACACAGATCCACAGAACAGAGGAGCGTGGAAATCAGGGGTTAGACGCTCTAGCCGCCTACCCCAGCTACTGGGACTAATCCCACAGCAGATGACAAATAAACTCAGGATCAAGTCAAGTCAAGTACAAACTCTCTTGTATTGGTGTTTTTTTGTGAACAAGTCTCTTTTAGCAAAAGAACAAAGCAATAAAAACTAGAAATGGCGCGGCAGAGGCCGACGCGTATTCCCACGCCGAATGTTTGACCTAGGTGTGCCCCAGGGTTGGTAATGGGGCCTTGCATAGTTGAGATTGACCGTATTGTCATAAGAGAAGTTCAGTATCAATTTGAAGTGAATCAGGGTAGAAATGAAGAAATTATAGTAAAAGGCAATTTTGTGTGGGTGTGGCCTATGTGGGCGGGGCGCCCCAGGGTTGGGAATGGGCCATGCATGGTTGAGATTGACCGTATTGTCATAAGAGAGGTCCAGTATCAATTTAAAGTGAATCGGTGTAGAAATGAAGAAGTTAATGTAAAATAACCTAAACAAATGAGTGAAAATCTCTGACCCGGCCCCACCCAACCCCCATAACTTTTGACCCAGGGGTCAGATCAAAATTCTAAATATTGCAGGGTCGCACATATGCTCATAGCTACCATGTGTGTAAGTTTCAAGGTTCTAGTGCAAATAGTGTAGGAGGAGATAGTGGCCAGGACGGACAGACGGACGTCGGAGATAACGACAATATCCCCACCTTTTTTTCAAAAAGCGTGTGGATAATAAATGTCAAAATACACAATTAAAATATTATGTGAGAAAAACAGTCATTCAATAATGGATTGACTACATGTATTAGGGCAGTGAAGTTTGCATCCATGCAGTCCAGGTATTGAACCCAAGACCTCTCACTTTCAAGTTGAGTGCTTTACCAAGTGAACTAATAGGTAACAGGGCCAAAACACCCTTTTTTGGGGAAGGGGTCTCAGCCTTTTTTTAGGGGGAAAAATAGCGCGATTTTTTTCTTATTTGGGGAAATAAGAAATTTGTATTTCATTTGGATAATGGAGTTGATACATGAAATAAATTATATTAGGTAGCCACAAAGTTAGGAAGGTAAAATTATAGGGGAAAAGAAACAAAATAGGCGTTTTAAATCTCAATATTTGTTTTTAATATTATTTTTGGTGGGGAATTTTTCCAGTATTGGGGAAAATTGTGGTCAAATTAGGGGGATAATGTGGTAACTTCGGTTTGGGAAGCAGCCTTTATTAGGCTTCTTCAAAGAAGGGTTTTTTGGCCATGGCTAATAAGTTTGTTACCATGATATATTATATAAAAAACATTTTGTTCAACATACATACAACACATTTCAATACAATACATCATTATGATTACATCTAAATATAATTCTTAGACTTTAGAGTAAACCATTATTAAAGATGAACTAAAAGTTCATTATTGAGTGCTGAATTATTTATTATCCCCACACTTTTTGAAAAAAAGGTGGGGATATTGTGGTGATCTCCGCCGTCCGGTTGTCCGTCCGGTTGTCCGTCTGTCCGTCCGTCCGTCCTGGCCACTATCTCCTCCTACACTATTAGCACTAGAACCTTGAAACTTACACACATGGTAGCTATGAGCATATGTGCGACCCTGCACTATTTGGAATTTTGATCTGACCCCTGGGTCAAAAGTTATGGGGGTTGGGGTGGGGCCGCGTCAGAAATTATCACTCATTTTTTAAGGTTATTTTACATTTACTTCTTCATTTCTACACCGATTCACTTCAAATTGATACTGGACCTCTCTTATGACAATACGGTCAATCTCAACCATGCATGGCCCCATTCCCAACCCTGGGGCGCCCCGCCCACATAGGCCACACCCACCAAAAATTTCCATTTACTATAATTTTTTCATTTCTACACGGATTCACTTCAAATTGATACTGAACTTCTCTTATGACATTAGGGTCAATCTCAACTATGCA
>VMBQ01000824.1:136942-169907 GCA_007657795.1 Dreissena rostriformis | reverse complement strand
TGATAAATCAACTTGTTTTTCTATGTACTTGATTTACTAATAAAACGATATACATTTACTTATTATAAAAAAAGTTATTATATAATCCATCGATAAAATATATAAATAATGAATGCTTTCATTGTCGTTTTATGTAACTAAACAACTGAAATATCGTATTTCATCACGTTGTTTTACACTGTTATTCTACGTTATTTTATGCCAAATAAATAAACACAAAGACTCTACGGACTTTTCTTCGTGTTGCTTAGACGCTGTTATGTTTATGTACTTCATATCTTATATAAATAAAGAATGCTTTCATTGTCGTTTTATGTAACTAAACTACTGAAATATCGTATGTGTTCATAACGTTGTTTTACACTGTTATTGTACGTTATTTTATGTCAAATAAATAAATAAATAGGTCAGAAAAATTATGTCTTTTTAGTTTTTTGTTACTGCTCTAGACTATAAGTTTAATCATTGACGTGATAAATATCCTCTTATTAAAATTAAAATTGGGGGCGAAACGACGAAGGCGGAAACGTCGTGATATACTTACATTATTGATTCAGGATACTTTCTTTGATGATTATATTATGGTCACCAATTAAACTACTCAACACCTAGTGTTCCTCTAATATGGGGGCGAAACGACCAGGTGCGAAACGACCAGGGCGGAAACGTCTTGGGGGCGAAATAACTAGGGTGCGAAAAGACTTGGGCGCGAAACGTCTGTAAATCCTACTTAGAGGTGCTGGCAAACAGAAGCAAAAGAGGCAGCACACCACAACAGAACCAAGTACTTATACTCCATCACCAAGAGAATAGCAGGAAAGTATGTCAAGCCAGAGAGGACAGAAACAGAAGAGTGCGGTAGACGACGAAGGGCAGAGGAAGAGGTTGATATAGAACTTCCGGGAGCTACTCTACTGTACGTTCAAGTGTAATAACTGGTATCAGTCGTGTAAACTGTCTATTTACCTGCATAGTTTGTCTCTGCCATTCGTTTGAGCGTTAAATTTTATAATATTATTAACCAGGTCATCCATATTTATGTTAGTATCCGATTTAGATTGTCACTGTAGCGTATGTAGTCAAGAAAAACAATAATACGGAAGCAATGAATTATGAAAAATGTATTGACATGATCTAGGGTTCAATATTGAGAACGAGCACCTGTTTTCATTCGGAATACGTTTCGCGAATCGAAGCATTCCGAATGATTTGTTGTCTTTTCCGGTGTCATGGCGGACATGGAGACAGATTTTTGCTAGTTTCTCAACATTTTGTTAATTTAAGCATCTGTTTCGTTAAAACATTACATTAAGCCACGGTAATATTGCCACAAAACAAAAAAAAACATGCCCGTGTATTTACGAAAGAATGTAAGCTATACGCCTCCTTCGCTGGACAAAATTCCAGCAGAAGTTGAGGATGATTTTATGAATGATCCAGACCTTCAAAACGACTCACTGCCACAGCCATATCGTATGATTGACAAAACCTTGAGGGGTCTGTTAGATGAAACATGGGACGTTATTGCAGAACGTGACGCAGAGCGTGTTGCGGAGGCAAATAAGGTTCGACCCCCACAATATCTGTCATCGCTACAACTTGATACAGTGGTTCCAAACACGCAGCATCCAGAAAAACAGGTAACCGTATGGAGATTCACACAGTCCTCATGCTATAAAGCTGAGTAATGTATGGTTAAAAATGTGTTATTAAAGATGTATTGTTTTCTTTAAATAAGCAGCTTTCTTTTTATTGACAAAGAAGTATATCAGTCAGTCATAAATACCAAACACGGACACAGTACTTGACCATTCTACTAGTGCATGTCATTTGTGTAACACATTTATTATAATCATTTTTTTTTTATGGCAGTTTTGGGATGATATTCGGCCCTATTCCCCAAAAGAAAAAGTATAATTTTCCCTGATTAAAAAAAAATCACCTCAACAAGCAACAAGTTAAATTGTTTTGTTTTTTTAATTGGGATTTTTATTTACAATTTTGGTTTGGGATCAGGTCTGTTTGCTTTGGGATCTTGTCTGTTTTACAGCCTTTTTTAAATAGCAGGGAAACCCCTTCATTCATACATGTTTATATATATAATAAAATATCATAACATATAAAAGTGTGATTTTTTTATTTTCCCCTTTTCCTAAGAAACAACGTTTTTTCCCCCCTTTGGACATGATGAAAAAAACACTGTGAGCATAAAAAGAAAAAAAAATACAGAAGAATTTTATTTAAACATATTTGGCATGATCTGAACAGATTGTCTAATATATAAATAAATTGTGCAAAGCCTCTTATAGTCAGGGGTTTATTTAAGAATTTGACTTCCTAAATATTGTTTCATTTTAACAGCATACAAATATGTAGATGCTTAATGGGAAGCCATCATTTAAAAAAGAAAAGCATTTGATTTTTTGACGTATGTAATAACATTTGTATGATCTCTTGTTTCCTAAACTATTCCTTCGCTCTCAATTTAATACTGTTGACATCAGGCATGACAAAATGAATAAGTTTAAAACACATACAAACTGAACATGCTTAACAATTGCTATTTCAGCATAGCCACATATTTTATTGAGTAGCTAAAAAAGTATTACATCTTGAAAGTTTAATATCAAAACTGTGTTTTTATAGTGTTTAAAATAACCCCTTTAAATGCATTTTCTTTCAGAAACTGTGTTATGCAACATGCATGTGCAGTTCAGTAGATGGTCAATATATATTTATCGGTTTGCCGTGTGGATTTGTGGCCATCGAGGCTATCGATCACGCGATAGTGGCATCATGGGAGGAGGAAGGGGCAGAGTTCAGTTTTATCAAGTCCTACTTGTTGGCTCCACAGTGCCACCTTGTAACCTCCATTGATGACATGGGTAATTAAATGCTTTTCTTTTTATTGTTTTTTGTTTAAGTTTCTTTAGCTATCACTATCACTTAGCTTTCACTGCTACTACCTATTGTCCTGCACTCCAAAAATGTGTCCCTCCCTTTTAGTAACTTTTTATAATAATGAAAATATAAGTGTTTGTAAAAATGAGACCTTCATATAAAACATGCATTAAGTATCATCACTGTATATATGCTTTTCAAAAGATAATGTTATTTATGAAAATATGAAACCCCATAAGTTGTTGATATTGTCCCTTCAAGTATTTAGTGTATTTTCATTACTGGTCTTGTTTTTCTTTTTCAGGCATTTGTAGATTATTTGCTGTCACATACAACAAGATATTTCTTATCAAGGTTTTAAACCCACATGCACAGGTAATATCTTTAATGTCTTCCAAAGAGTTATGTATTTACACGTAGTTTCAAACCATTGACAAATAAAGATAGACATTTTTCATAGCATTTAATGTACTGAACGAACAAAAAAAACATTTGTAAAGTGCATTACGACTTATAACTGTAACATACAAATTGTACACACATCAATTCTGGTTATTATGCCCACTTTTTTTAAAAAGGGGGTATATTGTTTTTGGCCTGTCATTCTGTCTGTCTGTCTGTCCAAAACTTTAATAAATATTAAAGTTTTGTCATAACTTTTTCAATATTGAAGATACCAACTTCATATTTAGCATGCATGTGTATCTCATGGAGCCGCACATTTTGAGTGGTGAAAGGTCAAGGTCATCCTTCAAGGTCAAAGGTCAAAAAAATAAAATTAAAAAACATTCAAAGCCGGGCATTAGGGGGCATTGTGTTTCTGACAAACACATCTCTTGTTTTTTTTTATTGTTTTTACTATGAAAAATCTATTGCTTTATCCTAGTCAATGCATATGATTATTTTTCACATAAATGAGTGTTCTGCCTTGTAAAAGTTATTTGCATCACCAAAAGTTGAAGGTTTATATTTTCTTGACACTGAATAAAATGGACATTTCAATTTATACTGTATTCCTGTCTTCCTCCAAATAGTGTGTTGAATGTATTTCTACTATATCCCTCCAAATAGTGTATTGAATGTTTCATTTCCTATCAGGATTCTGATAGCAAAATACTCATGAGCAAGATAGAAGCCTCAAACTCAGGGGACTACGTGGGCGCCGTGATGGAAGGTAGGTGATTGCTGGATTGAATCATGGTGCTGTTTCAATTTGCATGACAGTGTTATACATTGCGTGTTGAGCGTGAAACTGTTGTATTTGATATGGAAATTTTATTCAGATACAATAGTTTTTCACTTCACTCTTGACTCTTGTCATTCTAATAATTGCTTTCTTTGATAGGTTGAATTTCTAGCTCAACTATAACAACATGCTTAGAGTGAGCTTCTGTGTTAGCCTTTTGTCCGTCATGCTTTGATGTTGTGTGTTTTGCATAAACTTTTCCAACCTTTGGGTCTTAAATGATTCCTTTTAGACTAATTTAGCAATATAACTTCAACAATCTTTGTTTCTGAGTTTTCAAGGACTTGATATTGTGGTCTGTGACATCAGATAGTGTTCCTGTTTAAAACATTGTTTGGTTATGAATCCTTAAATCTGGTAGGCATACCATCTTTAATATATAATCTGCAAGCACACAGAATTTATTTAAAATAAATACTATCTTGCCTCTTAATAGATGTTTCTCAAGCACATTCAAACAGATCTTAAATTGCAAATTTTTGCCTCCATCCTGTCGTCCCTTGATTTAAATGAGGAAGATTTTTTTTGCATTTTTCGTGTTACATTGAATACAAAAATTAGATATGAGCCTGGCTCTGGAAAAAACCGGGCTTAACCCTTTGAGCGCTGGAACCGGATTTTGAAGGCCTTTGCAAACAGTTTGGATCCAGATGAGACGCCACAGAACGTGGCGTCTCATCAGGATCCAAACTGTTTGCTATTCTGATAGTGGTCTTAGAAAAAAAATCGAAGAAAATGCTTATTTTAGAAATTCAGGAGACGACATTTTAGCAGACGACAAATTTCCCAGCATGCAAAGGGTTAATGCACTTGTGTAAAGTGGTGTCCCAAATAAGTCAGTACAGTCCCCGCAGGCTTATCAGGGACGACACTTTACGTTTTTATGGTATTTTTCGTTTTAAGGAAGTGCTTTCTTATCGAAAATCCAGTTAAGGCCAAAAGTGTCGTCCCTGATCAGCCTGTGAGGACTGCAAAGGCTAATTTGGGATGACACTTTACGCACATGCATTAAGCCCTGTTTTCCCAGAAAGCGGCTCATATGCGAACTGATTTGTTGCCATCACTTGTATTCAATAAAGCACTCAATTATGGTGACTTTTTCAGTAGGAGGGGCTCAGGATATATGGCTGGAAATTCATAAGCTACCCAGGGACACATGGGTTACTGACCTGGAAACCATAGTAACAGCCTTGAAAAAGAAGGAAGAAAAGGAGAAACGAGACGAGGCAACTTCTGAGGTAAAACTCACTTTAAAAACAATAACATTTCATTTTTTATAATTGAAAGACCCAAGATTTGACTTGAGCAGTTTACACAGCTATTGTTTAGGGATTAATTTCCTTTCATCTAAAAATTGCAAACAAATGCACATGCTATTTGAAATAGTTAAACAGCTGAGCATGTAATGTTTAAGTATGATGATTGGTTAATATTGCAGATTAGTTTAAATAGGATTTACAAATCTTGAAGCATCAAGTGAAGCATTGCTTGTAAGAATGATGTTCACCAATATGTACAAAAATAAATCTTCAATTAAGCCACAATATATTTATAGCAACCGCTCAACTTTGGTTAAAGCTTCTAAACTCTTTCGACAGCGAGATAATAATTTAAAAAAAGGAAAGCCAAAAAATGCACTCGGAGCTAACTGGATTGCTGAACTAAGTGTCAATCAGATCTTATCTTATAATCGTCAGATATGTTACAAAATTGTTTAACCGCGCCAGTTAGGTCAATTGGTAGAGCGCTGGGCTGCCAATCATTGGGGGTTTTATCCTCGGACTTTCCACATAACTTCTGTGGGGATTGGTCATGAAATCCTTTCTACTGCCATTCTCCCCCTACCTCTGATTCAAGTAGGGCAGTTGTCCGTTACTTGCATAAGTATGTGCACTTGGTACTTGCCCAGGAAAAGCGTGAGTTGGTTTACTGACCACTGTGATATGACTGAAATACATTTGAAAAAATGGTCGAAAATCTAACTAAACAAACAAAAAAACAAAATGTGTATTCTTGCTTCTACTTCATTGCAGGAGGGGGTATAACTGTTAAATAAAAATAGTCCTATGTAAGTGGCCATTTCAGGAGACTGAATCAATTGCCCCGTCAGAACATGCTGCAAGTAAGGCAGACACAGACGAACCAAGCGTTGTGTCCCAGCCACCGCAAGATACGACTGACCAGGTAAATATAAGGATAAATGTATTCGTTTTTTGCGTCTATGAAAATGTATTCCCCCATTATTTCCCAGTTTTGTTGGTGCTTCTTTATAGTGAAACTGTTCAGTGTTAATTATAATGTTCATTTGTTTTTATTGAACTTTGAAATTAAATCTTGGGTGTGATCAATGTTTTTATTCAGAAAATAATATACATTCTAATGATTTTATAATGAACACATGATTTGCAGTAAGTATCTTCATAAAGTGAATGTAAGATAACATAATTTATATTTTATATGCTTATCGGTGTACTAAAAGTTTCGAAAAATTACATAAAATCATATATTTTTGCTTCTTAAGTTTTGTATCAATAAGAAATCTTCCAAGTGTTTTTGATTAAAAAATGCTTGAATTAGGGTCTTCCCCAGGTTGTTTCAGTGCCCCTGTCCCTGGGCACTTGAATTCTGACTTGAACTTATTTCACAATGTTTTTTTTATTCTAGAAACCAGAACAATTAAGGGATCGCCGAAAATTCATACAATTTACATTTAGTTCAAGCCACAATCAATCACAGTAAACAACCCCTTGTAGGGGAAATTTCAAAACAACTGAAACAAACCATGGGGAAGTCCCTGCTTGAATATATGAGAAGTTCTTCAACAAGGGGCATCACTCTTGCCTGTTTGTATTGTACCGTCTTAGATAAAGTAGCCTCCCTTTGTAGCCACCGCCTCAGGATCTGAAACCGTCACAGTCTGAACGAGTGACTAAAGTGACATTTAGCTTTCCGAGTCGCCTTTCCAAATCCAAGCTTTCATGGGTACCCTATTGTTTGGCCAGAGTATTTATTGTTGCTGCAGCTTTCATTGGAACGCTGTTGTAGAACATTGTTGTGAAAGGCTAGAGTTGCAAAAAAACCTATTTAATGTTTTCATGCTTTTTTCCATGTTAAAAAACTATTCTTACTTTTAAATCGAATCTTCACAAAAGAGCAAAAAGCTTAATTCAAGCTTTTTATGTCTTGTCCATACTCAGTTGTGATAGTGCCAACTACATTTTTAGTTTCATTTTGCTAGAATGACAATCATGGAAAGATAAAAGAAAATGTTCATTATACTATCAAAGTGTAAGAAGTGTCGAGTGTGCTAACTTAGGACAGCTGTTGTTATAAAAAAACAGCATGTTTTACATTATTTCATAGTCAAATTACAAGAGTTTAAAATCTTAAAAACTTGTTTTTATTTGCTTTGTTATTCCGGCACACAGAGTTCAGGTACAGGTTCGAGTAGAGCCATACGATTTAATGTGTTCGTTCGAACAAATCTCTACCAAGGATCTCGGTCTAGAAGAGTGAGAACAAATGCACCTGTGTTGAAGTGCAGTGACAACGTCACAACGTTTTGTGGCAATGGTGGGAATACACTTTATCACCAATTTATCAAAGACATAGAAAGATCTCTGTAGCACTCATGAGGTGATGAAATTGAGTGGTAGCACATTTAAATGACTTTTGTTGAACGATTGATATTAAAGCGCACTGTTGTTAAGTTTTCTGTGAGGGGAATGTTTAGCATTCAGACAGGACGCAATATTTTTTTGGCACAGAATTCATAATACTGAGTATTCATCTTACTTATGGAATTCTGAGGCAATTTAAAGAGTAAAGTAATATAGTCCCTAAAGCAGAAATGTTTCTATGTGTGTATGATTTGGCTAGTGTGATATGACATTATATACATGTAGAGTTGTGAGTATTATAAAGTGTACTGCAATGATATTAAATAATTAATGATATTAAATAAGCGTGGACAAATATTGCTTAATTTATGTCCATCTATTTTCCTATGCATTTTTTTATATAGGATAAGATTGGAACAATATTTTTACGTTTGGATCACAATGCACGGGGAAAGTGGAGCAAACAGTCACCTGTAAATTATCAGGAATATGGCTTATTTTTAAATCATGACTCATATAAGATTGATGATAAAATGAGATTGAATACATCAGGAATCATTCAGTCTGTTTAATCCTTTATATCCTTAAATATAACCAAATAAAAAAGATTTAATAAGTTTTTCAGAGCCTGTGGATGACAAAAATGAATGAGCATAATTATTTACCTTAATGTCTTTAATATTCAAATTTACCAACTACAAGTATAAAAGATTGAGCAGATATACATGTATAGAGTGGTTAAGAATAGGCCATGTTATTATAAATTAAACAACTTGTATCATAGCATAATGTATTATTATAATATATAAATACTGATATATCACTTGTGGTTCAGTGTAATGAATATTCATTAAAAATGCATCTATTATATCATTTTCATAGCTAAACAGTGTATATTACATGGCTGGTGTTTGGATTGTAAACCCTTTGAGCGCTGGAACCGGATTTTGAAGGCCTTTGCAAACAGTTTGGATCCAGATGAGACGCCACAGAACGTGGCGTCTCATCAGGATCCAAACTGTTTGCTATTCTGATAGTATTCTTTGAAAAAAAATCAAATAAATGCTAATTTTAGAAATTCAGCAGACGACATTTTAGCAGACGAAAAATTTCCCAGCATGCAAAGGGTTAATTGAGTGTGCAACTGTTGTACCTGTCCCTTATAAATTCCCCTGTGTGCTTTTCGTTGCACAAGGGGGAATAGTTATATGAGTCCATTTTGTCCATACTGTTTATTGATTTTGATGGTCTGTACTAAAGCATACATATTAGGTGACTAGAAACATTAGTTTGTTTGAAGAAATAAATTTAAACATGATTTTCCATTCAGATGGTAAAGTGCAATTTTAAGATTAACTTGCATTCACGCAGTCTGGTCAAAAGCTACCGTATCTGCTAATGATAACCTTGCGTGATTTTATAGCTGGCTGCTATGGCATAAGACCCATTTTCCCATGATGTGGGTAATCTCTCATTTAGGTTTCAACCTGCAGGAGTTATGACATTGATGCATCTTATAATTTAAGTTTGTTTTTGTTTTAAGTCCCTTTTCTCATAAAATCTGTGATCATAAAATCATTGGTATCAATGTCATGATTTTATGGCGCATTACATTTTACTTGCGAGGTTGCAGCATTTAACTGGAAAATGCATCCCATTTAAGTTCAAACAAACATAGATTATTGTCCATTGTTTCAAATGTCATTCCTTTTAAATGCTGCATGGATTCATTGTCTTTTATTTTAGATGCTATTAATGAGACAACTAAAATAGAATTTTAGGTATTTCATTTAAGTGAATAAAATAAAATGTCTGTTTGATTCACCTTTAACTCCAGTTACATCTTCATTAGAAAGGAATATATGGAGTGAATATTAAGGTTGGAAACTGTCCTGGCGAAGGAAGGTTCTTGACTTTATTTAAAATAAAGCACTGTTACATAGTGTTATACTATTGGCATTGCATTTTTAGATGTTTGCAGTTTTTAGATTGAAAAGAAAACTGGAAACTTATGGGAGAGTTCTTGTTTAGTTTTGAAGGTATGAAGTGTAAGCATTTGAAAGATATATGTATAGAAACACACACACAAACACATGATTATGATAAATAAATCCATGATTTAGTCGCTACCGAGTACGTCTCGACCAGCTAGTGCCACCTCTAAACTTGACTCGGATCGATCAGCACAAGCGGTCGACGTTTCTGTCCTGAATTTAGATCAGATCAGGGAGGAGTCAGTAAGTCACACGGTCCCGTCTTTTATGACCAACTACCATGTCTAACCATTTCATCCTTCACTGTTTTTGTCACGTTTTTCTACCTCTGTTGTCTGGTGTTGGTGACCACAATGTCTGTAAAGTTCAAAGGATTTACATGCCAAAGATTTAAATGTTATATGGTCAATTTAGACATTCAAATATCTGAATGATATACTTTTAAGTGCATCATTGACATTTTTTTCATTAGAAAACTTCTTGTGGTTGAAATGAAAGTCCTGCTCTTTTGCTTAGTCTTTTTGACCTTGAAATAAATGTATCTTGCTATAATGCTACATACACAGGTACACCAATATAATTCATTATGCAAGAATGATAATATAATGGTTTTCTGAAATATTATATTGAGTACATATTTTAGCAATTGTACCTGAAAATTATTACGTGGTTAAATTAATATTTTCATGGTGTGTATTTCTGTAAAATATATCCAATTATGTGTGTTTATATGATATAAATTATTGGCATGTAAAGGCTTTGTTCAATGAGGCCTAAAATATGTTTGTTTGATGTAACTCATCCTCCCATATAGACAATGCCAGAACTCTGGACTTTTTCTGTTTTTCTGATATATTTTTTCAATGTTGAATGTGTCGATTTTTTAGTTTTTACAGGATTTGTTTGAATAATTATTTTCTCTGTTATAAATTCCTCTTAAAAATGAATTCAATAAGGCATAGTGAATATGCATTCCACAATGAATGTCTATGTGATGAGGATTGAAGCTGCTTCAGAATCATCATGTGGACTGTTTTTTAACATAATAAATAGGAAACAAAATTCTCTACAAACCTCCTAATGTTTTGTCAAGTTTCCTGAAACAAACATATTTTGATTGGCCTTACACACACAATTTGCACACCTTTGTTATAAATATTTGTTTATGCTAATAAGACATATTTAAGGAGGAAATGTTGTTTTCATAATAAAAACTGTTTAAAATTGTCGTATACCATGATTTATTGTTTAAATTGTGAAAAATCTGTTACATTTAAGTGTTTAAAATAACTGTATTTCATTTCTTATGTCATTTTATATGAAGATTTAATTACTCCTGAATCTTGTTTATCTTGAATCTATTCATTCAAAGTACTAGTATGAAGGTCATCTTGAAAATTATTTTTATAATTTCCGCTTCCTTAATGATCGAATAGCTTGATTTAACAAGTTTTCTGAAAATTCTCAGTTATTTTGCAATGTTTCTATATGTCTGTTAACTTTTCTAATCAAGACACGAGCATAAGTTTTTTTTCTCTGATTCAGAATTGTTGAAGCATTGAACAGAACAATTTTATGCTCAGTCTTGAACGTGTCAAAAATGAAGTCTTCTTTTCTTAATAATAATTTTCAGCTGTTTGAGAAAATATTTTTTATTTAGTTTAATTATGTTTGAGTGCAGGCCAAATGTGTTTACTGCGATCCGACTTGTGCTAAGAAAGCAACACTAAAATTTGTTTAGTTTGTCTTGATAAATACCCATTTATGCCTAGTGGACTCTCCCATCTTTCTAAATTGGATCAATTTATTTCCAAAATTAGGGATGTCTAGTATATTTATTTCTATATTTAGAATATTTCTTACAGAAATTCCTTTAAGCAAACAGCGCAGACCCTGATGAGACGCCGCATCATGCGGCGTCTCATCTGGGTCTACGCTGTTTGCCAAGGCCTTTTTTCTAGATGCTAGGCATAAATGGGTTAGATACTTCTCAAAAATTTTGTTACATAAAAGTGTCTTTATAGCATTTTATGGCATGTCCTTCCCCCCCACCACCACCTGTTACCAGCATATCGAACACATAATTTCACAACAAGCATGATGTTTAGCCTCAAGTTTATAGGCCAAATCCATTACATTTTGTAACCTAAATGAGATAACTATTGTAAAATACTTACTATTTTAGTAATATTTTAATATTTTTAATCTGTCATATGTAAAAAAGAAAAATGATAATTATAACCAAAAAAAACATCTTTGTAACACACTAACAACTATATTTCCCATGCATGTTTGTTTTAATATACAATCAAAACAAACTTTTGCTTGGTATAGATTTGTATTTGTTATAATTATAGCAAGAAGATGGCTACATATTATTTATAATATTTATGTTTTTATGTTACATTAGCAAATTGGAAAATGTTGGTATTGTGGTTTGGTAATATATGTATTATAAACTGCTAGAGAATTGATAGAATATGGGTAGCTAATAATTGCTTACATTTTTAGATTTACAATTGTAGATTTGTTTTTCAGATGATGTTTTGAGGGATGTTTTCTGTATGAGCTCTGGTTTTGGTTTTAATTCCATTCATGTTTTAATCTTACAAAATAACATCTAAACTTTACTATAAAATAGTGCTGTATGGTAATTTGCATAACTTGAATAATAAGCAACTTTATATTTATGTGGGACGTAACGTACAAAAATGTTGCATTCACTGTATATTGCAGACCATTTTGGTAAATTATCTTTAATTCCTGTATATTAGCAGCGGAATGTTCATATAACTTGACAATGATGGATCTAAGCAATTGTCGTGTAAACAGCAAAGCATACATCCTTGAGAAATACTATAATTGTCTAATTATGTAATTGTTGAAAAAAGGCTACTTTCATTTATTTTTAAAACAGTTTTAGTTATGGATAATAAATATAACAACAAAAACCACTTTTATGGTAATTGTTATACATTTTCTGAATTTTACATTATTCCTTTAAATGTCAATTTTGAGAATAATTAATGGCTGATTAACATTGCTGACATCAAATAATGACATTAACTTCTTTTGATCTTACATACACATTTTTAATTAGATCATGTCTTTGATGTAATTATAGGCAGTACATCATGTAAAATAGTCAATTTGCTTTGACTTAAATTATTGGATAGGAAGATGAAATACCGTTTTCTGTGAAGTAATCGATTTTTAAGTTGTTGGTATACTAAGAATAGAATCTATGTTTTGATGCAGTGAAATACCTGGGTTGCACCAACAAAGAGAAACATTAAATAATTCAGGGCATGGTCTCAATGCAATCTATTTCCTGATTTTTTTATTTTTTTTCAAAGGTGCCTTCCTAAAAGCTGTAATTAACACATGACTCTTAAGAATACTATGATTTGCATAGCACAAGTGATTTTGACGGTACATTTAGCATGAAGTAAAATCTTATTGGCTTGCATCACTGCACTCAGTCTGCACTATTATAAATATTTACTTCAGATGTTCAATCAGAAGTTTATTTGAAGTTTGTTTTTGATAGGACATTCAAAAGTTATGCATATTATGCTTGTATCAATTGTACTGTGTTAAATTATTATTGGACATGAAAACAGAGTGACCACTTTGCACATTAATGTTTTCCAACTGCTGCTGTGGGATAAACCTATAGGGAAATGTGCAATATGAAATACATGAGAAACACAACATTTAAAACAAATGTCATTGTACATAAAAAAAACAAACACACACACTGATGTATTTTCCAACAAATCCTGATGTATCAACCATCCTATTCCTGATGTATTTACCAACAAATTCTTTGCTGTGCAGGTAATCAGTATGCCAGTACAGTTACCATTTCCACGATAATCTTTATTTATTCAAGAGAAACAACGCTACAAAATATTTTACGTGTTTTTGGTGCAAGTTATCTATTTTCCAGGCATGTCGATCATTTTGATGTATACATGTGGCTCATTTATAATAATAATGACAATTAGTACAAATGACAAGTTCATTTGTCAATGCCATGTTGATTCACAAAAATAAAATAGATCTCTCTTGATTAATAGAAATAATTATGAACTCTTGAAAAGACATTACACATTTTCATGGTCCTAAAAATGCTATAGGAATTTCTATGATTGATTAAAAAAAAAAAAAAAAAAAATTTACTTATTCATAATGGTCGGGAAAAAAAATAATTTAAAAACAATGAAACGCACAGATGTATATTTATAACAGCATTTAATTTAAATGATACATAAAAGCAATGTGATGAAGTCTTTAAACTGATGTATATTATGACTTCAAAATACTTAAAGAGATCAATTACTTTCATTGTAAAGTTTATGTTAATGAAAATGTATCATATTCTTGAAAACCAACCTACTCTATGAATTTGCATTTAAAACACATGTATTCAAGGAAACTTGTTATTCATCAGTCCAGATTTTTCATAAAATTGTTATCATAATTATGTTAATTATGAAAAATGGATGATGTATTGACTTTATGACATTTTTTTAATTATGAAAAATGGATGATGTATTGACTTTATGACATTTTTAACGTATTTGCTTTTCACATTTATGATGGTCTGAATAATATTCTCTTCAAAACTAATGAAAACCACATTTAATTAGCTTTTTATCAAGATCTAAAAGATGTAAAAATGTGAATATTATAACCATAATTAGCTGATTTACTTATTTGTTGTAAACATTATTCAAATGATAACTGGATAAATAAATGATCATAAAATAACTAATTTTAGCCTCACTCTTGAAAAACGGGGCTTAATGCATGTGCATTAAGTGTTGTCCCAGATTAGCCTGTGTAGTCTGCACAGGCTAATCAGGAACAACACTTTCCACTGCAACTGGATTTTTGCTAAGAAAAGACTTCCTTTAAATGAAAAATACAATATAAGCCAAACGTGTCATCCCTGTTTAGCCTGTGCAGACTGCACAGGCTAATCTAGGACTACACTTTAAGCACATGCATTAAACCCTGTTTTCCCAGAACAAGGCATATTGATTAAAAATGATATTTTTGTCAGGTTTTGAAAAGTCATGGGTAAAGATGGGTTAATATTTTATTATATTATTACTATTATCACTAACCTGTGAAGCAAGTTAAATATAAGATGTTAAGTTTTTTTGAGTATACCATTTCTTATATGATAAATTTGTTTTCTTTTCTATGAAGGACCCATTGTCTGGGGAATACAAGTTTGGTGCACCACAGCTGATAATGAAAGTGAAACCACCATCTCAGTTAATTCCAGGTAATCCACATCTCATTGCAAAATAAGCAGTCATAATCCTTCTTTTCATGTTTTTCTTGTTTAAATTGAACCCTTATACAAAAATGAAAAACACTCTTCATAAAATTTATTTCAGCTATGCTATGTAAACACCAGGCTTAATGTTAGTGCGAAAAGTATCGTCCCAAATAAGCCTGTGCCATCTGTGCAGACTAATAAGGGAGAAAACTTAGTCTAAATTGGATTTTTATGTCCCCCAGTATATACTGGGGGACATATTGTTTTTGCCCTGTCTGTCTGTTGGTCTGTTGGTTGGTTTGCGCCAACATTAACATTTGCTATAACTTTTACAATATTGTGCATACCTGACTGACAATGAATTCATGCAGACAAGCAAGGTTTAAAATGGAAAAAGAAGTCAGAGCAAGTGATAATAGCATGCATGGGCTGCAACATAAAGGGGAAATTTAAGTTAGCATTGACAAAACATTAAGAACAAAGCATTGACAAAACATTAAGAACAAAGCATTGACAAAAACATTAAGAATGTGATGAAACTTAATGCATTAAGCCCACTTTTCCAGAGCTAGGTCATTTATTTGTATCAATGAACCTTAATTTGACCTGAGAATGTACAAGCTGACCTATTTAAGCATGCCCTGTTCAACATTTACCAGCTCAAGGCCTATAATGAGGGCTTATCCTTGAATTTTAATCTTCTGGGAAAACTGGGCTAAATACATGTGCGTTAAGTGTCATCCCAGATTAGCCTGTGCAGTCTTCACAGGCTTATCAGGGACGACACTTTCCGCTTTTATGGAATTTTTATTCCCCCTTTCGAAGAAAAGGGGGTATATAGTTTTCGCACTGGCCGTCAGGCTGTCTGTCACACTTTTCATGTCCGCTCTCNCCACCACCACCACCACCACCACCACCACCACCACCACCACCACCACCACCAAAACGTATTCACACAATGGCTGCCACTACAACTGACAGCCCATATGGGGGGCATGCATGTTTTACAAACAGCCCTTGTCTTAACAAATATGCAGTCTGGACGAAAAGGATCATCTCGATTAGCCTGTGCAGACTGCACAGGAAAATATGGGCCGACACCTTACGCACATGCATTAAGCCCATTTTTCCCAGAACGAGACTCAACTTATTTTCCACAGCCGTGTCGGTATCCAATCTGCACAGCTCCTGTGAGAAGGTGGAACCAGGCAATGTGGTTGCCACGGGAACCAACGTGCTCTTCACGCAGAACCACCTGGACCTCCGCAAGTCCGTGTTCAGTCATCTCCATGACAACCTGGCCAAGTTCCAGTCTGAGGATGAGGAAGGCGTCACAGCACAGCAGTGAGTGGTGTTCCTTAACTTGCATTTGAGCCACGCTTTGGGAAAACGGGCTTTATGCATATGCGTTAAGTGTCGTTGCCAGATTAGCCTGTGTTTTCCCTCAGGCTAATCAGGGATAACACTTTCCGCCTAGACCGGATTTTTTGTTTAGAAGAGACTTCTTTTAAACAAAATATTTAATAAAAGCAGAAAGTGTCGTCCCTGATTAGGATGTGGGTTCTTCACAGGCTTATATGGGAGGACATTTTGGCACGTAACATTAAGCTTCATTTTCCAAGAGTGTGGGTCATTTTCATTGTATTCTTATTGGTCATTGTTTGCTTTTATGCCCCCATTGTCTACGGGGAATTTAAATTTGCCCTTGCCCATCTGTCCATCCTTTTATGAGATTTTGGTGACTGCTAAAGTGATGAAACTTTACCAGCAGTTCAAAATGTTACCAAGCATTTTTACTTGCACACCTAGTCATTGTTTTTTGTGACATCACCAATTTTAATATATCAATTTTTATAACTCTTGTATCCCTCAGGAATATTGCGGCCGGAGTGATGAAACTACAAACATATTTAAAATGGCTTGAACTTTTAGCACCAGTCGAAAGGTGCTTTTTTCCATCATAGTGAAATTTAAAAACAAATATGTAATTTTGGGGTCATTGTTGTCCTGAAGACATGCCTAGTCCATTTTTGTGTAGCCTTAAACTTTGATTCTACGATGTGTTGCCATGAAGATGTTTAATGTAAATGTTCTGTTAAGTCATCCATATTCTGTCAAACCTTCTTTTCTGACTTTTATCTAGGTAGGTGTGGTAGTTAATCAGACCAACAAATCTAAATGAAATTGTTTCCCCTCCAACCACTGACCCAAGAAAACCACAACATATTTTTCTTTTAACACTTGATTTGTATGCCCTCACACAGTGGGTGGGAATCATGAATCATTGAACCTGTCCATCTGTACCAAAGCTTGATTTTTACTAAGAACTGACATATTGTGATGGAGAATAATGTTCTTAAAAATCATTCATTTCTATCAAACATTCTTTGTCAGACCACCATGTAGTGGTTATAATAAATCCTAAGCATATTATTACTGGCTTTATGGCTAATTATTAGAGCCGCGTTCTGGGAAAACTGAGCTTAAGGCATGTGCTTAAAGTGTCGTCCCAGATTAGCCCATGCAGTCTTTTTTGTATGTACATTTTACATGTTTAATTATAAGAATATATAAAAACAAAGCTTTACATTTACATCCAAACACAAATGCTTCAAAGAAACCAATATACACAATTGGGGCAGTACTATTAGTTAAAAACTGTTTTTACTTAAGAAAACTATGATTTGATTATGTTTATGCAAAATATTGTTCTTATAATGAAACTTTTTAAAATCTATTACGTAACTAAAGTTGCCTTTTTAAGTTTGGATATTTACATAGCTTCATAGATATTTACATATTAATATATGCCAATGGACGACATCGTCCATTTGTTTGGAATGTTTTGTTAAAAAGAAGTAGACTTTAGAAGTAAACCAAAATACATTCTAAGCAGAAAGTTTTGTCCCTGCATGATTAGCCTGTGTGAATTGCACAGGCTAATCTGAAACTACATTTGACGCACATGCATAAAGCCCAATTTTTGCAGAACAAGCTCAATAGATTAATAGAAAAAAGGGGAAGAATTTCAATCTCAATGTAAAACAGACTTGCATTGTTAACAATGCATGAAGTAATTGAAAGGCAGTTTATAAATATCATCAAATCAATGCTAAGGTATTTTACTGTTCCAGGCATCCTAATTTCCACTTCATGGGGACCGGTAGAATGCTGCCCCAGGGCCTCGAACAAGCCAACCTAGAGGGTGAGGGAGGGCAAAGTGGCTCCAGGGTGATGTGTATTAGTGGAAGATAAATGAGCCTCGCTCTGGGAAAATGGGGCTTAATGCATGTGCATTGAGTGTCTTCCCAGATTAGCCTGTGCAGTCTGCACATGCTAATCAGGGATGACACTTTCTGCCTAGACTGGATTTTTAAATAGAAGAGATTCAAAGCAGAAAGTGTTGTCCCTGGCTGAACAGGCTAATCTGGGATGACAATTTTCGTATATGCGCAGCTCAATTGCTTTGCGTCACTCAGAGAGGTTAAATGTTAATGTTGAACCAGTATATTTTAAGAGTTTTCGCTCAACTTTTTTTTGTTATAATTACTTAAACTTGTGTCTTCTAAATTCGTTTTAAATTTGTTGAAACAGAAATGAGTTTATAGAACTATATATATAACTCCTCTTCACCCTTTGATCTGCTTGAGTTTAGATAAAATAATGGGTAAAACAAGAATCAAGAATCACCGATAATGTTGTATTAATGTTGGAAGCATAGTTATTAGTATGAAATGTATATAAATCAATGTACAAAATGTAATTGATTGGTGTTATTAATTAGTTATCGCGGAGGTAGAAGTGGTGGTAATTAATAAACATTTACAACAGTTAAAGAAAAAGGCAAGGCAGCAGTATGATCAGCCATTTTAGAATTTTTTGGTAAGGCCAAAAAGAAAATGTCATTTGTTTCCACTAACATTCCTTAAACAAAATTGGTTGGTTTGCATTTTTTTTGTTTTTAAATCAAATTTTTAATGATTCTCAACTTTAATAAAAATATGCAATGACATGCAGGAATCTTCCTAATGTCTATGTAAAATTCTTTTTTTAAGATATTTTATTTAAAATTTAATTAGGCAGATATGATTGATGTAGCAAACATTATTGAAAACCTAATAATTAATTTAGTGAATATGATCAAATTTATCAAAATGTTTGCAAACTCAACATGGAATTTAAAAAAAGTTTGGGGTCTGCATGAACAATTAAGGGCGGTCAAGTTAGTGGAAACAGACAACTTTTTGTTACATCTTATTGTTGTCGAGCAGCAAAAAATAAATAGCAGCAGCATCATTAGCACCAATAGAGGCAGCAAATGAGCATTGAAAATGTGGAGTAGTAGCAGTTGTTGTAGAATAAGAAGGTGGATGAGTTGCAAGTCAAGTGGGGATTCTGCAGGTCACCATCATTGCAGTTCCAGATGTAATAGCTATGTAACCTTATTCAATTCAATTAAAGTGATGTATTTTGCTCTGTTGAATAGGTCGGTCTACATGTGTAGCAGTCTGGTGGCCAGGGTCCACTAATTTCATGCAGTACTCACTGATTAAGACATCCAAAGGCAAGTAAAATATGTATCTAACATGCAGTACTCACTGATTAAGACATCCAGAGGCAAGTAAAATATGTATCTAACATGCAGTACTCACTGATTAAGACATCCAAAGGCAAGTAAAATATGTATTTAACATGCAGTACTCACTGATTAAGACATCCCAAGGCAAGTAAAATATGTATCTAACATGCAGTACTCACTTGTTAAGACATCCCAAGGCAAGTAAAATATGTATCTGATAGTTCAGCCTTCGTTGTCGAAGATGACCATGAATTCAACTGTTTGTGTTTCTGTGGTTGGTGTTGTGGGTGCGAAGGTGACCGATAAATCCAATCCTGGCATGGAACGCCCTTCCGCATTTCGGGCAGGATGGTCCAGTTGAGGGTGCATCAGACGCTTCCCTCTCCTTTCGCGTTGCTCTCTTTTGCTCGGCAAGGCAGACACGATGCTGCTCGTGTTTTTTGGCTCCGACCTTTAAACTCGATCTCCAGGCACTACGATTCTGGGCAATCTTCTCCCATGAGTCGGGTTCAATGCCAAACAGCTTGGTGGATACTTTCAGCGAGTCTTTGAACCGCTTCTTTTGACCACCTCTGGAGCGTGAGCCATTTACTAGTTCACCATAGAATAATACCATACAAATATGTATCTAACATGCAGTTCTCACTGATTAAGACATCCAAATGCAAGTAAAATATGTATTTAACATGCAGTACTCACTGATAAAGACATCCAAAGGCAAGTAAAATACATATCCAACATGTTTTATGGCTGATCTTTTCATAGAGAAACTTTCAGACAAAATTAAATACTCCCACTAATAGTAGGTAAGGGGAGCTAAATTGGAATCTCAGTCCATAAGTCTGTAAGTGTTTACCTATATGAGACAGTGAATCACATGAAAGAACCAGTTAGCCAAATTTAAGGTCAAGGTCAAACTTTAAGGTCAAGAGTGAAACATCCCATTTGATTTTATTCCTGTGTATAAGAACCAAAATCTGTGTTTATTGGCTAAGGAATAGAAACAACAGTTTTACTAGATAGCACTATCAGTTTTACAAATCCTTGTAAACATCATCTGAATATGATGGACACATTTATTGTTTTGATCATATATATCTTTTAACTATAATAATGTGTTCATAAAATTTAATAAGTTTCTCTGGCCAACCTTTTTCAGATATTGAGTTCAAAGCGGACCTGGTTTGGCCTTTCACCAATAGAATCACGTGCTCTGCAGTCTCTCCAGATACAAACATGCTGGCCGTGGGCTTGGAAAATGGAAATGTCGTCATCTGGGACCGCTATATGGGTAATTTAGCCCTTTGCATGCTGGGAAATTTGTCGTCTGCTAAAATGTTGTCTGCTAAATTTCTAAAATTAGCATTTTCTTTGTTTTTTTTTCAAAGAATACTATCAGAATAGCAAACAGTTTGGATCCTGATGAGACGCCACGTTCTGTGGCGTCTCATCTGGATCCAAACTGTTTGCAAAGGCCTTCAAAATTTGGTTCCAGCACTGAAAGAGTTAGTTCTGTTGAAATATACGTATGACGGTATGGATTGTAAAATTTGTGTGCTAATCGTTTTTCTGGGATCGACTCATCTACAATTCTTGACATGTTGTGTCACTTGAGAATTGAAAAGCAATCTTTTTTTGCGTGTTACATTTATCTTATATAGTTATTTACTGCCAGTGTTCAGAAGTTTCATAAGTGAAAAAGTGGGCTTATTTATTTGTTTTTACTAATACCACAGTCCCAAAAGTCAGGTAATGAGGATATATCATATGTATACCAAAACATGTTTTTTTATTTACACATTTAACAATGCACATGGTGATTGATTATCAAAACTGAAATGCTTGCAACTGACTCTTATCATCTATTAATTTTAACCAAATTTAAAACAAAATTTCAAAGATATTGAATTCAATTGACCGTTTTTTGGTTCTAATTAAGTAACCTAAAAACTCGACTATTCATCATCAGTAATATTTCATGTCAATACATTTGCTTTCCAAGCAGTAAATTTTCTCATAAGTTAAAATGAATCATCTTTAATATTATAAAAGGTCAATATTAATAAGGTGTAATTTTTAAAGCAGCTAGTTAACTACCTTACTGTTTTTTTTTATGCCCCCTTTCAAGTTTGCATGCCAAGAAATCTTAAAGTTTTGTCATAACTTTTGCAATATTGAACATAGCAACTTGATATTTGGCGTGCATGTGAATCTCATTGAGCTGCACATTTTGAGTGGTGAAAGGTCAAGGTCAAGGTTATCCTTCAAGGTCAAAGGTCAAAAAAAAAATAAAGCGGCGCATTAGGGGGCATTGTGTTTCTGACAAACACATCTCTTGTTTTCACTTAGAATAATGATGGTGATGATTGTCATATTTTTTTTTCAGACAACCTTTAAACAGGCAAAAATAATAGCATCTGTGCCCTGATGTTGCAAACACTCATGAAAAAATTTTTGGCACTGAATCTATGTTGTTGTTTTTAACCAATTAATATAGTAAATTTTCATTCATCATCATTTAACCTGTCATCCCAAAGGACACAAATTATCACTCGTTTTTTTTTTATCAATATTGTTTGATTTGCGAACATATTTTGTGCACCATATTGCATGCCAATTATCAAGTTATGCTGCAAAAATACGCAAACTGTAAATACCTGTGATTTAATCTAATATTTGAGTCTTGCTCTGTGAGGAGGGGGTTTAAGGCATGTGCGTAAAGTGTCATACCAGATTAGCCCGTGCAGTCCGCAAAGGCAAGTCAGGGACGACACTTTCGGCTTTTATAATATTTTTCATTTAAAGAAAGTCTCTTCTTAGCAAAAAATCAAGTTTGACCAGCGGACTGCACAGGCTAATCTGGGAAGACACTTTATGCAAATGCATCACACACCCTTTTCACAGAGCAAGGCTCATTTAGATTCATTTTCAACTCACTAATGTATTTCAGTCCTATTTCTCACACTATGGCAAGAATGGGCTTATATTTTTCCTTCACGAGTTAATGATAAATTTATAAAAATGTGATCTGTTAACATAGGGGGTGGCATCTTTAAGAAATTGCCCAGAAGTTATCCTGCTTGAATTGTTTACGATTATATGTTACTAATAAAAATAGCTTGAAAATGATTAATACCATCTACTGTCAAACAAATCCATTTGTTTAAATCAACAGTGAATTCTTGACTACACTTTTATAAATTAGGTAATACATCTTTGTTAATAGTTCTTGGCAAAATGAATCGTCCCATTGCTAATGACATTCTTTAGAAAAATGATTTTTAAAGGAGACATTTAGAATGGGATTGTCTTTGGCTTTCATTTTGAGCATAGTTTGAGTTTTTCTTATAAAACAAAAGCAACTGAAAAGGATCATGTAAACACTGGCTGATACAAATTATGTTGCTTAGCATACTGGTATGTTTTATGATTAAGGATTTCTGTAATTATATATATATCTGATAATACCAGTAAATAGTTTAAGGTTTTAGCTAGACTATTCACTGTAAAGTATGAGATATAAAGACTATTCACTGTAGAGTATGAGATATAAAGACTATTCACTGTAGAGTATGAGATATAAAGACTATTCACTGTAGAGTATTACTATAAGCTATAAAGACTTTTCACTGTCTAGTTGAATACTACTCATCTGTTTGTCTGGAACATAATTATGCTCACATTAGCCCATACTTATTCCTTATACACCCAAATAAATCACGAGTCGTTTGAATTTTTAATTTATTTAACACATTTCAAAATTCTGAAACCGTTATGATCAGATTATTGCATGCATTAACAAAGTATATCACCTGATTTGTATGACATTTTCTGGAAATATTTGTATTGTATATTGTATATTAACAAACAACTAACAATTTCATTAGATAAGATTAAGATCTGGTCAATGTTATGGATTAAAAAAATCATTAATTGTTTTTCTATTTAATCTTAATTAAGGGTCTTGTTCACAGATTTTGGCATTTTTTGAAGATTGTCATTTAAGTCTTTAATTGAAAAAAATAAATAATGGAACTAAAAAGCAAAAGTATAATTACACAAAAATAATTTAAGAAAGAAAAAAAATTATTCCTCTACTTCAAGATTCTAATCAGGGTCCCTCAGATTAAAAGCCGTTCGTATTATTATAAATTCCCAGTGATCTGGTCTGTTTTCATACAGAAACACTCAAAATTTATCAATTGTTTTGTGTTTGATACACTTTGATCAATTTCAAATAATGATTGGTCGCTTAAATGACAATTTATTTTCACTATGTGCTTTTGTTTGTGTCCTTTTGTTATTTTGTTCACAGATGTACATAATTCATTTGTATTTTTTTAAAGGTGTCATGAAGTAGGAAATTTATCATTTCATCAGTCTGTGAACGAATTCCTATAAAGGCAATATATGTAACCTACTTAAATATTGCATTGTTAAGAGGTGTAAGAGGTAACCCACTGGGAAAAAATCTTCAATTTATCCTGTTGTTCTTTTTTAGGCTGCCAGCGGGGCGTTGTAAACGTGAATGAGACGTCACCAGTTGTCAAGGTGATGTTCCTGGACCCCGAACTGTACCCCCAGGATGTGGGAGATTATCCCCCCTACAAGCAGGCAACCGGCTCGTACGTTCTAGCCATGTGTGCTAACAGCGCACTCTATACCATATCTACTGGAGCGAATATTCCTCTTCAAGTCAACACTATTTTGTTACCGTAAGTCTTAGAATTAACTTGAGACGCGCTCTGGGAAAATGGGGCTTAATGCATGTGCTAAAAGTTTCATACCAGATTAGCCTGTGTAATTCACACAGGATTATGAGGGATGACATTTTCTGCCTAAACTGGATTTTTGCTTAGATAATTCCTTTAAATGAAAAAATACAATGAAAGCGGTTTGTCATCCTTGATTAGCCTGTGCAAATGCTAATCTGGGATTAAACTTTACGCACATGCATTAACCCTTTCAGTGCTGGAACCGAATTTTGAAGGCCTTTGCAAACAGTTTGGATCCAGATGAGATGCCACAGAACGTGGCGTCTCATCAGGATCCAAACTGTTTGATATTCTGATAGTATTCTTTGAAAAAAAATCAAAGAAAATGCTAATTTTAGAAATTCAGCAGACAACATTTTAGCAGACGACAAATTTCCCAGCATGCAAAGGGTTAAGCCCCAGTTTTTACCAGAGTGTGGCTCACTTAAACATTACCCCATACTGTAATAGAATACTCCTTTGTACATGCTTAAGCCTGGGCCCATATTTACCAACCAGTTCTAACACTTGAATCTAAAAATATAAGGTATTCTTTTAAACTATAATGTTCTAATTGTAAAATACAGTTATTACAGGGAATTTAACACTTCTGACTATGTAATTCTCCATTAAGAGCAATTTATTTATGACAAAATTAACATGTGTAGCCTGTAAACATTCAAAGGCTTAACCCTTTGAGCGCTGGAACCGGATTTTGAAGGCCTTTGCAAACAGTTTGGATCCAGATGAGACGCCACAAAACGTGGCGTCTCATCAGGATCCAAACTGTTTGCTATTCTGAAAGTGGCCTTAGAAAAAAAATCGAAGAAAACGCTAATTTTAGAAATTCAGCAGATGACATTTTAGCAGACGACAAATTTCCCAGCATGCAAAGGGTTAACATGTTTTCTTGTTTCTAAGTCTTTTCTTCATTCTTAAGTCTAAGAATGGGTTAGTGAATACAGCCTTGGTCACATGGTGACCGTGTATTTATTCATATGAGCCTTGCTCTGAGAATACCGGGCAAAATGCATGTGCGTAAAGTGTCGTCCCAGATAAGCCAACGCAGTCTGCAAAGGCTTATCAGAAACAACATTTTCCGATTTTTTGTCTTACAAAGAGACAAACCATCACAAAAATTAGTGACTACAAATTCATAAAAGTTTTGACAGATAGGAAAGTTATTAAAGGTTACTTGTCAAATAATAGATTTTGAAATTAGTTTAATAAATTAAAAAGTCCAACGACTTAGTGATTTATTTGGGAGTATAAAGTATAAATATGGGCTTATGTGAGCTTAATGATGTTACGGATAAACTGATGAGTATAATAACTTACACTAGTTTTTATAGATGACATGTTGCTTTTTAAAGTATCGGCAATAATAATTCATAAATCTTATCATAGCAATTTAATAAAAGGTCGCAAACTTAAAAAATGAAGCACTAGCTGGGCCATGCAATGTCTGATCTCAATAAAAATATAAGAAAACGCCTGTCATAATTGCAATATAAACATGACAATCCACACAAAACACCAACAAAAACAACAACATATTTGAGGCTGATACACGTTATATTGTCTATGTCTACATTATTGTCATTTACTGCAAGTTTTACTTAGTCAAGTTGATGTTTCTTGACAATCTGTTACACAAATCAAAGTGTTTTGGGTAATAAAAAACAATGGTGCTCTTATCTTCTATATCTAAAGCTACATTTTAATATTTATTTGGTGGATATATGTCTGCATTGTCACACAATTAACATAAATTTCATTTTGTAATGGACATTTGCGTGGATTTGTTTGGTCAGCGTGTCAACTCTTGACCCAGCCATTGAAAACATTTTCCAAGAAAATGTGTGTGTTTTCCAAGAATATAGTGTACCATAAATAGCATGAGAGACAGACATGATATATGTAGATGGATATTATGAGTTAAAAAAAGTCAACAAGACATTGATCTACGATGCTATTCTAATGTATAAAAAAAATAATTAAAAAAAAAATCGGGGAAACTGTTATGAATTGTCTGGGGTTTGTGCTTATAATTAAGCTTTTCTGTCTTCCTATCCATCCATATGTGGATCAGACTGGGATATTTTTACTTGAAGCATCTCTTTTAATTGCTAATTAAAAACAGCTTTAAACTCTTTACACGAATGCATGATTTTCAAACAGAGTGAAGTTTCCAGGAATTATAACTTTGTTATTTGCAGAGTTATTCTCGTTCATAAGTTGTCTTTGTCTGAATATTTTCAAAAAACAAGGTTTTGTTTGGCTGATTTTATAACCGTAATTGGGCCATATTTCCAATGACAAAAAGTATCTTATTTTATAAAATCCAGTCAAAATATCCAGTTGATTGTTAGACTTTTTTGTGTTTAATAATAAGAGATGATTAGACATGAAGATTTGTGAAGTTGCACATTTAATATCCATTTAACGGATAGGTTATGTTTGGAATTTACTGAATTATGTAAGTTTTATCACCAATAGTTCCATATATATATATATAATGTCCCCCAATTTAATGTAAATTGATGTAAAAATTCCCAATTTTATGCCCAAACTGATGAGAAAAAGCTCTGAAAAAACTTTTAAGTGTCTGACTTCCTACATGTTTAGATGCTTTTGATTAAAGCTCTCACAGCATTTTATGGGGTAATCCCACCCGTTCTTATGCCCCCGAAGGTGGGTATATAGTGATCGCACTGTCTGTCTTAAATTCCGTCCCACTTTGCGTTTAGGTTTCGAAAAATGTGGAAAAACACTTTGCATTTAGGTTTACAAAAATGTGGAAAAAGGGGGCATATGTCATCCTATGGTGACAGCTCTTGTTGTTAATTTAATAATTGCATTTTGAAACCTAAAAATTACATTGTACTTATACCTGTATGTTGCACACAAGAGTGCATTCTGTAGTTTTTTGGGCGTATAAGTGGCAGTTAAAGTGATATATTAGATAATGACATATTATACCGAATGCCTATGTTATAAACAATGCTTACAAAACAATAATATCATACATCATGGGCTCACTGTACATTATGTCTTTTTTCACACACCCTTGATATGTATTCTACAAATTACGTAATTATATATTTTTTATATTGTTTGACATGTCTTTGATATGTATGCTACACAATTTTCAAAAGTACATGATTTTTTATTGATTTTTTCAGTGTGGAGAAAGATGACGACACGATAACAGTTCTGCAGCCATTCGTGAAGCATCCTGATTTGGTACGCTATGACATTAGTCATCTTTTAAGACATACTTCATGGAAATCAGCTTTATTATACATCCTTTATATTGTCCAATATTTTACAGATTTAAGAATTTAAGACTAAACTTAATTGGGTGCTGTGATCCAAAAAGACCTCAATATTGCTTAAATGGCTTTACTTAAAGACAAATGATAGAAAGATTAAAAAATTTGCAGAAACAGTGGATATCAGTGCAGGCTGCAAACTGAAAAGCATTATTTTTAGATAAAACACTGTTGTTGTTGTTTTTTTCTTTTCTTAAACTCATAGCACCACCTTGAGGTAAAATTTAAATGGTGGTAAAAATGTTTTGATTTTGTTTTTAAGGTGTCCAGTCACTGCTTAACTGTGTATGCAGCTGTTGTGCTTCACTATGCTTTTACTTAAAAATCTTTTCATCGGTGTATGAACTGTCAGGCAAAGTACGCCTATAAATTTGCATAAAATAGAAGCAATTTTCCAGACAGTTCATACACCAATGGAAAAGCATAAAAATACTATTCAATTCTTATAATTACAATGTTGAATGTGAAACAGCTGCAACTAAAACTATCAGGGCCACAATGTATTTTTATTTGCCTGCATATGAATATCGTTTCACTTTGGTTTCATCTTGTAAAAAGTACAATGTAATCGTTCATTGGTGCAATACAATGATGTCATTTCCAGGTATACAGCCTGTATATTGCGTATTTGCCTTGCATGTATGTCCTGTCACTTGTTGATGAAAAGTAGTTCGGTCATGAATACCTTTGAGTTAATTTGCATACGTCAGGAAATAAAACACAGGTTATGTGAGCAAATTTTCCAATCAGAATTCTCTTAGAATTAAAAAAAAAAGAAATTATAACCTTTCTAAATTTCAAATGTTCAAAAAACATACAATATTGATAGGAAAGCGTGTTTAAATTGATTAATAACTGTTTTGTTCAAACATGTTTATAGCTTCCTGAAAACAAATCTTAATTTTGTTAACAAACTGATGTCTGCAACATGTACATTGCTTCATATATTGCGTTTTTGCATATATATATAAATCCTAGGCGTATGTAATTGCATTTCAATTATTCACTCACCATTAATGGTGAGTGAATAATTGAAATGCAATTACATACGCCTTTTATTGCATTCATGTCCATCTATTAATATTATCATCAATCAATACATATAATACATGTAGTACATACCTGAGGCTAAAGAAAATTGTTCACAGACATTTTGAACATTCATTTCATATACCAAGTAAGACATAGTTTTATAAGACGTCTCGTGATGGCGGTGAAACTAAGCTGAATTAAAGTGCATAAAGTGACGTAAGATTGTTTTATTTTTAGAGTTTTTTGCTATTTTCAACAGTATATCAGTCATATCACGGCTGTTTGTTGTCCTACTCTCACATTTTCTGGGAAAGCTGGTTTACCAGTACCGGCATTAAGTGCAAATACTTAAATCAACCACCAGGCAGAAAGTTCAGAATGTCCTGGCTTATCTGGGACAACACAATATTCATGTTTTTCCTAAGAAACCCCTCATTATTTTAATGTTTTTTTTGGAGCATATGTTGACGGTAATCATTTTTCTCTTTTTTTTTTTAAATTCAACACATCAAGGTTTTTTTTCCTAAGCATTTGTTTATAGTGACTAGTGATTCCGGCTTTTCCCACAAAGGTTGCATATTTTAAATATTTTCCATATCAGTTGTTGACAGTGACTCGTCGTGGCGACATCCAGATCCGTGACTGTCTCCAGGGCAACATCATCTGTCAGGTGCAGGTGCCCGACACCCACGAGATACCGTTGCCATGGGAACCAGTGCTGTCTCTGGGGGGGTTGGGCCAGAGCATGTATGTCAAAGGTATGTACATGAATCAACGCTAGTTTTACATCGCACTTTCACCGTTTTTGACTGTTACAAATTAATTTGTAAACACAGTAGTTTCACCATTTTTGCTATGATCAATTATTTTTATGCCCCCGGTAGGGTGACATAAAGCACTTGAACTGTCAGTCCGTCAGTCTGTGCGTCCGTCCGAAAACTCTAACATTGGCCATAACTTTTGCAATATTGAAGATAGCAACTTGATATTTGGCATGCATGTGTATATCATGGAGCTGCACATTTTAAGTGGTGAAAGGTCAAGGTCATCCTTCAAGGTCAAAGGTCAAAAAACAAAATCCAAGGGAAGTAACAAGCTTACTTACTTACTTACTTAGTCCTCTTCGTCCACTTCTGGACATAGGGCCTTGACTACTGTCCGCCATTGGGTACGGTCCTGAGCCATGTGCTTTGCTTCACCCCATGATAGGTGGAGAGGCTTTAGCTCTGTCTCAAGAGTTCTCCTCCAGGTGGTTGCTGGTGTAACAAGCTTAAAAGGGAGATATTTTCTATACCTGCCAAATGATAAATATAAATTTTATTTCAAAGCGGCGCATTGTGTTTCTGACAAACATCTCTTGTTTTCTTTAACTTCAGATTCAATTACTAAGATTGTTCAATAGATTCAATTTCTTAGACTGTTCAATAGATTCAATTTCTAATGCTGTTAATATATTCAATTAATAATATTGTTCAATTAATTCAATTACTAAGACTTGTTTATAGATTCAATTACTTAGAAACTGTTCAATAAATTAAATTTCTAACACTGTTCAATAGATTCAATACCAAGACTGTTCAATAGATTCAATTAATATAACTGTTAAATAGATTCAAATTTCAATTAATATAACTGTTCAATAGATTCAATTAATATAACTGTTCAACTGATTCAATTAATATGACTGTTTTGAAGTTTTGGACAATGTCAATAACAAATACTGTTAAACTGTTCAACAGAATCATTAACTTAGACTGTTAAACTGTTGAACAGATTCTATGAGTATTAATTACAAAGACGGTAAATTATACTGTTCATCAGATTCTATTTAAAGACGGTTAAATTGTTAAACATATTCCATTACAATGACTGTTCAACTGTTCGACAGATTTAAAAACAAGGACAGTTTCATTGGTTAACCCTTTGAGCGCTGGAACCGGATTTTGAAAGCCTTTGCAAACAGTTTGGATCCAGATGAGATGCCACAGAACGTGGCCTCTCATCAGGATCCAAACTGTTTGCTATTCTGATAGTATTGTTTGAAAAAAAAATCAAAGAAAATGCTTATTTTAGAAATTTAGCAGACAACATTTAGCAGACGACAAATTTCCCAGCATGCAAAGGGTTAACAATTGATGTACATTTACAGAGTGGGAATCTTGATTTAGAGGGAAATAGCTGTACATGTTGGTTTGAACATTGAACATACATTTATCATATTTTTTTTTAGATTTCTTCAAATTGCATGCCTTTCATTTATAAAATGGTAGACATACAAGTTTATCACTTAATTGTTGTTTATGGGGTTAATGTACCTTTGATTTAATGCTTTTGTGTCTGATAATTACCGTCTTCCAGTTTTTGAAAAGCATTTTGCAGGTAATCAAAATGATTAAAAATGAAATGTTATTATTATTGCATGATTGTGATTGATATAAATTGTGAACTTTATGTACTAGATCTATACTTTTTGTTTAAATTTATAGGTAATACCAATAATTTGATGTTAATTTGTTACCTAGTGATTGCATCATGCAATATATTAAAACAGCTATTGCATATTTGATATATTTTTTTAAGATGTTGATGATGGCTTGTTTTGATCAGAATAATTTAAAACTACAATGGTTAGTCCTAAAACTCTGCTTTGGAGTAATAAATTATCTTGGCCAATTCTTATGATTGATTTATGTCTTTATCAAGAAATATTTTTGGCAGTTCTATGAAACAATTAGCTTTTATGTCTTGATTGTCATCACAAGCTCTTTGATTCATTGAAATCACTTAAAATTAACCAGAAAAGTTATAATAAACACTATTTTGTTAAACATTTGATTTACGTTGGGCTTTATGCATGTGCGTAAAGTGTCGTACCAGATTAAGCCAGAACGTGTATCTTGTGACTATTATAGAAACTTAAGTATTTTGTAGCCATGTTTTATCAATGTGCTCAAAAATCATGTTCATGACTTTTCAATTACCTAAGCAAACTGTTATGAATTAAATTTAACAGTAAAAATAGACGGACAAGTTTGCTTATGACAAATTTTCTAAACCAAATCTAATTGTATAAGTAAAGAACTATGCATCTCTGGTAATACATAATTTTACATATTTCTTAACATTAGTGTTTCTTAACCCTTGTTACAAAATAATTTGATTTTTTTTTATTTTATTAATACATGCCTCAGTTGAGATTCGAACTAATGACTACACTAGCACTTCACAAACTGTTAACAAATCTTACCTAATATTTATAGATGCCAAATATACTCTTTTTTTTTATCTAGACTGCAACTGCAATAATAAAAAGCAACAACATTCTACTGAACATTGATAAAAAAAGTGACCTTATCGTTTGTTGATCAGCTGCCATTAAATAAAAACATTTTAAAAGATAATTTTATATTTGTATGCCCATCAAGGGAGGGACATATGTAAGTTCCCCCACTGTCCATCCTTCAGTCTGTCAGGCGGTCCACACTTCTTGGTTTCCATGCACTCTCTAACTCTACCAGTTTCCATTTGATTGTCACAAAACTATTTGAAAAATAAGTAAAAAATTTAGCAATAACCAATCAAATCACACGAGGCACTTTGGTCTTATTGCTCTATTTCTCAAAACTTCTCAAGACTTCAGGATGATTTTCTCTCTCTTACTCAACTAGTTTTCATTAGACTGTCACCAAACTTTCTAAAAATATTTATCAGCATAATAATGAAAATAGAGGCACAGTTAAATAGCCAGCCAAATATCACTAGGTATTTTGGAGTTATGGCTCTTCAATTTTTAAAAATACTGCTCCTTGACGACGTGCACTCTCTTACTCAACCAGTTTTCATCTGAGAGTCACCAGCCTTTCTAAAAAGATTAATAAGCATAACATTGAGACCGAGTTTAACCCTTTGCATGCTGGGAAATTTGTCGTCTGCTAAAATGTTGTCTGCTAAATTTCTAAAATTAGCATTTTCTTCGATTTTTTTTCAAAGAATACTATCAGAATAGCAAACAGTTTGGATCCTAATGAGACGCCACGTTCTGTGGCGTCTCATCTGGATCCAAACTGTTTGCAAAGGCCTTCAAAATCCGGTTCCAGTGCTCAAAGGGTTAATTCTGGCATGAGGCTGGTCCATGAAGAGTGATAGCACATATAAATAAGGAGGAAATAATGAACTACCGGTATGATTGTGCCAAACACTTGATGCAT
>VMBQ01000824.1:37436-136910 GCA_007657795.1 Dreissena rostriformis | reverse complement strand
TTAAATATGTAAGTAATAAATAAGTTGCTTGTTAAAGTTGAAAAATAACTTGTCATTATGTAACATTACTTCCTTAATAAAGACATCATTGTTTGTTTGTAGGGCATTAATTACATATCACTGTCTGTATTTGTTCTCATTTAGGGATGTCATTAAACATTATGACACTTTTTAAATTAATCATAAAAAGCACACATTGAAAGTTGACATTCTTGCTTTACTTATATGATTGTAAATTAAAGAAATATACTTCTATATTCTGATGTTTATTATCAGCAAAAAAACAACAATTTGTGACTTCGGATGCGTGAATTTTAAATGAATTATTATTTTAACCATTTTGGAATCATCTTTCTATTTACAGTAAGGAAAGATTTTGCTTTGCTTGAGAACACGGCATGTAATGTGTAACATCTATCTCCCTACCTCAAAAGTCAAGGTCACTCTTAAAAGTCAAAAGTTTCAATAGGCCAAAAACGAACTTATTGGGACTTTTACTTTGTCATCATTCATCTTGCAATTTAAAAATAACTTACCACAAATGAGCGTCAGGAAGAGATCGCATGTAAAATGTAAATCCAATCTCTCTACCTCAAAGGTTAATAGATCACACATATAGGTCAAATATCAAATTTTGCCATAAACAGCGAGAATAGGCTGTGACTTGGTCATTAATCATGCAATTGTTTAAGAACTTACCACAAATGACAACTTTGAGGAGACGGCGTGTGGCATATTACATCCCTTTTCTTACCTCAAAGGTCAAGGTCAAACTTAGAGGTTAAATTGGGGCAATTAAAACAGCTTGTCCTGACTGTTACTTCATTATTCATCATACAATTTTATAATTATTATCCCCTGCAAAAGGCGGAGGGAAATTGTTTTGGCGTTGCCCGTCCGTCCGTCCTTCCATCCGTCCTTCCGTCCGTCCGTCCTTCCGTCCGTCCTTCCGTCTGTCCTTCCGTCCGTCCTTCCGTCCGTCCATCCTTCCATCCGTCCTTCCGTCCGTCCTTCCGTCCTTCCTTCCGTCTGTTCTTCCGTCCGTCTGAGCCATATCTTGGAAGTGCTTTGGCAGATTTCATTGAAACTTAATATGAGTATATATATGGATAAGAGGATGATGCACGCCAAATGGCATTGTACACCATCTGTTTAAAACGGAGTTATGGCCCTTTGCATATAATCTGTGTCTATGACAAAGCTCTAGTTTGGCGGGGGATATCAATTCAACGAATTTGCTTGTTTTCCACAAATGTTCATCATGTTAAAGGGAGACTGTACGATTTTGTCAAATATTTATGAATTCATATAAAATGTGTAAAAAAACTTGTTATACATATATTTTAATATAAATTAAAATAAAAGTTAAGAAGAACATGTGTCGAAAAATGCGAAATAAGCCAGATATTTAATTCTGAAATCGAAAAAGGCTTCCAGCCGAATTCGCCAGCATATATATCATGCATGTACAATGTGAATCTAAATTTAGTTTTAGTGCAGATTCGTTCATACAACACAAAGACACAATTTTGTTTCCTAGCAAATAAGAGCGAAAGTGTTGTCATCGGCTTTAACCGGCGCTAACTTGTCTTTGCTGCATTTTATAAAATTCGTCTTCAATGTATATTTTTTCTTGCCTATTTTGTGTAATGGTAACACATTTTTATCAATATATTACAATTTAACACATATGAAAATCGTACAGTCTCCCTTTAAGACTGTGCTTCATGTGTGACACCTTGGTCAAAAGTCAAGGTTACACTAACCCTTGGCATGCTGGGAAATTTGTTGTCTGCTAAAATGTTGTCTGCTGAATTTCTAAAATTAGCATTTTCTTCGATTTTTTTCAAAGAATACTATCAGAATAGCAAACAGTTTGGATCCTGATGAGACGCCACGTTCTGTGGCGTCTCATCTGGATCCAAACTGTTTGCAAATACCTTCAAAATCCGGTTCCAGCGCTCAAAGGGTTAAGTCCAAAGGCCCAACATGTTCATGCTTCAGCTTGTTAGATAATTAGAAGCATTATTGACAAATGGCTCGACATGTTTTTCACAGGCATCTGGCATCATTTAAAGTTAAGAATGATGCCAGAAATAAGGCATCAAAGAACATCAAATGAGGTCATGAAAAGAAAAAAAACTGATGTCATTGTATTGTGTCGCGTTCTGAGAAAACTGGGCATAATACTTGTGCGTAAATTGTCATCCCAGATTAGCTTGTGAAGTTCGCACAGGCTAATAAGGGACGACAATTTTCCGCTTTTATGAAATTTTTCATTGAAATGATGTCTCTTCTTAGCAAAAATCCAGTTTAGGCGGAAATTGTCTTCCGGGATTAAGCCTGTGCGGACTGCACAGGCTTATCTGGGATGACACTTTACGCACATGCATTATGCCCAGTTTTCTCAGAACATGACACTATTTTGTGTGACAGCTTTGTGCCAACAGTGCTGAAATAAAAGCTAGAGTTTATACATTGGAGTTTATTTTGATGATTTATGCCTGATGATAGAAAAACTAAATGAGCTTTATGCTGGGAAAATGGGGCTTAATGCATGTGCGTAAAGCAACATTCCAGATTAGCCTGTGCATTCTGCAAAGGCTTATAATGGGCAACACTTTCTGTTTCAGTTTCAAAAAAAATTATCACAATATTTTTTTTTATTCAGCCACAAAGAAGATGTCAGAAGACACGAGTGAGATCGACGGGAACTCGTCGCTGGCGGACGGTCTGGTGTTCGTGTATGCGCTGCGCTCGTTCCCCTCTCTAGACTCTTACTGGAGTATACTGCGCCCCCCTCAGCCTCTCACGGTGCATGTCACGGTGAAACAGAGGGCAGAGGCACTGCTGACTAACAGGTCTGGTATTATTACCCTCTGAGGCTCAGATGCCCATTTTTACCTGTTTGTAGTCCCTTAGAAAATCAAATTTAATTAACCCTTTGCATGCTGGGAAATTTGTCGTCTGCTTAAATGTCGTCTGCTGAATTTCTAAAATAAGCATTTTTCTTCGATTTTTTCCAAAGAATAGTATCAAAATAGCAAACAGTTTGGATCCTGATGAGACGCCACGTTCTGTGGCATCTCATCTGGATCCAAACTGTTTGCAAAGGCCTTCAAAGTCCGGTTCCAGCGCTCAAAGGGTTAAAGACCTTTTTTACTACATTCAAGTTTTAAAGCCTTGCATAATAATTGCCTACCCTAAGATACTGATGAGCAGCAAACAGCTTTGTAACAACATGAATAGACTGCAAGGCTGTTCTGGTTTTATGCTGTTTGAATATAGCCATTTTAACTTTGCTTCTGAGCGGGAAAGGGTTAAAAAGCCTTTTTTGATTATTTCAGACAAAAATCCCTTTATATTGAAGTAGACATTTGTTTTAAATAAGAACAGTTGTCCTTTTTACTACAGCTTACAAAATGAAGTATGTTTTTATGTTGAAACTCCTGGAAACTGCTTTATGGAGATAAACAAAGAGTCCTGCTTTTTAAAATCAATTAAAATAAAAAAAAAGCTTGCACACTTTCAAATGTAAGTGCAAATACATTGGAGTGGCTACCACATGATAATTTCCTTCTAAAAAAAAAGAAGAGAAACCCCAAACATTTTTAACTTAGTGTATTCTTAAATGTGTTGTGTACTGAGAAAACTGGGCAAAATGCTTGTGCGTAAATTGTCATCCCAGATTAGCCTGTGCATTCAGCACAGGCTAATCAGGGACGACAATTTCCACTGTTATGGAATTTTTTGTTTAAATGATGTCTCTTCTTAGCGAAAATCAAGTTTAGGCGGAATGTGTCATCCCCGATTAGCCTGTGCGGAGTGCACAGGCTAATCTGGGATGACACTTTATGCACAAGCATTTTGCCCAGTTTTCTCAGAACAAGCCACAAATGTCTCTGTGAAATATAAAGCAACCCTATTAGCCAGAACTAAACTACTAAACATATTATATATTAAAGAGAATACTAGGTAAGTGTTGAATACAGATTAAGTTGCTGAGAAACATTGATGAATTATCTGTATTTGACACTTATCTGGTATTCTATTTATCCTGTAATTATCTCATTTTTCTGATTATTTTGAAAATTATCCCCCCCCAAAAATAGGCTGAAAAAAACAACACAAAACATAACATAATGCAAGAAGACAAAAGCATCTAACAATACTGCATATTCTGCTGTTTCCAACAATGTTGAAAGACAGCTACCACGGCCTGTTATTTCGCCAATGCAGTCGTTATAATTGGATTTAACCCTTTGAGCGCTGGAACCGGATTTTGAAGGCCTTTGCAAACAGTTTGAATCCAGATGAGACGCCACAGAACATGGCGTCTCATCAGGATCCAAACTGTTTGCTATTCTGATAGTATTCTTTGGAAAAAAAACGAAGAAAATGCTAATTTTAGAAATTAGCAGACAACATTTTAGCAGACGACAAATTTCCCAGCATGCAAAGGGTTAAATGACCCGCACTGTTGGAAAACAGGTCTTAATGTGTGTCAAGTCTTGTCCAGGATTAGCCTGTGCAGTCAGCACAGGCTTATCAGGGAGGACACTTTCTGCTTTTATGGTATTTTTCGTTTAAATGAAGTCTTCCTTCGGACTGCGCAGGCTTATCAGGGACGCCACTTCATGCAAATGCATTAATTCTGGTTTTCCCATAGCAAGGTTCAAATGTATTTCAGACTGGTGCATGCAGGAGCCCGCAAGATGCTGATGCAGGAGCGCTGGTCGAGGATGAAGGAGGAGATAAACAACATCAACCAGCTGAAGGAGGTCGCTAGACTCAACGCAGCCAAACGCACGCTTGTGGTGGGTATCCGTAAGGCAGTTTGTCCATTAAGCCTTCTGGGAAAACTTTGCTGAATGCATGTTTGTAAATCGTCGTCCCAGATTAGCCTGTGCAGTCTGCACAGGCTAATCAGGGATAGCACTTTCTCCTAGACTGGATTTCCATTTAGAAGAAAACTCCTTTAAGCGAAACTTTCCATTAAAGCGTGAAGTGCCATTCCAGATTAGCCTGTGCAGACTGCACAGGCTAATCTAGGATGGCACTTTACGCACATGCCTTAAACCCCATTTTCCCAGAATTTGGCTCCATTGTTACCAAAATGTCCTATCAAATCATGGGTCACAAAGGCTGATGGGCCCTTTTAGCTTTAAATAGACAAACAATTAAGTTAGTTTAGTTTAAATTTATTTATTTTATTAGTAAGCCAAAAACAATGATGGTGATTAGTTTTATTTGTTTACATTTATTTATTCAAAACTGCAAAATAAATGTAATGGGAAAAAATGTGCATTTATAGTCATAATTAAAGTTATGATATTCAGGTCGAATGAGAATTGACTGTGTTGAGATTTACTTTGAAATGTATGCCTTTTTTATGCAGATATTGTTAAGCAAAAGTATTCAGTGGTATATCTAAAAAAATTATCATGAACGTTTTTATATTTCTGTGTTGCAATCATTTACAAATGTTTTTCACCAATTTGCTAATTACACTACTGTATTTAAAATGTACTACTCTGTTCTGATTTGGTTCTATAAATAACATGTTATGATTTGCAGCGTTTCCAATCTATTCCCTACCCCCATTATGAGGTAACTTGCCAGAGTGTGCTTGAGATGCAGATTGTTTAATATGAAGCATATCATGGGAAAACCTGACTTAATAAATACACATATGTAAAGTAGGACGGATCTTGGATCACAAAAGGTTCAGAATGCTTCTTAAAACGGGCAGGTTGCACAGAAAAGCTGTAACAGTCCGGTAATATTATTCAATAAATTACTGAATGCAAGGTATTTTTTAGAAGTAAACACCTCAGCTCTTCAAATTGATTTACCTAAGAATACTCTTTTCATTTGCCATAAAATATTTGCAAAAAAATCATGAAATTTATCAAGATTGTCACACCTTTGTTGAGCAGCAATCTGTTGTTTCACTGTACATGTAGATCGTTCCCTAGACAATGTAGTCCCAGATTAGCCTGTGTAGTCCACAGAGATTATTTGGGATGACATAGTCTAATTTTATGAAATTTTTAGTTTCAAGGATTAAGTCTCTTCTAACAATTTGGCAGAATGTGCCTAGATCCAGAAAAACACTAATTTTAATTTAAGTGTAGGTTCAAAACCTAGGTTTAAGTTTTTCCCATGACGCGTTTCATATAATTGTGTTGGTATTGGGAATGTTTTGTATTGTTTGTACGAAGAGACAACAAGCAATGCAGATTGTCAGACACTAGTTGCAGTCCTTAACCCTTTGCATGCTGGGAAATTTGTCGTCTGCTAAAATGTTGTTCGCTGAATTTCTAAAAATAGCATTTTCTTTGATTTTTTTCAAAGAATACTATCAGAATAGCAAACAGTTTGGATCCTGATGAGACGCCACGTTCTGTGGCGTCTCATCTGGATCCAAACTGTTTGCAAAGGCCTTTAAAATTCGGTTCCAGCACTGAAAGGGTTAAGTTTATCTTTCTTTAAAATAAATGCTCCGAAACAATTGTAGGATTGTATTTATTTACTTTTTGTGTTTTTTTCTGCTCACCTCAGTTTGTCCAAAATTTGGGTTCATAATTCGCGTTAAAGGAAAAGATTTCAGTAAAAATTTAATGTGTGCATAAAGTTTGTAGTTTAACAAAGTATCAACAATCTATTAAAATGATCAGTCGGTATAAATTCTAGAGATGTTTATTCTGAAAATTAATAGATGGTTGAAATAAGATTAAATGTCGTATAAGAAAAGACTTTACATAGATTATTTTGGGCTGCTGTTGCTATGAGAATCAACTGTTCAGCAGTTTAACAATTGATCAATGTTATTCTGCTTATTGCCTAAGATGATAAATTTGTATTGTCTTTACAAATAGCTTTTTTAAATGTTAAACCTAATTTAATCCTCTAAAAAATAAAACGGATTTAGTGATGAATTAAACAGGTTACAGAAGTCAACATTTTAAGATGTTGTGTAATGTTTTATGATGCAATTTTATGTGTTGCATAAGGTTTCAATTGGCAAAGTTTTTATAAATATTTAAAGGCAGTTTTAAAAATGTGTGACGTAATTAATAATATTGTTTGTTGGGAACCACAGGAACAAACACCAGTTCATAAGAGTTTTCATCTCGATTTATTTCTGTTGAATATTTTCTAACACAACGCTTGTTAATGTTCATGAAATACAATCTAACAGTGCAGGCTGGCCAACATGACCACCGCAACACAAAGCGTGACCTCTCTCTTCGCTGGCTAAAGGTGGACTCTTTTTTACCCATAAAATTAATGTTCCACAGGACACTCATTAGGAGTATAGTAACCAAACCATTCATGTATTTACCCATTCATCGAATAATCCCTCCAGACATCTAATTTGTATATTTGTGGTGATAGAAAATCGTATAGTTCAATGGACGTGAACAATAATTTAATAAGATTAAGATTCCTGGTGCCGTACTTTGTATGTTGAGCGACAACGTAATCCCCTTGACCGGCATAGCTTAATAGATACATGAAATACTTAGAATGATTAGAATTTCCGTGTCAATACCTCTTACCATTTTACCAACTGGGATAATACAGTATCTAAGTTACAGATTTCTCCATTTAGAATATTGTATCTTTGACCTTTCAAATTGTTGACTTTTACAGTGAATGTAAGGTATGTCATGTTTCTACTTGCAAGAGAATCAAATCCTATAATCATGGCCAATATGTCATAAAGATTTTTCTATTAAATGTCCAAACTTCATTTATGTTATTATTGTTCCTAACATTCAAATATTTTCTTTATAGAACCCTTATTATTATAATATAAGATTTATCATTAATTACCAGTGTATAACATAATATTTATGTTATAAGAATAAACAATATACATATGCTACGTTACAAATGCTATATTTTTTTATTTTTTTTTAAGGCTACCACAGAACATTCAAGCTTTTTTTCAATACTCAATTTACTTAATCATTTTACATGTTCTAAGAAAACTTTAATTGAATCTATACTCCAACAAGAACAATTCACAAGATAACATCCTTTCAGTCCTCACATAATCCAGCCTTTAAGGCATGGTCAAAAACTGTAAACCCCCAAAACAACAACAGATGACATCTTTTAAATTTCATATATTTTGTTTTTAATGCCATTTTGTCCATGGCATTAATCAGCTATATGGTCCAACTGATTAGGCTTAAGAGACCGGGGCCATCAGTTTTCTTTTCTGATGATATACTGATGACTCTTACTGGTTTTTAAGAGGCCGCATGTATGGCTCAATCTTAATGAAACCTGATCAGAAGGTTTTTCTTGACAATATCTAGGCCAATTGTGAATCTGGGTAATGTTAGTCCACAAACTAGGTCAGCAGGTCAAGTGTTAAAAAAACCTTGTTATCCCTATAGAGACCAAATTTATGACTCAATATTTAACAAACCGGGTCAGAATGTTAATCTTGACTATATTTTGGCCAAGTTCAAAACTTGGTCCAGTGCGTACAAAATCTAGGTTGCTATATCCACTCTCAAAAAGGGAAGCCACATTTATTACTCAATCTTAATGAAACTTGGTCAGAATGTTTATCTTGACAATATCTAGACTAATAATTATGTTTCAATCTGAGTATGGTTGGTTCAAAAACTAGGTCACCAGGTCATTAGTCTTTGACAATGGGTGTAACTTTAATTCTGGTGAGCAATTCAGGGCTATTGTGGCCCTCTTGTTTTATTCTGAGACTCAGATATTTCATAAGTTTTATTGTTACTCAATCTTGCATTGGTTCCTCCAGGATTTTTTGTTTGACGTGAATTGTGATGTAGATTGTAATTGATTGATTACATTATATTATGTGGAATTATTTATGACATGATTTGTGACATTTTTTCAGACAGAAATTGTCATGTAAATTGTGATATAATTTCGTTTTTGTGATGTGTGTTGTGGCTTGAGTGTTTCCAACAGAGCTGCTCAAAATTAGCAATATTAGAAAAGATATTTCTTAGTTTTATTCAGGTTTCCTTTTATGCTAGATATGTGTATAATGCAGAGACTATTTAGCCTTTTATAGCATAATTTAATGATGTGAATAATTTATTTTCCTTGATTGAATAGTTTCCTTGGCAAGTTTGGTTCGAACCCATTATAATCAGTTTTATGGTGATAAAGTTGGGGTTGCGGTTTATAAAAAAATAAACCGCAACTTTAACTTTAACCTTTTTTAACTTTATGGTGATAAATTAGACAAACTAGAAATTGCATGTCATTTTAAATTACAGATACATGATTTGTCTTCAAAACAATTTAAAACAGGTGAATTACATGTATAATGAACACTCACTTTAGTGTTTTCAAGTTTTCCAGTATGCATTTGAACATTTCATGGAAACTAACTTTGTAAGAAGGGCAACGCTGTTGTTTAAGTTTAGCCTTGTACAGTCTTTTCTATATGAGCCCAATCAGTAATTTTAAAATATCAATACATGTATGTTAAAATTTTTCTAGCTGAGCTGAATTGACTTCATTAAATTCCTGCATTATTTTTAATTATATTTTATTTTTATGATAGGTTTAATATTATTATTTTCATCCTCATCACAAAATACTGAACATAAATCATTGAACAACAATGTCCTTATGGTTGTCAAGCAGTATGTGCATGACTTGCTTGTCACACTTTGCAGACTATGGACTGACTGCTCATAAAAAGTAATTGTTTAAAAACAACAGCGCTTTGTTTCTTTCTGCTAGTTTGTTTGTATTTCCAAACACGGCTTCACTGTTGTTATTGCGGAAACAGAAAATATAAGTTTGTGGAGCAAACTACTTTCACATTTTTTAAGAGATTGTATGCCTTTTTGCATGAAGGCCAGGGACAGCATTCATAAAGTAGGCCTGAAGGAAAACCTATAGAAATGAGCCTCACTTTGGGAAAACGGGGCATAATGCATGTATGTCATTTGTTGTCCTAGATTAGCCTGTGCAGTCCACACAGGCTTATCAGGGACATCACTTTACTCCTAATCTTGATTTTGGCTAAGGAGAGACTTTCTTTAAACGAAAAATACCATGCAAGCAGGAAAGTGTTGTCCCTGAATAGCTTGAGCACAGGCTAATCTTGAATGACACATTGCACACATGCATTATGCCCTGTTTTCCCAGATTTTGCACATTCATTAAACCACGTTTTAATGTTCATGAACAATTCATGAAATTTCCTCGAATCTTTTGCAGCAGGATCACTCTTAAAAGAATTACAATAAACTTAAAACATATCTTATATGACCATTTGCATGCAGACTTTAATTGGTTCTTTCGTTAAAAATGAGTACATGTTTGCAGTGTAATGAAGGGTGTATTATAATTAAAGCAAAATTGGAATAAAATTGAATATTATCAATATTGGTTGTAATTAAAGCACAAGCCTGACTACTTAGCCCTTCACTTTTGAATTCAAAACATCATTCTTGCTAAAATGAAGGATTCTAAGCTTTATATTATAAAGCTGACTGCTGACTTGTTTAAATACTCTCACATTATTTTGCATCCATTTTGGGCTAACTTGTTATTGCAACCCTGCAAACACAGCTAGTTTGACAAGGAGTATATTAAAGTCAGGCTGTCGGTTGGTTGATTGGTTTGTCAGTTTCTCAGCATAAAATGTTCTAAGTTTGTAAATTGAACTTCTACATTTCCCAAGTGATTGAATTAGAACTTAAAATATTTTATCACTGTAAAATGTAGATGTGCAAGGTAGGTACCTTTTTATTCTTAATATCCAAATATTTCTGAGTATTGTGCCCTGCAACTTAATAGCCATTTTTATGACAGAAGCATAACATATTTTATAGTTTGTCAAGTGATTTACTGCTTCTGCATTTCTCTAGAGATTGAATTGAAACGTTAAATATGTCATCACCATAATGTCTAGATATGAAATTTCATTTTAAATTTATTCCCAATTAACCCTTTGAGCGCTGGAACCGGATTTTGAAGGCCTTTGCAAACAGTTTGGATCCAGATGAGACGCCACAGAACGTGGCGTCTCATCAGGATCCAAACTGTTTGCTATTCTGATAGTAGTCTTTGAAAAAAATCAAAGAAAATGCTAATTTTAGAAATTTAGCAGACAAAATTTTAGCAGACGACAAATTTCCCAGCATGCAAAGGGTTAAGTACTTGTTTCAGAGTTAAGTGCCTTTGAATGTAGCCATTTTCTGGCAGTAGCATAAATGTTCTATGTATGCATGTGGAGCAAACTTGTTCAACATCTCTCAAGCAAATGCATTGAAACTTTAAATATTTTATTGCAATGAAGTGTAGATGTTTAAGATAACTTGTTCATGCCCACTGATCCCTGTGTTCCTCAGTACAGTGCCATTATCAAACTTAGCCACTTTTGGGCAGAAGCGTACAATGTTCGAAGTGTGTAGAGCGAACCACTTTTACATAATCGCAACGGATTGAATTGAAACTTGAAATATGTAATCATCATGAAGTGTTACATGTGTCAGCAACTGTTATCTTCAGTCGATCTTTAAAAGCAGCAGTACAATGTATTATTTTGATCAAGCTCAGTTTTTCAGAGTTGTGTGCCCTTAAAATTTATCATTTTTATGGCAGAAACATAAAATATTAGCAAACATTAAGGACCAAACAACTTCCCTTTTTTTCAAGGGATTGAATTTTAACTTAAATTTGTCATCACCATGAAATGTAGATGCGCAAGACACAATTTTCATGCACAGTTATCCGCATTTTCCGGAGTTATGTGCCCTTGAACTTAGCCATGGGCAAGGCTGCTATGCCTGTGACAAAGCAAGGGTTATTTTAGTCACATTTGCGACAAAACTCTAGTTTGTTTACTTGTTATACAGTTTTTAAAGGAAATAAGTCAATCTATGGTGTCTATCTATCTTACAGTGGAAAATGATCAATCGTAAAACAGGGGTGTGAAATTTATTCAGTTATTTAACACTTTGGTGAACTGTGTAGCTTTGACCAACGGTGCATCATTGTTTGTAGTAATGATAATCTAATTAAGTTTACCACAACAAGACATCAATAATTGTTGATTTTGTTTACCAGTGTTTTTAAGTTTAAAATAGCAATTAACTAATGAGAATGAAAAACAAATTACATAATTATATATGGGTAAGCTTTTTTATGTTTGTGCTGGTTTTTGCTGTGTATACGTTTGGTGCAATATTTTCAGAAATGAATGCAGTTTGTTTCTATTTGTATGGTGCAACATGCTTTATTTTTAGCAATTTTCTGTCAAAATTATGTGCCACATGAATCTTAATCACTGCTGTTCAAGCCATTTAAACTGCAATCAACAGGGGTTTATGGCACAGCATCACGATGCATAACTTAACTTTGTACATAATTCATTTTTAATATGTCAACAGTAAAAACTTGACATTTGCTTTTTTAAGTAAAACTACTTTTATATATATAAAAAACACAATTAAACAAAAGCCTTTTATTGTGTACAGTGCTTTTTTATTAGTTAAAAAAGTAACCTATTTTTATTTCAGTAATGAGTAAAAATTATGCTATAGTTCTCATAGCATGCAAAAGTTGTTTCTTAATAATGAATTGTATTTGTTTTAGCTGCCACTCCCCTAGCGATGGAAACTGAAGGGTATAATCATTGTAGTTTGACGTTTTTTTCAGCCAGTATTTATGTTGTAGAACTGCTTTCTACTGCTTGTGAGACTAATCTACATAGAGGAATGCTATTGGCTTGTGAATAAAAAGGAGCTGCACTCTGGAAAAACGGGGCTCGAAGCATGTGCATTTGTTTAAAGGACATCTCTTCTTAGTAAAAAGCCAGTTAAAGCGTCATCCCGCAGTCTGATCTGGGAGGACACTTTGTGCACATGTATTAAGCCCCCTTTTCCTAGAGCGCTGCTCCAATGTTGCTGCACTTGTTAATATTATCATTGCACTGAATTGTTTACAACTACTGTTTGCATCAAACTGGAACATTTAAGGCAGAAATATAATAGAATTGATCATTTACAGCATCATTTTGCATTGCAGTGCATCATTATTGCATTACAATGGATCATTGCATTTCGCATATAAAACAGTGCTTTGGATCTTTAACAGGATCTGTTACCTTCATTAAATCGTTTGTAACAGCAGCACACTGCAATAGATCATTTACAGCTGCAATACCCTTTATTAGATCATTAACAGCAACATTACACTGCATATCATCCTTTTATGCACCTTTACCTTTCATTGCATCTTTTACATCAACAGTACACTGCATAGGATCATTTACAGCAACAGTCCAATGCATTGGATCATTTAAACCAGCAGTTCTTGGCATTGGATCATTCACAGAAGCAGTACTTGGCATTGGATAATTTACATCAGCAGTACACTGCATTGGATAATTTACATCAGCAGTACACTGCATTGGATCATTTACATCAGCAGTACTTGGCATTGGATAATTAACATCAGCAGTACAATGCATTGGATAATTTACATCAGCAGTACTTGGCATTGAATAATTCACATCAGCAGTAATATACTTGGCATTGGATAATTAACATCAGCAGTACACTGCATTGGATAATTTACATCAGCAGTACTTGGCATTGGATAATTTACATCTGCAGTACACTGCATTTAATAATTTACATCAGCAGTACTTGGCATTGGATAATTTACATCAGCAGTACACTGCATTGGATAATTTACACCAGCAGTACTTGGCATTGGATAATTTACATCGGCAGTACTTGGCATTGGATAAATAACATCAGCAGTACACTGCATTTGATAATTTACATCAGCTGTTCAGCAGTACACTGCATTGAATCACTTACTGCAACCTTTGTGTACACTCAACATTTATTTGCGCTCTTTCATTTACAGCCACAGTAACTGAAAGAATTTGTGTCACTGTAGATCTGACATTTGTGTGGCCAGTATTTATGTTGCTAAATAGCTTGCTTCTGCTTGTGAGACTAATCTTTATAGCGGAGTGCTATTTACTGTAGAGATGTAAAGCTGCTGGTACAAATTCTCTTGTCACTACACATATCAAGTGTTGCACTGGATCATTTTCATTCCAATACACTTTACTGCACTTTATCATTTACAATTCAAATCCTATGGCTTGGATCATTTACAATTTCAATACACTTCATAGGATCATTTCCACCCTGAATATGTACTCCAACTTACAAAACAATGAAGCAATGCATTATGAGCATGTGAGCAATAAAATGTTACAGATCTTTTCAAGCAGCTACATTTGTATATATTGGCCAGCTTCAAAAACATAGATTTATTCAACGTTCGGTTTGTCTAAGGTCATTCTTGGAAATTGTTTATATTAGTCAATGCAGGTTTGTTTCGCCTGATAACATAGCCCTAATTATTTGGTCATATTCCCGATGGCAAAAAGATTTTTTGTTCCAAAATTCAGAACCAAAATTCTCAATCGATGGTTTGATTCATATGTTTGGAAACAGAGCTGTTAAGTATGAAAATAATTAGTTTGACGTTTTCATATCTCTTTAACTTATATATTTATGTTTAGTGTTTTCTGTTGTTTTTTTAGGTGAGTTTTATCAATAATTATTCAAAGGTTCTAAATCAAGCAATAATACTTTTTCCAAATCTAAAGTACATTGATGCATAAATTCCCAATGTCACTGGTATAAGATATATTGATAAATATTTTGTGAAAAAGTCTTGCAACAGATTGGATTATTCAACCAAATGCTATTATTTACCAAAAAATATGAACCCATGATTTGTTAGATGAATTCAAATTGATGAGTAGCACCTGGTCAAGGGTGATGCAAGTTAACAACACAGGAAAACTGGGCTTTATGCATGTGCGTAAAGTGTCATCTAAGATTATCCTGTGCTCTCTGCACAGGCTTATCAGGAAAGACACTTTCCACATAGACATGATTTTTGTTTAGAAGAGAGTTTGTTTGAACAAAAAAATCTATAAAAGGGGAAAGTGTTGTCTATGATTAGTGTGTGCACACTGCACAGGCTAATCTGGGATGAAACTTTAAGCACATGCATTTAGCCTGGTTGTCCCAGAATGCACTTCATACTGTTGAAATTGCTGGCATACAATATGTCCATGATGAACATTCATAAAATAAAGAGTCTCTGTTTGTTGCTATTTAATCTGTAAAACATGTGGTTGGTTTCAGACTCCTGGATCCGTTGGTCTTCCTTGGAAATCATTGGCCTGACAGAAGACACCAGTCCTTCAAGATTGTCATGAATGAACACATGCTGTGATCTTCTATAACTGTGATAGGAACTGTTTTGCAGAAAACTTGAAAAATTATGCAATAAAAATAAAGATAATAAGTGCACTTCGATGACAATATGTACACAAATGTTCTAAACTCACTGCAAAGAAGAAGTGCAGTCCACACATTGTTCTTTATTGAAAAGATATGAACATTGCATGCACACTTATTTTATGATATATCATAAAAATGTTGTTGAAGTCAAGTTTATTATTGTACTTTTATGAGCCTGTACTTAAATTAAAATACAAATTAGTAACTGGATTCAATTACATATGACTTCTTTGAGTAACTTGTATTAAATAAGAGCTGTATTTCTCCTTTTGAAAAACTGCTCTCTGGTCTAGACTAATTTATTTATTATATACATTATTCTTTCCCCATATACTTATTATAGTTTATAGTTTCGTTTAATGATTAGTTGATGATGTGATTGTGTTAAAATAAAAATGTGTCTGTGCTTACTTTTGTCTGGTCTTCTGTCAAAATCTTGAATAGCTTGCAAACATTGACCTGATGCTTGTGATCTTGACTAACACCCTTAACCCTTTGCATGCTGGGAAATTTGTCGTCTGCTTCAATGTCGTCTGCTGAATTTCAAAAATTAGCATTTTCTTTGTTTTTTTTTCTAAGACCACTATCAGAATAGCAAACAGTATGGATCCTGATGAGACGCCACATTCTGTGGCGTCTCATCTGGATCCAAACTGTTTGCAAAGGCCTTCAAAATCTGGTTCCAGCGCTCAAAGGGTTAAGTTATGTACACTATATCCATGCTCAGTTTTGTTTGTACAGAATCTGATGCTCCATGAGATAATAAAGCCTTGCTCTGGGAAAACAGGGTTTAATGCATTTGCATAAAGTTTCGTCCCAGATAAGCCTGTGCAGTCCGCACAGACTGATCAGGGACTTTCCGCTTTTATGATATTTTTGTTTAAAAGGAGTCTCTTCTTTGTGAAATCCAGTTTAGGCGGAAAGTGTTGTCCCTGATTAGTCTGTGCAGACTGCACAGGCTAATTTGGGACAACATTTAACGCACTTGTATTAAGACCAATTTTCCCAGAACGAGGCTCAAATGATTACTTAACAGTACATTAATGGGCTAAGCTGGTATCTCCTTCTTTGATTCTACTTTGAAGACATATATATATTCAACATAAATATCGCAAAACATGTGTTTTCCAAATTTGTGACGGGGGTATAAATTAATGGGACCCTTATACCACTGACTGCAAACAGGAGTCCGCTATCAGTAAACAACCTCTGTCAATATTTGAGCCTGGCCCTGTGAAAAGGGGGTATAATGCATGTGCGTAAAGTGTTGTCCCAGATTAGTATGTGCAGCCCTTACAGGCTCATCATGGAAGACACTTTCTGCCTAAACTGGATTTTCCTCAAAAACAGTCTTCCTTTCAACAAAAAATACAATCAAAGTGGAAAGTGTTGTCCCAAATGAGCCTGTGTGGACTGCACAGACTGATCTCGGACAACACTTTATGCACATGCATTAAATCCCCTTTTCACAGAGTGTGGCTCATATGTATTACCTTTGCAACGTTTTATAATCAAATCGCATGCCCCAATTTATCACAGTGGTATTGAGGTAATGCTTTGTTTTCAAACATTGTCAAGACATTTAAATGTACATGCCAAGTTTCAGGATCATATTTTTCAGGTATAAATTGTTTGATTTTTTGCAGTATTAAGTGTTGTTCTATGTTTAGCTCACCAGAGCAGGAAGTGGTAACCCACAGTCCGGCATTGTGATCCTGCACCATGCATCATCAACTGTAAGCTTGTTAATACTCTAGAGGCAAAGTTGTTCAACCAATCTTGATGAAACTTAGTCACAATGTTGGTCTTTACAATATCCAGGCTGTGTTAGAATCTGGGTCATCTGCTTCAAAAAACTAGGTCAACAATTCAAATCTTTGAAAAAAACCATTTTCACACTCTAGACTCTAGAGGCCACAATCATGACAAAATCTTGATTAAACTTTGTCAGAATGTTTATCTGAATCAATATCTAGACAGAGTTTGAATCTGGGTTACGTGCATAAAAAAAACTAGGTCACCAAATCAAATCTTAGAAAAAATCTTGTTACTGCTCTGGAAGCAACATTTATGACACAAAAAAATCTTAATAAAACTTGGTCAGAATGTTTATCTGAACAGTATCTATGCAGGGTTTTAATCTAGGGCCTGTGTGTTCAAGAACTAGGTAGCAGGTCAAATCCTAGAAAATATATGTTACCACTTTAGAGGCCAAATTTATGATTCGATCTTCATAAAACTTGGTCAGAATGTTTATCTTGACAATAGCTATCCATGTTTGAATCTGAGTTATGTGTGTCAAAAAACTAGGTCACTAGGTAAAATCTTGAAAACCTTGTTACCACACGAGAGGCCACATTTATTAATTCTGATCACGATGAAATTGGTCAGAATATTTATAATGGAAGTTTCTAGAGCGAGTTTGATTCCGGGTCTTGTGGGTAAAACAAATCTTGGTCAAATATTGATAAACTTATAACCTTTCTAGATGCAACATTTATGACTCAGTCTTGATGAAACGTTGTCAGAATGTTAACCTTGTGAATATCTAGGCCATGTTTGAATCAGGCAACATGCATAAAAAATTAGTAAACCAGATCAAATTTAAGAAAAAAAAGTGGTTACCACCCTAGAAGCTGCAATTATGGCTCAAGTTTTTCTGAACTTGGTCAGATTGTTTATTTGACAATATCTAGAGTTTGAATCTGGATCATGTGTGTCCAAAACTTAGGTCACCAGGTCAAATCTTAGAAAACCCATATGTTCAATCTAGAAGCCACATTTTTTACTTGTATGCTGAAATTTTTCTCCTGTTGGTGCAGCTCAAGTTTCACGTCAAGTGTATTCAATCTTGATGAAACATGGTCAGAATGTTTAAAATGACACTATCAATTTATGTTTGAATCTGGGTCAAGTGGGGTTACAAAAACAAGGGCACTAGGTTAAGTCTACCGCATTTGTTGTACAAATAACTCAGTTAAGCGCTTCAGGGCCATCATGGCCCTCTTGTTCTATTTTTATTAATAATATTCTGATATTTAACCTCTAGAGAAATAATAGGCCATGCATAATTCTATCATCACTCAATGTTTCTGTCAAGTGTCATGATTATATCCTATCCATTTTTCAAATTGATTCAGTATTTGAAGACAAACACATGGGCGAACAAATAATAACTATAACAACTTTAGTTGTATATGCATAACAATGCTCATGACTAAGTGTTATGTACTTTTCAAGATATTGAAAAATTACTTATGTTTTATGCAGGTATGTGCAGTGTCAACTTTAAGCTCTTTATCACTCTAGGGGCCACATGATCTTTCTCAAATTTTATGAAACTAGATCAGAATGTTTACCTTGACAAAATGTAGGCCGTGTTTTAATTTTGGTCACGTATGATCAGCAACTAGGTCATGAGGTAATTTTTTAGAAAAACCTAGTTACCTATTTAGGAGGGACATTTATGACTCAATCTTGATGAAACACGATTAGAATATTTAGTGTGGATAATACCTAGACCACGTTGGAATATGGATAATGTTTATCCATAAACTAGGTCACCAGGAGAAATCTAATCTTGGAAATGTATAGGCCAGTTTCGAATCTAGGTCACCTGTAACTAAAAAACTAGGTCATTTGTCGAATCTTAGTGAAATCTTGTTTCAGCTTCATCAGCTGCATGTATGACGCAGTATTTATTAAACTGGGCCAAGTGTGTCAAAAAACAGGTCACCAGGTTAAACTTTATAAAAAATCTACTTTACTACTTTAGAAGACACGTTTTAACCAAAGACCTATCAATATACATATGTATATTGATAGGTCTTTGTTTTAACCCAATATTGACTACATTTGGTAATAATCTTTATCTTGACAATATAGGCCATAGGGAATCTGGGCAACGTGTGTCAATGTCAAATCGTAGGTTCACTTTGTTACCACTTAAGAAGAAAAATTAAGGACTCAGTCTTGATTAAAATATTAGTCGGAATGTATATTATTGCGCTATCTTGGCCAAGTTAAAATCTGGATCACGAGTATCCGAAACTAGGTTGCTAGCTCAAATGTTAGAAAAACATGTTACCACTCTAGAAGCGGCATGTATGGCCTAATCCTGATGAAAGATTTTCCAAATGTGTGTCTTCACAATATCAAGACCGTGTTTGAATCTGTGTCAAATGCGGTAAAAAAAACTAGGTCACCAGGTATCGTCTTAGGCAATGGGTATACTTTGAACTCAGATAAGCGCTTTAAGGTCGTAATTGCCCTCTTGTTTTATACTTACCGTTATAGCAAACTGAATATCTTTGGTAATGTTTTAGTTCTCACGGAATTCAGTTTTGCGGACAGACATACGTACATACTCACGAATGCATACTTTATGTGGGTAAGTAATGCTGTTATGGGACTTATAATAGATTCTTAAAAACAATTTATGAATCGCCTTTCCACTTACATAGTGACTTTAACCACCAGTGGATAAGAATGGAGTGACGAAGAAGGTACAGAAAATCAATCTGATTGAATTGGACATTTATTGCAAAATGTCGTAAACTTGAACAAAAACATCCAAATTAATATAATTGATTAATGACAAGTTCTCTTCTTCCCTGCTGGGCAAGCAAGGCAAGAAACCTCCTTATAAAAGTATGCATGTAAACGCGTAAAGCATACACGAAGGCACACATAAAAGTCATAAATGAGTAGGGCAAGAAAACATGAAAAGCAATATAAAAAGAAATACAAATGCAGCAATCTTCATGACAATGTTAAAGGCATAAGTTAAATGTACACATAGAAGGCGACATGAACAAAAATGGCGGAGTCGAAATGGGGGTAGGTATGTTTTCAAGCAGCTTTCTGCTAACAGCGTTCCCTTAGTCTGCAAAACGGGCGCTTCCCTTTGTCTGCAAAAGGACGCTAGCCGCGGATGACGTCATCTGTCACGTGACACAGATGTTACGCTAAATTAGGCAACCTATTCGCACCATGCGCATCCTCCCTGCGTTTTTACGTAACTTAGATCCAAGTTCGATTCATAAAAACTTTTATGTATGCATACAATTTCATTTAAATCGAATATTAAATACTTGCCCATCAGATTACAACTTAAGTCACATTACGATCTTTTTCGTAAGCACGGACATATAGACGGATGGAGGGCAAACCTTGAGACCCCTGCGGTGAAACACCGATATGGGACCAAATAAGTATCCTATGAGAAATAAGACAACAAGTTGCGTCTTACATCAAAGCATAAGACGTTTTGGTGGATCGTACAAAAATGGGTGACTGCCTATGATGCCCTTACGCAAAGTTAGAAAAAAAATAGAACAACTATTATAACCGACTTAACTCGCGATATATTGTAAAAATGCTTATAAAATGAGAACTGAGGCATAGAATGCAAACGTAGAGTACGGTAATATAATGGCCTCAGTGCATTTTTAACACCTTGTTATATACTATTTTGGTCACTTTCGCATTACTATGCATGTGCTTACTGCTAATTTATTGTCAGTTTCATATATTTAACGATGAACTGGACTGGTTCAAGTGATATGAATAAACTTTATGTTCTGTTCTGTTCTATTCTGGTATTCCGACATGTGTCATAATATCCTGGCCCCACTTACTCAATCTTGGTTAGAAACAATATCCCATTCATATTTTAAAATGTCAACTAAGAAAAGTTTCGCCGTGCAGGTTTAAAACGTGTTTCAAAACGGTTTTGGGTGGTCCTTCAAAAACTGGTTCTTTGCAGACCTGAATACTTCAACTCAACTTGTCCATAATGTAATTTTCCTTCATTGGTCATGGCATCATAACGGGAAATTCAATTCGTAATGTTTCTTGCCTACTCACTCTGAATATGTCTAGACGTTACTTGTATACTAACTAAACATGTAGATCGGAAACTGCTTGCAGTTACTTGTTTGTATAAATCGGCGCCATATTTTCAAATAATAATATTGTCTTTACATAAAAACGCATACTCTTGTCTAGTTTCTTGACTAGCTTCGCTGTATTCGTCAACGACCAAACAATCGAGTCAAACAGTAACGTAAATAAATGCTACGCTTGCCCTGACGTTGATGGACTATTTACGTTGACATACGACACGTTTGTCAACGCTTCCGTTCATCGAATGTATCGGGGCGTTACGCGCGCGGCACCAGCGTTAAACGCGTTCACGTCGGTAGACGCTTGCGGAGCGTCGTTGTGAAAGATGCGCCATAGGAACAGGTTGCTAAAGCATTTGTTTGGATAGCATTCTCTGTAAGTACTTTGTACTAGTGTAGTTTGGCCGCTATTGACTGAATGTTCACATCACGTCGAAATTCGATATACCACAACACTGTTTATATCTAAATCTACGTTCGAAAGTCCATTTCTTAGTTCGTGTAATTTCATGGATACTATGAAAGATGTTTTGAAGTTATTGAGATTGCATATAGATGAACTCAGTATATACGGTGCTGATACATTATCTTGGGTTTGAACAAAATTTTCGGAAGAAAAATAATTACCTACCAGCATATTCATAGGTAAAAGCTTTATGAAAAGCAATTGCAATCGCAACCTTTTGTAAAAACGCATGAAACATTGATAATTCTCAATCTATGAGAAATTATATCTCGGCAATTAAAAATCAAGTTGAAGACAATTTTACCGTATTCGAGCCCCGCCCCCTTATATGAATATGTTCTAATATTTGTCTCGATGATAACAAACTTGCGGCTAATTTGCAGGTCAATGTTTTACATCAAAACAAGCGTTTGTAACAAATCTTCATCTAGCTACGTATTTTGTACAAAGCGCGCTGTGTTATTGTCAATTTTTGCTAAATGAAGAAATAGATAAAACTAGTAATTCAAATGTTTTTGATGTTGTTTTTTTCGAAACGTATTGTGAATTTAAAACAAAAATGTTAAGAAATAACACATTTCAGTATATGGTATAGTATAGTATTTGGTTGTCGTCTGATCAGTGCGGTGGTGCAATAGTTTCGTCGTTTGTTAACGCCTTATAATGCTTTGTATAACAATTGGCCTAACGATACCCAATCATTAAATGCAATTATTCGGCTACATCAATTCCTCTTAAAATGAATACTTAATATTTAACAACTTCTCATAACTTCTCATAGTTCTAAATTTCTTTCAGATAGAACAAGTTTTTTTTTAAGTGCGGCGACCAAAAAATATTACGTCATCGTGTGTCCAGCCAAGCGCGGGATAGTATTGTATTACGTCACCGTCGAATACAATTTTACTTTTACTGACATATGAAAATTAAGATCATCTGGTATTGATATGTCTGTTTTACATGATATTCATAATATGAATGTCGTTTTAGTTATATTATATAATTATATATTTATTTTTTTAGTTGACTTTATCATTTTTAGCTCGGCTGTTTTCGAAGAAAATCCGAGGTATTGTCATAGCCCTCTCGTCTTCCGCCGACCGCGTCGTCGTCGTAGTCGTCCGAAAACTTGAACATTGGCCATAAATTTTGCAATATTGAAGATAGCAACTTTATATTTGGCATGCATGTGTATCTAATGGAGCTGCACATTTTGAGTGGTGAAAGGTCAAGGTCATCCTTCACGGTCAAAGGTAAAAAATTAATAAATCCAGCACCCACAGCCGAGCGTTGGCACCCGCTACGCGGTGCTCTTGTTATTTAATTGAAACAACTCAACTTGTTCTAAATTTTATTTTTTGTAACTTAAGATAGGCATACACAACGAAGCTTTGTAATTTGGCCCTTTACATCCTTATTGCTGCTTCTTCCTGAATTGCAACACGATGATCCGAATGTTAAACTAAGTGACACTATATCTTTAAAGTTTTTTATATCGAAGACCGGATGTAGTTGATAATCGTTCTTGTTTCATTTGATCGTAAAAACTAGATATATTAGTCGTGTGCTCTGATAATCAACTATGGAATAGTTATTGTTAATAAAATATAAATAAGTTGGAACAAAGTTGGACTACAAATTCGAGGATCGCGGGTTCGATCCCCATCCGGGCAACATACCTTGTGTTGTGTTTGGTCATGATACCCTTTTACGATCATTCTCACCCTACCTTAAAGTAGGGCAGTTGTCAGCTACCGGCACGTTTGTGCTCTAAGTTCTTGTAACCAGCTAAAAAAGTGTGTATCGGTAAACTGACCGTCGTAATATGACCGGAATTCTGTTGAAAACGTGTGAAAAATACAACCAAACAAACATATTTTGAATTTGAACCGATATACATGTACTATGAGTATACGTTTTATTTACACTTACATATTATGTAAATAATTATGGACCAAGAGTTTGTATCTCCTTAAAATCGGTTAAATCCCCAGTGCCTTGACTGTTCAAAGGTGATGACACCTGCTGCATTGATGCAGTTAAGATAAGCATGAACAGCTCAGCTCGATAGTGAAGTTAAACTTCAACATTTTATTTTAGAGCTGAATGTGCATAATAAACAATGCCTTTGCAATTTGAGTGTCCACATACATTAATATATTTGCAAGTATGTATGCCCTAACGTTTAAACGCATGTCATTCATAGTTACGTGCTGGCCATGGTGTTCCGTCAGACCAATCAGTCATGGAGGAATCGATTCATTACACATGTGATATGTTAGTATTTACCAAAAGTTTACAGCGATACTTTTGATCTTTGACAGAAAAGAGCCGTATTTTAATTGTTTTAACAGATTACAAAAAGTCACATTTGTACTAACATGTGAGAAAACAAGTTGAGTGTAAACCTATCTAAACAACAAACAAACTTTAGTTCCTATGATACATCTTTTGAGAAAGATAATTGTTTTTCATTAAGTTAGATTTGAATTGTAATACGGGCGTTATCATTGCATACACATTTTCACACCGTATGATGGTAGATTGTTCCGTCGATGACAGACAGTTGAACTCAACCGCGAACAACAGTTAGGTTATATATTCGGTCGGTATATTTATATTACGCAAGTAAGGCCAAAATNTAATAATAATAATAATAATAATAATAATAATAATAATAATCATAATCATAATAATCATTATTATAATAATCATAATACTCATGATGATCATAATAATAATATTATTATTAATACTAATATTTTTTTACCTGAATTGCTACTATTCGTCGTATCATGCAAGGTTAACCCTTATATAGTAAATTGTATGCGCCCAGTCAGATGAGATAGAATCAGTTATAAAAAGCTTTCACGCGCAAAACAAATGTATTTAAAGTCGTGATTTTTAGTTTAATTTAAATTTGACAAAATTAACTTGATACTTATAAAGTACATATAGTATAACAAAAAAAACGACAAACATATAAAAAGGATATTTTTATGGATAAGAAAAACTGTTTGCGAACCATTTAAATAATCTGTATTGAAATCTATATTTAAATAAGTTATATATCAGACAAATTGTGTTATTGTAAAGATTAAAAAAACAGCAACAACAATAACCAAAGTATATTTTTTTTGAAATTCTTCATAAGAAATAAAAATAAACGAACTACAATAGAAACAAATCCGGGTTTTTTTATCTATAAGGTTCCTGCGTATGCAAAGGTGGGTGTGTTCATATCAAGTATTATACGAAAAACAAGTGTCAATCAAACTTAAAAGCAGATTGCATAAAAATGAAATTGGCAAAGATACTCTTCAATATAAAACCACCATGAATTAGTGTCGTGATTTTGTATATTTTATAAACAAACTGTGCGCATTTATAAATTGTATATCTTATGTCTGCGTATGTGCAGACATAATTGATTTATTTATATAAATGTAAGTGTTTAGAAACATGGTTGATTCCAATAAATTTTGCATTCATAATAGTTTTATATTGGTACATAATGATTATCATCGTTTAAGTGATGTATGCAATACGCTCATATGGTGACCATACCCGGATTTTAAACCAGACCCCGGATTTTAAATCGTATTTACCTATATTTACTGATTGGGGTAAACAGTCGTCAAAAGATGAATGTCGTTATATACTTTATTAGACATGGTGAGTAAAGCTCGGCTTGCGAACAAAACAAAACGCATTAATTGAGATTCACTCATCATGAAATAAAACCTAATATTTAATTAATGGAGCCCTATTATAATTATGTTTAACAAACAAACTTGCATCGCTCACTAAAAGAATGAAATAATGAGACAAATAACAAGGATATAAATTCTTGCAGCCATAATCATGCTTGAGTATTACTGGCAAGTTACAAATGTCCTATGCAAGACATTTCAATACCGTCTCTAGGAGAAGGTTTTGTTCAATACAAATTTTTGTCAATTTCGTGTTGACAAAACATAATCATCTTGCAAAGACAACGGTATGCGATTGTTCACTTAATTTTATTTTAAACGCAAGGTTGATCTTCAACAAAATGTTGACAACAATCATCAATTTAAAGGTAAATATGTCCGTAAAATGCAATACACATTATAGTTCATGCTTCTTTAAAGACAATGTCATTTAACGATATGACGACTTTGCAAGCAAGCCCAGGTTGTCGTGAACTAGGCTTTAGCTAGGCACAGTATCACCATATGTTACTCTCATTTGTGCATATCGGGTCACTTACAACAAACCCACATGGGTCACTAACACTTTTGCCAAAATATAGCACAGTATGTCATTATATCTGTTTTATCGGGGCTAATACAACATACGGCACCCATGTCGGACCCATATGCACGGTGTGCAAATATAAGAAACAGTCCAGCAAGTGCGTACATTTTCAAATACACCAACTCATGTGGGCACCTTACAAAAACACAGCCAACATGATTACTACATAAACCATACCCATGGAATACACACTTACAAACTCGTATTGGTAACATCAAGAGGCAACAATAGAAAGTCCACATGGATCCCAAACAAAACATACACGTGAATTGCAATTTAACAAACTCAAAATTCTAACCGCAAGAAGTTCACAAAAATCAAACATATATACTAATATAGGTCAGAAAAAAGTCCATAAATTTGGGTCCGATGTTAGCGTGTTTAGCAGATGAGCACCATGTCGGGCCCATAGGCATGTTTTAATACTATCAGAACCAGCGGGGTCCCAGGTAAACAAAGAGTCTTAGTTAGGTTCGCTGGAAGCATATCAAGAAGGATCAACCATAGACAGACCAAATTTTCCTCACCAACAGCGTCCATATGTGCAAATGTGCAAACGTATATGGTTACCAGTGGGTTTTATATTGGCTATGGCTATACCATATATATGACGTACCAGAAAAGCAAGTGAGTAAGCAAGTGAGTAAGCGTTCGAATAGCAAATGTCACATGATTACTCAATAAGATACAAGTAAACGTTTCACAGCTCTTAATTCGACATTCGTTTCGATTTACTGAGTTTGTACTTATGAACTTTCAATGTGTGTGAATGTACTGTTAAAAGTGTTTCTTGCGTTTTTTTTTCTGACTGCCTCATGAAAACCTTTTAAATAGCAAAACGTAAAAAATAAATTAAGTAACATAAAGTTATATTTATTGAAAGCCAAATATGCGTACTCTGTATTACAGTATTCACATAGCGAACAATTGAAACGTTGATGAATAAAACACTTTAATTCAAGTTCCGAAAACATTGGACGTGAACATCAATTAATTATATAATTGCATTTGCTGTTTGTACAGTCAAAAAGTCACTCATGTAAATTGACATGCACTCTGTTAACAAATGCCCCACTATTATGTTTAGATGTTAATATACACAAAAAACGATTATTTGGAACGAAATAAAATTTATTTTACATCAGATAAACTGCTCTTTGTATTTAAGGAGCAAATTCATATGTTATGTTCATATTNCGTCCTCAGTCCATGGACAATATGTTCGTAGCAATGATTTTGGCCTTACTCGCGTAATATAAATATACCGACCGAATATATAACCTACCTGTTGTTCTCGGTTGAGTCCAACTGTCTGTCATCGACGGAACAATCTGCCATCGACGTGACGCGTAATACGGTGTGATTTTACGGCGTGAAAACGGAGGGATAAAAAATATGTATACGCTTGTTCCTTTCAATCTGTGTGTGTGCCGTTTTCCGTCATATCCTTCCTGTCTGTTTACCAACTCACACTGTTCCTGAAATAGCTGGTTTATCAGTACTAAATGCACATACTTATGTCAGTAACTGACATCAGCCCATTTTGAATCAGAGGTAGGGGTAGAATGACCGTAGAAAGGATTTCATCAAATCCACACACACGCTCAACATTGCGATCCTTGAATGTGAGTCCAGCGCTCTATCAACTGAGTCAGCTGTCCCGAAAAAATGATAAGTAAATATGGTTAAAACCAAATGCTGATGACGTATGCCTTTAGTGGGAAAGGGGAAAAAAATCGAAATGAAAAAAAAGGATTGAAAACGTGTCCTCCAGTACAGAAAAGACAAATTTGTGTTGAAGTTTAAGTTATTTCAACAAAATGAAACAGGTGACAAAATAACTATCATGAATATTTCACATTTAGGAAGAATGGTTCAGCGGTTCTTCAAATTAATTACTGCTCGTAAAGTAAACTCCACAAACTGAGTAAATATTTAAAAACACTCGTTCTAAAAAGTTATGTATGTCTGGAGTGAACTGATTAATATTAATCACGAATTAAAGAGCTAATGACGCTTAAAATGGGTTACTCAATACTATTTTATTTCGTTAGTTTTACTATGATGCTGAACACCATAATGAGCAAAAATAATTAAATGTTATTATGTATCCATTTTTTTTTCGTGTTGAATAATACATTTACTTTGTTAATTCTTTTGAATATGTAAGTGAAGGATGTAGTTAATGACAGACGTTTATCATGTGTGGCTCTCAAGTGAAATGCTTGTCAATATGCTTTCCGTGTAAATGGCGACATTTATTTGCTCACTGACAGTGTCAATACTATTAAGAGTCAGAGTGTGCGCATAACTATGCTAGTTTTTGGTAATCATAATTCATAAAGGTTTGTTAACATGTTGTTAAATGAACACCGAGTATAAATCATTTATTTTATTAAGCATTGGATGGTTTAAATGTTAAAATCCGATACGTGTTTTTTCAATCACACGGAAAAAGATCGAATGTTGGGTTTAGGAGAAATGATGCGATGTTGTTAATATATTTCAGAAAAAAAGGCTTAACGATATATTCTGAAATGAGGGTTAATCGGTACCCACTTTCAATCACGACCACTATGGTTCATTTTATTTAAAAAAAAAATGCTTATTGTATAGTCCTTATTCATCAATTGTCGCAAAAAAGCTATTTCCTCACCTGATTATATTTTAACTGAGTATATTTCGTTTTGGTCACTGGTTGGATTGCAAATTGTTTTCAGTGATATAATGCAAATAAATAATATTCCATAATTGGTTTTCTGCAAAATTATTTTTCATTATATATGACATTCACTTATTTGATACTTAAGTATGTGGTTTTCTACCAAAGTATGTTCAGGATAAAGAACTCAAAGTTTATTAAAGCATAAACAGCTCATTGTCAAATTTATACAAACAATACGACAAATATACATTCACATGAGTCAAAAGAAAATGCTAACTTATACGTGAACTGTTATGAATTCTAGAAAACCATCTGAAAAATTATTGCAAATTATATAGCATGTCAAAGTTATTTGGCTACTGGAGCTCCTGGTTTAATTAACCAGAACATCTTGCTTAACTGTTGTTTCATAATGCACTCACCTTACCTAACATAGTACGTATATATGTTGCGGGAAAGTATGCACGTACGTATTTATTATTCATTGTTCAATAATTTGCACCGGTTATGTAAACTGGTGAAATAAAATCACTTCTTAAGTACGCGTTTTATTTGGATAATCAAACTAATTACATATAAGACGCGCTTTAACAGATTGTGTACTTAGCATAAACTGTGCCGATCATAATTGTTGGTGCTAACCTGTCAATAAAGGAGTCAATGTTGTCGATAACAATGATACACAAACAATAAAACTGCATGTTTTGGGGTAATTTACATAGAAATTTGATCACGCACATTATGTGCAATTAATCATTACTAGGCTATGTGCGGATGTCACCTACACTAGGCCGAAACTTAATGAAATGATAACGAGGCTAATAGTACCTTAAACGTACACACACCAAAAACAAATGGAGTGTTATATTTATAGTAATAGTAGTACAAATAATTAAAGCAATATACCTCTAAAGACGCTTAAACATTGATGTTGGTATAGAACATATGTAGACAAAATCGATACTTAAATAAAACAATATGTGAAATACTGTTTACAAGTTATGTGTTCGTAACATTGATAATGTATTACAGATAAAACTCGCCACATTCAACCTACCGTTGCAAAATAACACTTGCTATATACCACTTTATATTAAAAGCATTGCACTAAATGTGCTTCATACTCGTCTATTTGTTTAATATTGTACATGTACGTGTTTAATTATAACAGATTAATGCTCTGTTTAGCCGTATGTACTTTTCGTAATTACGTGGTTGAAATGTGTGAGAACATTATGTATAAACTTTTTATATAAAACAATTGAAAAATTGAAACACAATATACGAGATGCACAATTTTCGAAACGTATGGACTAATCCAATCTAATTCAGCGACGAACTTATACAACAATAGCTAATAGAGCGCACGTGTTAAATTCGATGGTAAATTATAATACATTATAAAACATCAATCTCTAAACCAATAGAGCGCACATTTCGATTCGATGGAAAATTAAAATACATTACAAAACATCAATCATTAAATAGAACATAATTGACATTTGTCAAGCGCATCCAGTAAACATTCTTTTCATAGCTCCTGTATTAACAATGTTATGTAATTAGCTCGCATTCCTGCTTCCATGTGGAGTATGCCGAATGTCCATACGGTGTCAGGGTTAAATATAACGCTGCACTTTGTGTAACTAAAATGAAAAGCTGTAATATGTTACACATAACAATCATGACAAAGAGCATTTGGCGAAAAAAGATAAATGTCTTGACCAAAGTGTTCGTATATCAAAGATTTTTTTTGATCCAGTATTCACATCCAAAGATGGAGGTTACTTGATTTTTACACAACCTGTGTATGACCTATAAATCATATAAATGTCTTCAAAATGATTGTCAAGCCTTGAATATGTATTTAAAAAACTAGGACTGATATTCCAACCACTTGATACTTGTATAAATGGGAGATCTTCATTAATAATTAATGTTTTGTGGAAATTCCTTTTCGTGAAAACATTGTTAATTTAACTTTTGGCTGACATACACTCGTCATATGTAAATTATATTCGCATAAACTTAATTGGCGACGCACGATATACACTGTAGTTTATGATATTTTGAAATGCTAAAATAGCAACCATCCCGAGCGAAGAGATCTGTTCAAAAAAANCATAAAAAAAAAAAAAAAAAAAAAAAAAAAGATATATGTTTCTATGTGCTCTAAGCTTTAAGTAAATGTCAATGCCATTTTCTATAACAAGGCCAAATCTTTAGTACAAACTAAGAAGATATGTGGGTCATACACGTCGAATATTGAGAATCTTAAAGCCACAAAACAATATTTAAAATGCTGTACAGGGTCAATTCTGCTACACTTATATGGTCAAGTCTTTTGTTTCAATAAATTGACCAATTATAATTGGTGTTTTGAAAATGGGTCTGGAAAAGATTGTTCTTGTAGTTGGTTCCAGTCTGTAATGTGTGTATATACTTAAAGGCCTCATGAGAACATGGCAAATGAACGAATATAAATAACTTACAATGTCATTGAATATTGTGTATAAAAACGTTAACAATTGTTTAAATCTTAAGTCAAGAAAGTTAGGAACATAGTAAAAGTACGTAGAATTTACATACAATTACTTGATTATATTTTATGGCGTTTATTTATGACCTTATTAAACTTTCAATATTGTAGATTATTAATTATCAATGCTTTTTGATGCAAAGCACAGATTCTACAACAAGATTTGTGGTCCAGCTTTTAACAACTTAATGAAACATCACGATGAGGACACTTTACGCACATGCATTAAACGCCGTCTACACAAAGCGAGGCTCATTTGAAACATTTTGTGGTACTTGTTTAACTGAGGTTTTGTATATGAAATCCCAAACATAACTTGTGAGGGGTGCTTCATGAACTATGTTCGACGACCGTTCGCTTACTATCACTGATGCTTTGTCAGTAGTCTGGGCGATGTATCTTCATTTCGTACGCGAACTATTTATCTACAAATCGTTTATTTCTATAAACACAAGGATTGCTTTGCAGTTTTAAAATGCGTATACAATAAAACCGCAATGTTGTTTACTGTCCAAAAAAGCGATAAGCGGAATTTAAATCGATTGAAGAATGTAAAACAAAGATTATTTTTGAATTTATAAGAAGTTCGTTTTAATATAATATTTAGCTCAGATTTGACTATTTGCTGTGTTTTATCGGGTAGTTACACAATAATGCCGGAAACGGTGCACATATACAATATATGCCATGAATAATGACCATGCATTTTCGACTTTGCAGCATAAACAGTAAACCATTTCCTCGACATCGCCGTTTTGGAACATTACTTATGGCTTGTGGTTTATTAAGCTTTTTAGTCTTTATGACTATTCTTGAAATATATAAATCATCACAATTAGCGAATCATATGCCGCAGTTTATTACCTTCCTTCGAAACCGTTTATTTTGTTTCATCGAGAGGCGAGGTTCGATAAGGCCAAAAAAAAAGTCATTTATTGCTAAACCACCAAAACCGCTTGCGTAGGTGGATCGGCTAGTGATTTTGTACTAAACTTTTGTATGATACACGTGCTTTTTCCTACTTACATAAGAATATGCAATGACATGCAGAAATCGTCGAAATCTGTATTTAAACTTACGTATTTAGTTAATTTATGGTCCATTTAGCAAATTTGATGGAGTGTTGCAATCATGATTGCAAACTCAATAGTTAAATAACCGATTTTGATCGAATGCAGAAAAAAATCAAACTATCATGCCAAAATACGTAAAGATCAGCGAAAAATAGTTTAAGTCGGAAACAAACAGGGTTTTTACGTCTTTAAAACGATGTATTGTGATAAATCGGTAATTCCCAAAAACAGTTTCGCGTGATTTAAGAAACCCCACAAATAAATGGAAACTTTCCAGTGACCTCAATCCTTGGTGATTTAGTGTCATATTATCGCTATCACAGTCGACTTTTAATATCATTCAAATATTGCGATATCTGAAAACATTTTAGTTTACTTTTATTGTATGTCTTTTGAACTAAAAGTGCATACAATGGTTAAGACAGGTTTTGCAAGAGTTGTTCATTTTTTTTATAATAGAAGGTCATCGTCAGTATCATAACCATAATCATAATAACCATGATCATGATCATCATCATTTTCATCATCATTAACAGCAGCAGCATCGTCATCATCATCATCATCATTTCCTCCTCCTCCCTCTTCTCCTCCTCCTCCTCATCATCATCATCAGCAGCAGCAGCAGCAGCAGCATAACGATCCTAATAATCCTCATCACAACCAGAATCAGCAGCAGCAGCAGAAGAAGCTTTACTCGTGATAAACCATAATATAGCCTCTTTGGGTCAATTTAGCTAATCGTTCATACTGATGTATGCCAGTTTTCATCGTCCTACTACGCTACATCAAACGTTACAGTTTTTTAAAATGTTCAGAAATTAATGGAGTGGGAGGTTTTGGGGTGTTAACTGTTTTAAACATGACTAATTACTAGTATTAATAATTTATTGTAAAATAGGTTTGAACATCACCAAAGACAATACTTTGCATTAGTCATATCCTTAAAATATGTATTTATTAATAGGTTTAAAAATTGGTTTTATTTCAGAATGCACTAGGCGTTAAGCCCATGGGTACACATACATCTAATACACAATATAGTCAACATTGGTCAATGACAAACAGGGCTGTGTTTTTTCTGACATATTATAGTCATCAGCATCCTTGTAATCCAGATCAGAGGCTGCACAGCTTACAACAAGAACAAAAACAGCAGCAGCGGCAGTATCATTAGCTGTAGTATTGCTATCAATCGTATACGTCGTTTGGTCAACCATGATGATAACTATCATCGGCACAATAATCTCTATCAACATTATCGTCGTCATAATTGTCTTGATCATTAATTTGTAAAAGGCACTTCATTCAAAACTCTGAATAGCTTAAACAAAAATAGACATGTTTATTTTAAAATATGTAAAATATGAAAAAAAAAATAATATACAGGCGTCTTACCGCAAATGTTTTCACCTACTGCACCGGGCTATGACACCACGTGTCTGTCATTCGACCAATCGCCGTTCAGCGAAGTAATTTGTCATAAACGCCCGTGAATTTAATTGGTGTCGCGACAAGTCAAACATATGTTTTGCACATTTGTGGCGGGGGTATAAATTAATGGAACCCGTATACCACTGACTGCAAGAAGGAGTCCACTATCAGTAAACAACCTCTGTCAATATTTGAGCCGCGCTCTGAGAAAACGGGGTTAAATGCATGTATATTGAGCATATACAGGCAATTGTCAAATACATACAAACAATAATGAATTATGAATTCGAGAAAACGATATGAAAAGTTATTAAATATTATATAGCATGTCAAAGTTAGTTTGCCACTGAAACTCTGGGTTTAAGAAACCAGAACATCTTTGTTTAATTTTTTATCATAATGCGCTCGCCTTACCTAACACAGTGCGTATATATGTTGCGGGAAAGTATGCACGTATGCATTTATTATTCATTGTTCAATAATGTGCAACGGTTATGTAAAATGGTGAAATAAAATTACTTCTTAAGTATGTGTTTTATTTTGATAATCAAACTGATTACATACAAGAATTGATTTAACAGATTGTGTACTTAACATAAACTGTGCCGATCATAATTATTGGTGCTAACCTGTCAATAAAGGGGTCAAAGTTGTCGATAATAATGTTATTCAAACAATAAATCTGCATATTTTGTGGTAATTGATCAAGGCATTTGATCGCATACCTTAACTTATCATTGTGTGCGGTAATCACCGGCCCTATGTCGAAACGTTTGAAAATGGAAACGAGGCATCTTGAACTAATGACGCCCCAAACGGTACGCACAGTAAAAACATAAATAGGTTTATTGTATTGTAAAATTAGCACAAATAAATAAACCAACACATTTCTAAAGACGCTTAAACAGTGATATTTGGAAAGAAAAATTGTAAACAAAAATCGATACCTAAATTAAATAATATATTAAATATTGTTTACGAGTTATGTGTATGCAACATTGATAAGAAATTACAGCTAAAACACGACCACATTCAACTTACCGTTGTAGAATAACACTTGCTATATACCATCTTTTTTAAAATAAAAGCATTGTATAAAATGTTCTTCATACGTATCTATTTTAAAAAGGTACAATTATATATATTGTACGTGTTTAATTATAACCGATTAATGCTCTGTCTAGCCGTATGTACTTTTTGTAATTTCGTGGTTGACACATCATTCCATTCCATGATCGAGATATAAAGCGAATTTTAATACGAAATAAACTTATCGCTTTCTTGCTGATATGGCTGGAGAGTGAGCGGCATTTAAACAAATAATACAAGTAATAAAGGGTATAAAACGGCGTAAAATACCTGTCTCGGCATGGACGTCGCCATCTTGTTTGTCACGTGATTACCCCATCTAATGTGTGAGAACATTCTGTATAAACTTTTCACATTAAACAATTGAACAAAAATTTACGAGAAGAACAATTTTCGGAACGTGTAGACTACAAAATCTAATTCAACGACGAGTTGATACAACTGTAATCAATAGAGCGCACGTGTTAAATTCGATGGGAAATTATAATACATTATAAAACATCAGTCTCTAAACCAATAGAGCGCACATTTCAATTCGATGAAAACATAATAAAACAATACAAAACATCAATCATTAAAAAGCATATAATTGACATTTGTCGAGCGCTTCAAGTAAACATTATATTCATAGCTGCTGTATTAGCAATATTGTTTAATTACCTCGCATTCCTGCTTCCATGTGGGGCATGCCGAATGTTCATATGGTGTCAGGGTTAAATATAACGTTGCACTTTGTACAACTAAAATGACAACGCTGTAATATTTTACAAATAACAGTCGTGACGAAGACCATTTTGCGAAAAAGATAAATGTCTTGACCAAAGAGTTCGTATATCAAAGATTTTTTTTTTGATCCAGTATTCACATCCAAAGATGGAGGTTACTTGATTTTTACACAACCTGTGTATGACCTATATAAGCATATACACGACTTCAAAATGATTGTCAAACCTTGAATAGGTATTTAAAAAACAAGGACTGATATTCCAACCACTTGATACTTGTATAAATGGGAGATCTTCATTAATAATTAATGTTTTGTGGACATTCTTTGTTCCTTAAAACATTGTTAATTTAATTCTTGGCTGACATACACTCGTCATATGTTAATTATGTTCACATAAACTTTAGATGCGAAGCACGATATACATTGTAGTTTATGATATTTTGAAATGATAATATAGCAACCATCCCGAGCGAAGAGATCTGAAGATATATATGGTTCTATTTGTTCTAAGCTTAAAGTAAATGTCAAGGCAATTTTCTATAACAAGGTCAAAAGTATAGAACAAACTTTAAAAAAATGTCGGCGATCAACGCCAAATATTGAGAATCTAAAAGCCACAAAATTTTATTTTTAATGGGTACAGCGTCCATTCTGCTACAATTTTGTGGTAAAGTCTTTTGTTAAAAAAAATGACCAATGTTCATTGATGTTTTGCTAACTGGTATGGCTAAGATTGTTCTTGTAGTTGGTTCAATTCTGTAATGTGTCCGTTCAGTGATAGGCATAACGAAAAAATGAGAAATGAACGAATAGAAATAAATTACAATGTCATTGAATACTATGTATCACAAAGTGTAAAATTGTTAAAATCTTTTATCAAGAAAGTTAAGGAACAGCGTTAAGGTACAACTAATTTATATACAATGACTTGATTATATGTTATGGCCTTAATTTATGACCTTATTTAATTTTCAATATTGTATATTTAATTATCAATGCCTTTTCATGCAAAGCACACATTCTACCACATGATCCATCATTTGCGGTCCAGCTTTTAATACCTTAATGAAAGATCACGTTGAGGAAAAATATTTGATACAGTTTTTTGTAATTGTTCAACTGAAGTTTTGTAAATTGAATCCCAAACATAACTTATGTGGGTGCTTCATGAAATATTTTCGACCATATTCGCTTACTAACACCTATGTTTTGTCAGTAGTCTGTGCATTGTATCTGCATTACGTACGCGAAATACTTATCTACAAATCGTTTATTTTTATATCGACCTACACACAACGATTGCTTTTCAGTTTTAAAATGCGTATAAAATAAAGCCGCAAGGTTGTTTACTGTCCAAAACCGGCGATAAGCGGAATTTAAATCGATTCAAGAATGTACAACACAGATTTTTTTTGTTAATTTATAAGAAGTTCGTTTTAATATATTTAGCTCAGGCTTGGCCATTTGCTGTGTTTTTATCCGGTAGTTAAACAATAATGCCGGAAGCGGTGCACATGTACAAAAGATGCTATAAATAATGACCTTTCGATTTTGCAGTTAACCATTTCCTCGACATCGCCGTTTTTGAACATTACAAATGGCTTATGGTTTATTAAGTTTTTAACACGCGTCTGTATGACTATTCTTGAAAGATATAAATCGTTACAATCAACGTATCATACGCCGCAGTTTAATATCTTCATTCAAAACCTTTTACCTTTGTTTCATCGAGAGGCGAGGTTCGATGTGATTTGCTAAAATAGGTGTTTCCAAAACCATTTGGCCAAAAATAAAGTAATTTATTTCCAAACCACCAAAACCGTGAGCGTAAGTGGATCGGCTAGTGCTTTTGTACTTAAATTGTGTATGATACACGTGTTATTTCCCACTTTCATTTTCAGAAAACGCGATGACATGCAGAAATCGTCCAAATCTGTTTTTTTTTTTTTTTTTTTTTTTTTTTTTTTTTTTTTTTTTTTTTTTTTTTTTTTTTTTTTTTTTTTTTTTTTTTTTTTTTTTTTTTTTTTTTTTTTTTTTTTTTTTTTTTTTTTTTTTTTTTTTTTTTTTTTTTTTTTTTTTTTTTTTTTTTTTTTTTTTTTTTTTTTTTTTTTTTTTTTTTTTTTTTTTTTTTTTTTTTTTTTTTTTTTTTTTTTTTTTTTTTTTTTTTTTTTTTTTTTTTTTTTTTTTTTTTTTTTTTTTTTTTTTTTTTTTTTTTTTTTTTTTTTTTTTTTTTTTTTTTTTTTTTTTTTTTTTTTTTTTTTTTTTTTTTTTTTTTTTTTTTTTTTTTTTTTTTTTTTTTTTTTTTTTTTTTTTTTTTTTTTTTTTTTTTTTTTTTTTTTTTTTTTTTTTTTTTTTTTTTTTTTTTTTTTTTTTTTTTTTTTTTTTTTTTTTTTTTTTTTTTTTTTTTTTTTTTTTTTTTTTTTTTTTTTTTTTTTTTTTTTTTTTTTTTTTTTTTTTTTTTTTTTTTTTTTTTTTTNAAAAAAAAAAAAAAAAAAAAAAAAAAACAGTTTCTCGTGATTTAAGAAACCCCACAAATAATTGGAAATTTTAAGATTAAGATTTAAAAATAAATACTCGAATACGTGTGAAATCGGTGGTATATAAATGTGGCCTCTAAAGTGTTCACAAGGTAAAAAGGACAACAAACGAGGTACAAGCGGCGAACGACGGGCAAAAGCCGATAACACAAGCTAATTATGTTCAAAACATTAGCCAAATCGAATTAAAGATGAGACATTATGGTTAATCACAGACATGCTACTTCAGGGTGCAGGATCACGTGACTTTGTGGGGTTCACAATTAAACGTTAATTGTTGTAAACACACCGGTAAGTGATGCTTTTTTTTAAATTACTTTTTAAAACAAGTTTTCTTGAGAATTTCAACTAGTGCATAAAATACAGTTTTTTCTGATGCGTATAGCAATGTGAAATACGTCAGAATTACTTAATTTAATAATGTGTTCTTGTTAAAAAAATGAATGCTGTACACATTTGGCTAATCGTTCACAATGATGTATGCCAGTTTTGATCGTTCTACTGCGCTACATCAATTGTTTAAATCCTGTTCAGACATTAATAAAGTAGGAGGTTGTGGTATGTTAACTTTTTTTTAAACATGACTAATTATAAATTGTATAAAAGGTTTGAACATCATCAATGTCAATGATTTGCATGACTCATTTCCTTAAAATATGTATTTATTTATAGGTTTTAAAATATATTTTATTTCATAATGCAGTAGGCTTTAAGCCCATGAGAACACATACATCTAATACACAATATAGTCAACAGTGTTCAATGACATACATGGCTGTGTTTTCTCTGACATATTACAGCCATCAGCATTATTGTCAGCCAGATCAGAGTCTGCACCGTTTACAACAACGACAACAGCAGCAGCGGCAGTATCATTAGCCGTATTATTGCTATAAATCGTTTACGTCGTTTCATCATAATCGCTCACCCATGATGATCAGTATCATCGTCACAATCATCCATTTCACCATCATCAACATTATCGTCGTCATAATTGTAATAATCATCAGTTTGTTGTTGCTTTCAGAGTATGATTGTTGGCGTGATTTCAGGTACATTTAATCAAAGTTTTAAGTAAAAGGCACCTCATTTGAAGCTATATATAGCTAAAACAAAATTAGACATAGACAGGCATGTATATTTTAAAATATAAAAAATATATAAAAAAAAAAATGTACAGTCGTCTCACCGCAAATGTTTTCACCTACTGCACCGCGCTATGACACCACGTGTCTGTCATACGACCAATCGCCGTTCAGCGAAGTAATTTGTCATAAACGCCCGTGAATTTGATTGATGTCGCGACTATTCAAAGCGTTGATTGTTCTGACGTTACGTTGTGTTTTGGTAATCACAGCGTCGAGCGCTTGATTGTGTTATATCCGAATTATAAGAACGTTAAGATTATATTTTTTCATCTTGTTAACGTAATGAATGGATACATTTTGAGACAAGAGCGGATTAATATACCGGACAAAGTGAATACTACTCTATGAAATATATATACTATATGTGTATTAACAAAACAAAATAAAAAAAGCGTGCGTGTAAATACAAACAAATATTAAGATTTGTTTAGATTTGTACATTTTTTACATTGTCTGCAGTGGTGCAACCCTGAAAGCTTATTCCGCTGGATTAAATTGTAAACACTAAACAAGAAATTGTTCCTATGGATACGTGCTCGTTTCTTTCGCAGTGGAATCTATCCAGATAGAGCTTCAGCGTTTTTCCAGTGCATAGTAACTCAAAACTGGCGACCGGAAGTGGCGCCGGAAGCGGGAGCGCCGCCATGCGTCAAGACGACCTGAGCACCCTTGAAGTTCTAGACGAGAACACCTTAGTTCGGGCACTGAGGGGGCGGTTTCAGGAAGGGGAGTTCTACGTAAGTAGATTCTAGCGTGATTTATCTATTCTTATGACGCCATTACCGGAACAAAGTACTCAAAGCTCTAGGATGCTCTTTTCAACCCGGCCTCTTTTAATTATGGCAGTTGTCAGAAAAATGAACTACGCCATAATATGATAATTAAGTAATTAACTGGTTTTAAAACATAAAGCTTTTAGCTGTATAGGTTAATTAAACAGCATCTAAAATTAAGGTGTAGATACTAAAACATAAAGAAAGTCATGAAAGCTGTCGTGCTAGTCGCTTAACGATAGATATACTTTTACTAAACCTACGATCAAACCTTTAAAACAAGTGGGACACAATATTGAAATCAACTACAGGGGCGGCATTATTGCAGGTGTCACTTTGTTGAATCTGTTCCATTCAATTAATTGATCTATGTTTAAAGTTGACTATTTTTTTCTATTTACATTTTTGAAACAAACAATATTGAGACGTTCTAAACATAAAGAAAGTTCAACCGAGATGCGATAAATAAGTACGCATCACAAGCACACATTCTTTCAAAGAATGAATTGTACTTGGCGCTGCAGTGGTAACTGCTTAAACAGATAGACGACGTAAACGAAACTAAGCGTATGTCGTGTCCAATGTGACCCCAGTGCAAAATGCAGCTGTTGTTATTTGTAAACTTCTGGAATTTTGTGTTTACATCCATTGTGAATGTAGTTGACGTAACGACGAGAGATGTGGGATGATTAAGCGAATAATTGTTCTTGCCTTTCGGTCAATGAGTGTTAAACAACAAGAGTTAAATATCATTAAATTAGTTTACTAATAAAACTGTGTACTAGCAGGAAATTACTAGGAATAGCTTTCAATAACTTAAATAACAAGGAAAAATATATAATACAAACTATTCCTACACTGGGGATCACATATATTATAACAGCTTCGGCGAAGACATTTACAGAATCAAAAACACAACTTTATAAACAACTATAACAAAATATGATAAATACAAAAACAACAGCTCTAACTATTTAGAAATTCTAGTATTAGCTATACTTGGCAAAATACGTTTATATTGTAAACATGAATATAGCGAAACACGGAAATATAATGTTGGTGTTGTTGTCAAATGTAAATTTATCCGTTGACAATAACGTCTTTGTAGTCAATTTAATGCATGGCTGGTAGAATATGTTAACTAAATATGTTCAATGTGTGGCACCACAAAGAAGACTTCGATTATAAAAAATACACTTGCTTTAAAGGGTTCACTTATAATTAACCAGTTACGTAAACTTAGCATGTGCTTAACAATGTTCTAAACTGAGAGAGCACTTCATACAATCCAAAAGCATAAGATAAGAAGGTATTTTAAAGTGAATCCTACTTGTTGACGTGGTTAAATGATTGACGTCTAAATGTTGTTCATGAAATCGATGACAAGAAAAGTTACGTCAGCAGAAACCAGAAAACTTAAATTTCGTGTTTTTTTTTTAAACCACAAAAATGACACGCCCTTTATATAAATAATAAAATTCCTGTGTTGAACGTGAAAGGGAATGAAAGTTGAACGATGACATTTGATTTGATACTTGAGCATGGTTTACATACATCGTATGCAATTTACACGTCAATCATAAAAATAATGCTAAATGTTTCTAATTCTGACGCATGGAAGTTAAAACATAAGGCAGGAAAGAATTAAACACTCTGTTGATGAGTTGGTTTTTTTAAACGGATTGTGATATGAATATGAACAATATGCTGCAAAAACGTATCAGCTATTTGTTTGTTTTCCTAGTATTACACACAGAAACGTTCTCATGCACCAACAGTGTAATAACTGTATGAATAATCGTACATTTTGCTCGAATAAATCACTTTAAGTGCCTTTAGCGCACATCCGTATAATTTATTTAAATGCTCTTTTATAATAATAAATAATTTGCAAACACATAAAAGCATCTGGACTGGATTAAGAAAAACAAGAAGTCTATCAAATCTTTTGTTTTTTGTTGGAGACTCGAAAATGCAAATCAAAGCTTACTTTCGTCATTGCCAGTCGACCATCGGTTTTTACTATTTGAGCCTCGCTCTGTGAAAAGGGGGTTCAATACATGTGCGTAAAGTGTCGTCCCTGATTAGCCTGTGCAGTACGACAACGCACATGCATTAAACACCTTTTTCACAGAGCGGGGCTCATTTCTATGATGATTGCGACGAGACCATGGTGACGACAATGCTGAAAGAGGCGTTGATCACAATGATAATGATGATGATGATTGTGGCGGTGATTATGATGATGTGTGGTTAATGTTGTTTGTGATGATGATGAAGATGATGATGATAGGGTAAATAGGAGGAGGTTAATGAGAAAGACATGGTGGGTTGATAAAGATCATGAATCACTGCAACTCTCTTCAATTTTACTATAAATAAAACGTAATAAAACCAAATATCAAATACACTTTCCTGGTATTTTTTTGTGATTGAACAAGTTTTGGGGTTATTTTTATAAAGTGGTTCTTTTAAAACCATTGCCATTATATTTGCTATACCCTCTGCATATCATACCAAAACGGACCTATGGTGATATTTGTTATCTATCTATAACATTCTTAGGGAGCTATGCTTGGTGTACAGTGTACACATAATGTCGACATTTGCGTTAAGACACACTCGAATGTGTTGGGTTTTACTTAAACTTGCCATTTAAAATGCTTACAATAATAGTGAGCTGTAGCCAATGTAGTAGCGAACAACTGCCGTACTTTCATCGCTTTGATTATAATAGCAAAAGCCGTTAAGAAAAACTACGGAATACCGTTAGGGCCATCGTGGTAATACATTAAAATCCAGAGGGCGAGAATGCGAGAGTACGATGGCGAGAGTGCGAGAATACGATGACGAGATTGCGAGAATACGATGACGAGAGTGCGAGAACGCGATGGCGAAAATGCGAGAGTGCGAGAATACGTTAACGACAGTGCGACAACGCGATAGTACGATGGCGACAATGCGATAGTACGATGGCGACAATGCGATAGTCATATCGTACTGTCGCCATCGTATTGTCGCACTATCGTTATCGCGTTCTCGCATTCTCGTCATCGTATGCTCGCAATCTCGTCATCGTATTCTCGCACTCTCGTCATCGTACTCTCGCGTTCTCGCATTCTCGCCATCGCGTTCTCGCACTCTCGTCATCGTATTTTCGCACTCTCGTCATCGTACTCTCGCACTCTCGTCATCGTACTCTCGCGTTCTTGCATTCTCGCCATCGCGTTCTCGCATTCTCGTCAATTGTATTCTCGCACTCTCGTCATCGTACTCTCGCGTTCTCGCCCTCTGGATTTTAATGTGTAACCACGATGGCCCTAACAGTATACCGTACACAACACATAACGTCACACAATTATTATTCAGCCGTTTTTTCGGGCAATAAACTCCGATGGCCCTCATGTTACATTCACACAACGACTTCTTTATAATATACTTTGCAAGAAAAAATAAACTCTTATATGCAAGATGCATACCAACATACAAACATGTTATAACAGCTGACATTTAAAATGCATTGTGTCCCCCGCGGAATGGCCATATATCGGCGTGGGTCTCGTATTCACATTATTGTCAAATGTCAGTCGTTACCAGACCACATTTGTACAGCAGTGTTCGAGATGTGTTTTTGGATTGTAATGACACAGTTATCATTGTCCCCGGCATGTTAGGACAGAGGGGCTGTATGCTCAATGTCATTAAACTACAGTAGTTGCAGTTGTTAATGTCGACGGACGCTTGTGTGGTTTAATAGTTGAGTAGTACTTAAATTGGTTTCTTCATCGTCTTTTCGTTTTTCGCAATAACTCTTACTTCTACTTCCGCCATAAACAGTACAGTCGCCACCGCCGTTACTTCTTCCTGTTTGTGCTGTTGTGGCTGCTGCTATTACTACTACGACCACCACCACCACCACCACCACCACCACCACCACTACACCACTACTACTACTACTACTACTACTACTTCTACTACTACTACTGCTACCACTACTACTACTACTACTACTTCTTCTTTTAATGCTTCTTCTTTTTCTTCTCCTTTTTCTTCTTCTGCATTTTATTCTTCTCTCTTTTACTTAATCCTTTTCTTCGTTTTTCTTCTTGTGTATGTTCTACTCAACCTCGTTCACGAACGGCAAATGTAACATGACCTGCTGCGAATGATTTAGGCCATTAGCTTTACCGGGCAATTATCGAGACTTCCCAGGGTTGTCCAGACAATGATTACCCGTCATGTCAAGACGACAGCTACCTGTCAGCCTGCCGACTCGCGCATCAACTGCATCAAAATAATGATATCTCCATAAAAAACACTAACTATTATTAATTTGCCCAACAGTACTGTTTGGCAGTTTTACATTCATGCTAAGGTAGCGAGTAATATATCAAACAAAGCAAACATAAAACTATCCAATGTCTGACTTATTCTATACAAAATATCATTATTCTTTATTAATATAATTATTTTATTAATGCTTGAAATGTGTGACTTATTCTATACAAAATATCGTTAATATAAATTAATACTATTATTTTATTAATAATTGAAATTTGTGATTTATTTTATACAATTAACGTTAATATTAATTAATAATATTATTTTGTATAAGTAATTGAAGTATACCCACTATTCAGTCTAATATTTAAATTAAATAATTATTATTACATTTGTTTGATGTTAACTGCACGGAAATCTTTTTATCCTTTGCTATGATAAATTTATTTACATTTCTTTCATATACATTGAATCATACACAGATTATAACGAACCAAGGGATAAATATTAACCTTTAATTTTTTTTTTAGCTTCACCTTGACATACACGAACTGACTTTTTTTAAAGTATTATTTCCGCAAGATGTTGTTTTTTTAATACAAGTAATACCCAGCTTCTTATATCTCTTATTTTAAGCTTTAATCCCTAAATCCTAATTATTTACTCAGATAATATAACAGAACGTATACTTAAAATCTCGACTATTTGTAACATTGCAGAATCAAATATATATTTAAGGTATCATGTATATGTATCTTTTTTTTAGAAACAAATTTGGGACTTTTCTTATAAATACAGTAAATACAGAAAATATAACATAATGCTTAGGCCAAAAAAAAATAGGTCCGTTTCCGGTCTCCTTTGGAAAAAAAAACAGGNTTTTTTTTTTTTTTTGGCGACCCCAATAAAAAGTTGAGGGTCGGCGCCGATTCTGGAGACACGGTCGGGCGACCGGAAACGGACCTATTTTTTTGGCCTTAATAGCATATTTGAAGTTTAAGTTCTGATCAATGTATAATGTATGTATGGCTCTATTTTCAGACATACATCGGTGATATTCTGGTGGCTGTCAACCCATGCAAGCCTATACCGCTGTATGATGAAAAGGTAGGGGTATGCATGGTTCACGCACCACTGCATATATAATTACGGTGCTTTACCAAGATTAAGTAAGCCACGTATAACTTTAATAACTATTGTTTAAGGATTGATTTCCATTTATCAATAACTCTAACACAACACATGATTTTAGGGGCTCAATTTTGGTTAACGTAATGACAAAAGATTTGCATATGTGGAAAGGGCTGAGTAAAAATATAAAACATATTGAGCCATGCTCAGGGAAAGTGGGGCTTAATGCATGTGCGTAAAGTGTCGTCCTAGATTAGCCTTTGCAGAGTGCTCAGGCTAATCAGGGACGACAGTTTCCCCCTAAACTAGATTTTCTCGAAGAAGATACTTCCTTTAAATGAAACCCGCCACAAAAGCGGAAAATGTATTCCCTGATAAGCCTTTGTGGACGACACTTCACGCACATACATTAAGCATGGTTTTGCCAGATCGAGGCTAATATATTTTTGCGGTCGATATTTACCGGCTGATAATTAGGCTTAACATATATACATTTGTGTATGTGGACAAGTTATTGAACCCGTTACAATTTCTTTTTATTAAAGACGCGTGGTTTATAACAACAAATTCAACACCTGGTGCTCAAAACAACATTGGTTTGCTTGGTCATTGCAAATATTAACAACATTAAATATGATCCAAATATTTCGCAACTATTTATTTCGGAGTGTTCTCGGTATTGCTGATTAAACTTATTTAACCGGAAGCAATATTTGATCATCATTTATCTTCATATTAACAAAAACAAGACCACGGATCTCTTTCTTCAGTGTATTACATTTTTAAACAAACAAATACATTATTAATAAAATTCGCTAACTAGAGCATGCCTCGTTAAAATAGCGACATCTTGGCGTTTTTGCATATTTAATTAATTTGTCTATTGTGTTTATTTTCGTCGCATGGCATGAAAATGCCTCATTTGCAATCTTGTTACAAGGTTGGACATATTTCTGAATATGATCCTAATTAATTCAGCACGATTCTGTCACGATGTCTGACAACGACTTTCTTTTGTTTATAGATCGGAATGTTTGTTGTTTGAAGAACATGATTAATATGCGATTTCTTTTGAAAGACAATATTAATTAAAAAATATATCATAAACAATTGAGAAAACTTAATGTAAGATTTACATGAATGTTAACGTGAAGCCCACTAGATGAATGAACAGAAAATTTTATGTCCAGAATCATAATCGTGATCCACATTTTTGCTGTTAAATTCAGCTTTTTCAAGCTTCTTATTTTGTACAGAAAATGTTGTTTTTTTTCGAGATTTTTCTAGATACATATCTCTTTCGAGATTTATAGCTTTTTTAGCTAGATACCTTTTTTGTCAATCCAAATCGCTTTATCCAGCTTTATAACTTAATATAAGCGTATTTTTAGCTAAAAGTATATTTTCAAGGCGGATAATTTTTTCTAGCTGAAGAACTGTCAATTTCCCTTTTCAATATTTTTCTAGCTAAATTATGTTTTACCAGCTAAATAATGATCCTTTTCACGCCAAATCCTTATCGTTTCCAAGCTTTTTTTCCCGCAGTAAAACGCCTTTTCAAGCTCAATAGATTATTTTCCAGCTTTTGCCATGGGGTCATATCCACAAACAAGCTCATTAAATTCCTAAAATCCGTGACACGTTTCTTAAATATTTTTTTTTTCTCTGAAATATATTTAGCATGAAAACATATCAACACATGATTAAAATTTTATCTTATATAAATTAATAAATGTGATCATCGTAATGAAAATTTATGCTGAAACGTTTTATTATACACAATTTAAGTACATATTTTCTTTATATCTTTGAAAACCTTCAGTTGACTACATATCCCGAATCTACCACCTTTTTTTAATTACAAGGCAAATACATTAGTATCCTTTGTTAAATGATCTTAATTAATAAGACGCTCAACTTAGATAATCACAAAATAAGTATTTTAACCCAAATGCTTAAAAATTGCGTTGATTAAATTATGCTTGACAGATAACGTAGGACATATCCAATGCGCGTTCTACTTTTTTGATCTCTAAACACATGGCAAAGAAAAAATGAACCTCTTTCTTGGAAAACTGGGCTTAATGCATGTGTGTCAAGTGTCATCCCGGGGACGACACTTTCCGCTTTTATTGAATGTTTCGTAAAAAGAGGTCCATTCAAAAATCCAGTTTAGGCGGAAAGTGTTGTCCCTGATTAGTTTGTGCGGACTGCACAGGCTTATCTGGGACGACACTTTTCGTACATATATTAAGCCCAATATTTCAACAGCGCGACTTAAATAATATTTTCTATTCATTCTACCAGTATTTTCTGATTAATTTTCCTTCTGCTTTTACTCACAATAGTCTTGGGCGATGCTGTAATAGAAACACAGACAACAAATTAGTCTCCTGTCACAAAAGATTGCATTTTTACGCCGTTACCTGTCATAACTAGACACTGAACATGTTTCACGCAGTTTATAACGTCCGTAATAACAGGTGTATGACGCTACTTGTCTCTTACTATTTTTGTCGTACAATCATTTGAACCCATTTGCAGTATTATACGAGTATAATCGAACTGGGTATATGTGTATTTGATAGTCCTTAATGACATATAGTATGTCGTATTATAATTAATTACTCATGTGACTTTAGCACGAAGAGTACACTTAAAGGTCAAATTTACTTTAGAAAACAATACGAAATAAAATCGCCTAAGCATGTGCAACAGCAACATTTCCGGGACGTTCTCTGCACATTTCGTTGAATCACATTTTGTGCGTTCGGTTTCTGCGAAAATATAGCTTCGTTTTTACAATTGAAAGAAAACAAAGTTATTTACAGAAAAGTAATCTCAGTTGATTAGTGTCGACCATACAAATTAACACCGAAATACATTCGCGTTTTTAGTGTGAGCGTTAGCTCACGCTAAAGTAGAGAGGCAGTTTTGAAATCAGAATGCCTTAACTACGCTAGGGACCACAACTGCAGCTAGTAAGGATAACCACTGCCTGTTTACACTGTAGCAGACAGCATGTCTAAGGTTTAAGAGCTTGTTCAACGATATTGGCCAGTTTAGTGTTTATAATAGCTTGTGCGACAACATTTGCCAGTTTATCATTGAAATTTGAACATAGTGGCTGCTTTCAGGGAAAACGGGGCTTAATGCTATATGAAAAGTCTGTCATGTTGAAAACATTGTTGCTCAATTATTTAAAGAAAATAAATACAGTATTAGATACACATAACACAACATGTACATGATTATAGGCTTGTTATTTTTTAGCAAGGAAACAAAATTCTAAAGATAGTTGCCAGTGCAGCAACCAATTGTGGAAAAAAAAGACATATTGTTGTTATTTTGTCTAAGTTATCTCTATAACATAAATATGAGGATAAACAATGCACACACATCTCGACCTGTGCTTTAAGACACACTCTTTTCAAATTTGAATGGGTTGTGTTCATTTCAAACTTGCGATATAAAAAGCTATAACATAATTTTGAAAACTAAAGTGCGTCTCAGATTATGGAATAGCGAACACGTCAGTGCCTTCAGCGCTTTGATTTACAAAGCATTTCCGACGTAATCATAAACTGACGTACATTTAAATGTCAAGCTATGCCTTCATCGAAATTCACTGACGACATATTTGAGAGTACGTTGGTTCGTTACGAGGATTTAAACATGCACAACCAGTCAGTTATATGAACATTATCTTTTTATTCAGTATATACCTTTTCGCAGGAGAAATTTAGTGCTAACGAAAAGCATTGACAAAAATCAATTCCCTTTGATTTTTTTTTGTGACAACAGAGTGGCATAACTGCTTGCATTCATGAATTGGATCAGTTTTACAATTCTAAACGCTAAAATGCAAAAAGGCTGTTATTCTTTAAAAAATACAATTATACCTTCAATAAATGTGTTTGTGTAATTACTTTATTATTACATGAATTATTATTTTATAGTTTTGACATCATTGTTACCAATGCACAGAACGAACAACCAAATAACATTTACTTCAAATATTTGAAATGAAATTAAAATATATATTAATTGCGGGCGTTGCGTAACAAATTTGTATGAATCATTGAAATTATACGCGTATGTTTTCATCAAATTCAAAACCTCGACAAATGGAGATTGATTAGTATACAGCTTCGTTATTTCGATGACATTTCTTTGATAAAAATATGTACTCCATCTAACATTTATGTTTCATTGTAAGTGATTCCTATTAAATATGTGACTATGGTAAATATTCATTTTTGGGCGTCAGCGTGTAACTGCTGTAACTGATATGTGTCGTTTTGTTTTGAGAAAACTGGGCAAATTGCTTGTGCGTAAATTGTTATCCCAGATTAGCCTGTGCAGTCCGCACAGGCTTATCAGGGACGACAATTTCCGTATTTAATTCAATTTTTCGTTTAAATGATGTTCCTTTTTAGCGAAAATCGAGTTTAGGCGGAAAGTGTCGTCCCTGATTAGCCTGTGCGGACTGCACAGGCTAATATGGGACAACACTTTACGCACATGCATTATGCCCAGTTTTCTCAGAACACGACACATATTGTAAATAGTAAGCAGATCCAATTTCACACTCAACAATCGACTTCTTTTTTTTTGTTTTCTGAATGTAAAGTACTACTTTCAAACAATGGTATGCTAATTAATAGTTCAGTGTGGTTAAATAATTCATTAACTACATTAAAATAAAATGTCAGTGGATAGGCTAGACGAAATGTGTTTAAAGATGTTATTATAGCGACATAGATACAATACCGATAGGTCAATGTATTTAAAGAATTTGAAAAATACCACCACCACCATAATCATCATCATCTCCAGCACGACGACCACCACAAATACCACCATACTCATAAACCCCCACCTCCACTCCACCACACCCTTCACGCCTCTATCCCCACTATTGCCACCCCGCCCCACTATTGCCAAAACCACCACGACCACCGCCAAACCGCCAACACCGCCACCACCACCACCAAAACAACAACAACAACAACAACCACCACCACCTCCACCCATAACATAATCATGATTGTATAGCTGTACCGGCATTCCTATGAATTCCTAGCACAACGAGAACTACAAGGGGCTGCGGGTTCGAGCCTCCATGCCGCCGCACCTGTTCTGGGTGGCGGATGAAGCGTACCGGGAGCTGCAGGGGACGCAGCGGAACCAGGTCATCCTGGTGTCGGGGGAATCGGGCGCCGGGAAGACCGAGAGCACCAAGTACATGATTCGACACCTCATGTTCATTAGGTGATTGTTTCCTTTTGATGTTTGTAGTGTTACGATTTTGCTTTTCTATTCAATAGCTAAACTTGCATTATACTACTAAACAGCCGTGATAACATTCCTGAATGCATTTATGCTCCTCACTGTGGGTTATTCGATTATCATACAGTAATATATATTTTTTAAACACTTTTATATGTAATCGTTGGCCGTTTATTATATTTTTATATAAAGTGTTTTTTAACACGTTATACTTGCAGAATCACAAACACTTCTGCAATGTGAAAGATTTTCTAAGCTTAAGACAACAACCTTGCTATGTGCCAAAGTCACGCGTATCTTGTCTATTATTATCATAGCTGCGTATATGAATTAGCCATATTTATGTAGAAGCTACTTTTCTTATTTCAGTCCAAGCAATGACTCAAAGCTCCTTGATAAAATAGTACAGGTATGTCTAGATTTTTACAAATATGGAAAGACAATTCAAGAAGTATTTCTCAATGATACATGCATGCAAATACTAAACATAGTTTTTCGCGTTGGAAATATCAATGATACAAATCGAAATCTACTGCTTCCAACAATCAACATGAAAAACAGTTTAAATAATTGATACTATTCACTGGTTCACTATGACAAATTGTTCTTGGTTCCCGAAATGACAGCTGTATATATTTCTGGACATTGTAACTACTTTTGCATGTAAACAACTTATCGCTATTTCTATCTACTTACATGTATCTTATCCTATTGGTATCTAACAATAAACGATTCACAGATACATGTTTGTAAAATATATGATTTGTGAAAACTATATCGTACAACGTTCCTATTCTCTAACACAGGTTAACCCGTTACTGGAGGCCTTTGGTAATGCAGCCACGGTCATGAACGGGAACTCCAGTCGGTTCGGGAAGTTCATAGAGCTCTCGTATACGGAGGATGGAACGCTACTCGGAGGTAAGTAAAGGTTACACATGCGCAATAAATTTGTTTTGATATATGGCACATATAAAATAGTTATTTTGGATCTTAACAAAAACCAATCTACCTCATATATCACCATATATTGTGTCCGTCATCCGCTATCACTTAGAACAGAAAAGAAAACGCTGGGGTTTAGCCATTTAATGGCATTGCCATTGCGCGCATTAATATATAATTATGCCATACCTTAAGGCGTTAGGGAACCACTAGAGACAAAGTAGTGCAAAAAACATGCGTTTTCTCTTATTTCTTATATATATATATTGTTTAAAAATTAAAGTATATATATATACCTGTACAAATTTTCCTTTTAAAACTGCTATTTAAAAATCACATGTCTCTTCTAAGACATTTAATTTATACTGACAACATCTGTCACGAAATACTGACAATTTTATGAACATATGTATGTGCCTAGGTCCCAGTGCTTTTCGTTGAAGTGTCCATTACATTGTCAACGTTTGTCTATCCGTTCTTATATGCACTTGTTGAAAACCAGTATAATCTACTTTAAATTTCAAATTTGAGAGTTGAGAAACGTTTTTGTTTTCAACAATAGATTATGGGCAACTCCGTGCGAAATAAATGCCATATGCGACACAAACGCAAACGTCAGTTTACTCTATTTGAGATAAATCGAGGAATTGATTTGTTATTGTCAATCAATTTAACGTTCATGAAATGGTTTTCAACTGTAATCGTTCACATAAATATCACGTTGATAAAGTGTAACAGAAAGCCAGGTGTTAAAGCGCTTACGAAGTATGTCCTTAAGGAAATGCCTTTCTTTATGTTATCACACAAATACAGTGAATTGTCACTCTAGCAGAGTATTTTGAATAAAAAAAAATGCTAAGAGGGTCACACAAAGTGTTTAATATACGTTACGATGGACCTTTCCGATGAAAACAACGATGTGTTACGTATGGCAAAGTGTCGTATGCTGTCAGTGAAAGTTGTCCAACTCAAGTTTACAGAAACCAAGAAACTAATAACATACATGGAACCCTTGTGTTATTAATTCCTATCTGGTATTAAATATTAATTTCATTGTAATAGATTTTTTTCCTCTTATAATAATGTAATTTGAAGAAAAAAAAACAGGTTTTAAACTGACGTTTGAAGCGGCTTATTTGCCAGTTCTAATAAAACGGACGTTTCCACATCCCCATTAAGTAATTTTGTGATTGTAATTTGTTTATTGAACATTTATATTAGCTCATGCAACAATTAAAACTACAGACAACGACAAACACACAATTAATATATGCAAAAATATGTACATTTAACTGTTCCAAGGTTGATTTGAAATAAGACGGAGTGAAATTGTAAAACATTGAGAATAAAGCTGGCATATGTTTGATTGTTTGGCCCTTAGGCAGGTAACATGGATTTTTTGTCAGTTATTTAAATATAATTAACGTCTGTGCTGATTTAATTTTAGCAAAGATCGACGACTACATTCTGGAAAAGTCACGTGTCGTCCATCGCAGCGTGGGTGAGAAGAATTTCCATGTGTTCTACGCGCTTTTCGCCGGCATGTCACGTGAGCGCCTCCTCTACTACTTCCTGGAGGACCCGGAGTGTCACAGGTACCTGGATGTGTTCGAAACAACTTTGACAATGTTATTCGACCCCGATTTTTTCTTCAATTCTTAAGTGTGCTTTAAGAATAACTCGCTTTTTTCGCTGAATTCATTAAGTCGCTGTACTGTTTTAAAGTTGAAAGAGTAATTATATTGCTTATTTACAATATTTTTTTAGTAAAAGCTTATATTTTAAACAATGGAATATTTGATCATTTTATTAAAATTCGAAACAGGTTGACGTAAGCTTATCCTGTCAAAACAGACTTAAGAATTTACCAGAAATCGGGGCCAAGTTGTTTCACAAATGAATGTAGTATAGTACCTGTATTATAATGTACACAAGACCGTGCACAAGAACCCCAAATATAGATACCCGGAAAGCTCACAAACGTTGGTATTGGTGGGAAAAAACTAAATTAAATGGCCGTTCTTAAGAATGTCCGTCAGTTTCTGTCTTAACGTCTGAGATATGGCTTAGATATACGTGGTGTTAATCCATGCATCATGAATAATGACTTTGAAGATTTCTTTACAAAACATCGCAATTTTAGTTCCGTTCCTATAGAAACAGGCGACTGAACTTGGCGTGCATTTATTTGCGATTATTTTGTTTATGTCTATTAAACAACCTAGCCCGTATGATGTTTGGCTGACATTTGTGACCACTATTGGTGCAGTTGAGCCGCTTCATGAACAAATGGGCCAAATGCAATATGTGGCCAGCATTGCTCCAGAACCGCCAGCGCATCCGTGCAGTCTGGTTAGGAGCTGCTCTGTCCGGTATAAAGTCACGCAAAGTGTTGTGGTCTCACTTGCGGACTGTGTAGCTCCAGACTTGAATGCGCGGATGAGTCTGGAGCCACTCTGGTCGCATATAGCATATGACCTACTTTCGCACGCAGCTCATTTTGTTTCAATTAAAAATCGATTAAATAAATCATTCATCACGTGGGTCTTTCGCGATAAGACCTTTTTGTACTTATGTAACAATGTGCATGTTAACTATAAAGGTTGCCTGTGGTAACTACTTACGGATACTGAAAAATGGACAATTGCGTGTTTTTCCTTGCGAGTTTTTATACACAATGATAATTATCAATTTGCGGAAGAATGTCGGTGTCCGTGTATTCTTGGGAAAACGTTAAAAGTGTGTGACTGGCCCTAATTACAAGAATCACACAATGATAATTATAATTAACGCAATGTCATTGGCTCGCCTTGTCGTGCAAAACTAAGAATACATACGTATTTTACAATGTAAATGTTTAACCCCGTGCTATACCCATAGCCTTGTCGTGCAAAACGTAAACGATATATGCAATATACAATGTTAATGTAAAAAATAAGACAAGTGGCGTGACAACGAAAACGGAAACCACATGCCTGTTTCAGAATAATCAACATATTCAATCAACGTGTTTTCATCGATAAAACCTTTATCGTGAAACAAAGTATGTACGAAGAAATTGTCGCACATTTATAAATATGTTGCGTGACACGCCCAATGTACGTGACCGGTTAGGTTCGAATTCTAGGAGGTATGTCCGTTTAGCGCCGTGGACGGTGAACGCGCCTCTCACCTATTCGCATCGGGTTTAATTCCCACTTCCGGCGCATGTGAATTTGGTTTATGGTCACCATACCGGACAGAGTAAGTTTCCGGTTTCCTCCGGGCACGCCGCCCCCCATTCACACACAGTCAGAGTACAAAGCCACATACAAATTGAAGTTCTTTCCTTAAAACTAAAAAGATGGAAATTGAGGAATAAGAATATAATTCAAACTCTGTAAAAACGTTAGTAAGTCTACTTAGTAAATTTAGTAGGAGGGCAGACACGTGTTCCGGGCCATTCACATAGTTCTGCCGAAGGCACGGTAATTGTCATTTTAATTCACGCACGGTCAAAAAAAAGAACACAATTTCGCTAGTTGCGCAACAACCAGTGAAAACCCGACAGCGGGTAAAACCGACCACAGGAAAACCCAACCTCATGAATGCATAAAATAAACACTCGTATTGCAGGATTATGCGTGACGCCGACCCTGCCCTGGGAGTGTTCCGGGACCCGGAAGAGTTCCAGTATTACCGGGCTATGTTTCACAACCTCACAGAAATCATGACCGACGTGGGATTCTCAGATGAGGTACATTGGTTCAAAAGTTACAAAGTTTTTAAACTGTATACTCGCTCTCTAGGCCCATTGATCCGAAAATTGATTGTAACAAACTAGAATCATGTAACAAACTATAATCATCATTCTTCTGACTTAGAATTATTTGTACACAATTATCTAAAGATAATTTTAACAATAGTCTGGCAATATCTATATAAATATTTGAAATGTTCATTTAGATCTAGTGATATACGCTCGAAATGTTATTGAATTAAATAGCAGTGCCTCATGATAAACTTATTGCAGCGTTTTGCAATTTGTTGAACATCCTTTCTTATATCATTTTGGGACAGTTAGTCAAAATGCAAATAAAGCATCGCGCTGATCAGCCCCCTTTTCATGTCATGTATGTTGCGCGTAAGGTTTTAAATTCGGATTAAAATCGCACTTAAATTCGCGAAAATAAAAACACTACGCGAAATCAAATGATTGGACAGTACCTGTCAGAATTTCAATTATTCTTCTAAATTTTAAATCAGCACATTATGTTGATCGTCCTAATACTGGCAGATATACTCCGCCTGGCCTACATCGTGTTCATGCCCTATGAGCTGAACATATTGCGTCTAATTATGTATATAAAAATATGCGAATATCAGGAAATCGCGAAATCTAATGACTTTATAGTAATTTAATAATTTCAAGCTTAATTTCAGCACATCACGCTCATCTTCCTGATCCTGGCGGGGATCCTGCACCTGGCAAACATCGTGTTCATGCCCTGCGAGGACACGGACGGCGTCAGTGTGGTGGACGAGTACCCGCTCCACGCCGTCGCCAAGCTGCTGGGGGTCGAGGACGAGGTGCAGCTCACGGAGGCTATGATCTCCACCGTCAGTCATATTAAAGGTATTGTATCCGCCGTTAATTATATTAAAGGTATGCAGTCTGCCGAAAACAGGTCTTTAATCATGAACGACACTTCCCGCGTTTATGGGATTTTTCGTTTAAAGGCAGGTTTTTTTTAAACGAAAATCAAGTCTAGGCGGAAAGTGTCAACCCTGATTAGCCTGTGCGGACTACAAAGGCTAATCTGGGACAAAACTTAACGCACATGCATTAAACCTAGAGAGAGGCTTATTTACATTCTATGTTGATTATTCCCTAAATTTCTCCAAACGTGAATATTTACCTTTCCAGTATCCGCGAATGTGCGAAAGTGCATTATCCTTTGGCTAATTATTAGTGACCCATTTGAGTCTATTTTACTGGCCACTCACATAACATTTAAAAGAAGCTACTTGGCCACACGTTTTAGCAGACTGTTGGAGGCAAGGTTCAGGCTATTTTAAGTACTTTCTTATGACTGCTTTTCCGAGCTATTAAGACTTTCGCGCATTCCTTGTTTAATATTGCGCAAAACTTACTAATATTACATATGGCATATACCAAGTACTTCATCGAATTGATACAACGCACCATCGTCGTCCAAGAATAACAGCGTTTATATTTTTACATATGAACATGTTTTGGTTTCCTAAGGTGAGAGAATCCAGTGCTGGAAGAACCTCCGGGAGGCGAACGACAGCCGTGACGCCCTGGCCAAGGACTTGTACTCGCGACTCTTTGGCTGGATTGTCGGCCAGGTCAACCGTAACCTATGGCTCAACCGAGACGCCAGGTTGTTGTAGGCATCCATATTTAATGCCTTTCTATAGTTTTATTATGAGTAGGATTTGAGTATGTTGTTTTATCTATGATATTTTTATGTTCAGGGCGTTTTCAGAAAAACAGTTTAAAGTATTAAGCGTAAGTCGGGCATCCTAGATCTTGTTATGTTAACTATAAATAAAAATCAATTTTCTGATATTGAAGAGCCAAAACTATTTTACCATAATTATTTTAATAGTAATGCAAATATTGCCAACACAAGCCATATCCAAACAAAAGCTAGTCGACGTTTTATTTTTTATGTCAATATATAAGTTAGTCACACATTTATCCCCTGTAGGAATGGTAACTGCAAAAAGATTACTGACCTTTCTTTTCCTAATTCTAGCACAAAATATAATTTTTGTATTGAAACAAAGCCGTTGCAAATGAAAATACGGTGGAGCATAATTATCCACACCACCAACGTTCTCAACAATAAACTACGGTATAAAATATTCACCAATAATAATACCGCCTCCCATCCACTTTCAGATCACGTGGTTCGTCCATCGGCCTACTAGACATGTCCGGCTTCGAGAACTTTCCCACCAACGGGTTCGATCAGTTACTCATCAACGTGACCAACGAGAAGCTGCAGCAGTACTTCATGGACTACATCTTCCCGCGCGAGCAGATGGACTACGAGCGCGAAGGCATCGCCTGGCGTAACATCAGTTACCATAGCAACGAGGAGGCACTGGAGCTAATTTTCAAGGTGATGGTTATGTTCCTAATTGCGCGTTTCTTATTTTTGTCAAAATATAAAACATATTGAGTGTTGAGAGTGAAACTGTTATATTCGATCAGCACGACAATATTTGAATCAGATGCAAAGGTAATATGCTTAAATATTAAAGTTTTACAATTAGATCATCTGAATATGTGTGTATACATTTGCAATTATAATGCTAGTCAACCATCCTCTGTTGAGCGAACTTGTTGACTCGGCATGTTTATTTATGTTTTAAATAAAGTACACATCACTTGATGCATCTCGTTCACTTATGTAAATAATTGAAAGCTGTGTTCCAATTTAACTATTTATGAAATAATTTTTAGACACAAATCATCTGTTTTCTTTAAAGAAACCGGAAGGCATACTGCGGTTACTTGACGAGGAGTCAAACTTCCCGCAGTCGACCGACGCCACTTTGGTGCACAAGCTCAAGAACTACTGCTCCCCAAACAAGCGTTTCGTGGCCCACATGGGGGACGCATGCGCTTTCGGAATAAAACACTTCGCTGAGCAGGTGCGTAGGGGTTCTGAGATGGAATCGATTTAAGCTTCGCTCTGGGAAAATGAGGCTTAATGCATGTGCTCAAAGTGTCGTTCAAATTAGCCTGTGTAGTCCACGCAGGCGCTAATCAGGGACGACACGTTTAGCCTTAACTGGATTTTCGGTAAGAAGATACTTCCTTTAAACGAAAAATACCATAAAAACGGAAAGTCGTCCCTAATACGCCTGTGCGGACATGCTTTAAGCCCTGTATTCTCAGAGCAAGGCGCATTCATAAATAAACGACCAGTTGCACAAAACTTAGGTTTTTTGGCAATTATTTGACGTAAATTGAAACAATGTGCTTTTATTTATCGGACCAAAAACAATTGTACGTTTTTGTAACACATATTTGTTCTAACAATTAAATAAATATTGCTGAACTTTAAATACGATGCATTTATTCGGTTAAGAATGTTACTTAAATGTGTAGATTTTTTTTTTAAACTGTGTCAAATATATTTTGTCTATCCTCTAATGTAAATATCCAGAATATTAACATATAAATTGTTAATGGGGGATCCAAGATTGAACACAGTTCTTCACAATGTGTTCAATGTTGGACCGACTTGTGTATAGATGACCATGCAATAAATAAACAAAGAGACAAAAACACGCACGATGTATTATGTTTTATAGCTCTCTTCCACCGACTGATTTATCGTCGCAACTTGTTCAATTATTAGCATGACAATAATGTTGAATGATCAGTTAACCGTCCCTCCCACATAAAACGCTGTTACATAACCACCATTAAGTATTTTTTAACATTTAACATGTAAACTACATTGTGACGCCCTTGTGACATTAGCAAATGAACTCAATAAAAAAAAGATTGAAGAATGATCTATGCGCAGTACGGAGCCATATTCGAAAAATCGATGTATCACAAACACATTCACCACTATTAATTACATCAAAATACTTATATTGTAATTGTTTTATTGCAATAAAATATCTTCAAAGGCTTTGTGTGTGAGGTTGGCTATGGACTCGAAAATCGAAGATCGAAATTCGAATATCGAGCTGGTGCGAATATCATGCTAGCTCCGAGATCGAAATTCAAACATATTCGGATGTCACACTTAGATTTTCGTTGTCATTGCTAACTTGGCATACCTTCAACAGCTTGCATTTTAAGTCGTGGAAGTCGTTGTTGTTTTTGTTTCATTTCCACCAAATACATGTTCACATTGCTGTATGAACAATCATGCATAGCCCATGGATATCAACTCCCATACGTTCACGCAATATATGGCATCCCTGGAAGACAAAGAATTAATATGATATGCTGATTGGATTTGTTTAAAGAAATGTTTCGTGTAAAAACTTGTAAGGAACACTGGAAGTAACATGTAGATACACGCGAAAAAAATTAGCATTTAAAAAAGGTTCCGTTCAAAAATAGCAAGCAACACTTGAAGAAACAAATGTATAATCGCTGAAAGGCTGACATTTTAGAAAGGTTTTGTTAAATAAATGTAAGCAACAATGTGATAAATATATGGATAAACGCTGAAAAGGCTGACATTTTAAGAAATCTTGCGCTCGTCTGAGAACGTATTATGTCATTAAATGTTGTCCTAAGTAATTAAGGATCACACTACAAGGGAAAAAACAACAAAAACCCACAAAAATCCCTAATGTTTGTACACTCTATGCTTTCACTTCGGTCCGATAGTAATGCATTTTGATGTACAACACAAAACTCAAAAATAGTCTAGTTGACATTATAAGACTATGAAAAATGAGAGTAATTTTGACAGCAACCATGCTCTTCTAAGTTGCACAATTTCATCACACGTCATGTAAACATGCCGAAGAACACGTAAATCACCACCAGCAGTAGGATGTAGGTGTGCTATGATAAATGTTTAACTGCAAATAATAACTAATTTATCATTTAACCACGCCGTTGAGTTTTGCAATTAATGCATTAGTCAAATTTAGTCATTTAGGAAAACCCGCCTGGAAATTTTCTGATATTGAGTAGTAATGCGGATTAGGTGGCTTTAAAGTGGGTTTTCAGGAACACGTTTTCTGAATTTGTACGCGCCTTTTTTTATTAATATCCAGTAAAGTCGCGCCCGTTATATACAGACATAAGTAATTCAGACAACCGCAGAGAATTTTATACCCTCGTAATTGTAAGCAATACTGGAAGAAACAAATGTATACACGTTGAAAGGCAGGCATTTAAGAAAGGTTTTGTTAAATAAATGTAAGCAACACTGAAATAAATATTTGGATAAACGCTGACAAGGCTGGCGTTTAAAGAAATTTTACGCTCGTCTTTGAACGAATTGTATTATTTATTTTTGTCCAAAGTAATTAAGGAACACACTGCAGGGGAAAAACAACAAAAAAACCAACAATAGCCCTAATGTTTTTACACTCAATGCTTTCATTACGGTTCGATTGTAATGCATGGTGATGTACAACACTAGACTCGAACATAGTCAAGTTGACATTATAAGAGTATGAAAAATGAGAATCGTTTTGACAGCAACAGTGTTCTACTTAGCTCAGTTGCACAATTTCATCCGACGTCATGTTAACATGGCGCGAAACACGTAAATCACCACCAGCGGTAGGATCCGGGTGTGCTATAGCCAAATATTTTACTACGAATAATAACTGAATTTATCATTCAACAACGTCATTGAATTTTGCAATTAATGCATTTCTAATTGTGAGTCATTCAGGGATACCCGCCTTGCAATTTTCTTAAATTGAGTCCTAATGTGCATTATGTGGCTTTAAAGTGGGTTTACGCACCTTTTTATTGATATCCTGTATAGTCGCGCACAATATATACACACATTAGTAATCTTGACAACCACGCAGAACATTCCCCTAATTTTATTTGTATCATGTTCAAGATATGTGCACTTGTATGAAAGCTTGAGTACACAGGGCTTACCTTTCTTCAAGTTACAAACTGCATGTACTAATTTATCGATATTTCCTACTAATTTATGTGCGGAACTTCCCTTTCTGCAATCCCCGTGTAAGATACAAAGGAGTACCATGGGCTAACTTACTAAATACATCAACTCCTCGTTATTCCATCCTTATTTGACTTGCGATACTTTATTTTCTTCTCCATATAATTATATTACTTACGTCATGTAAACTACATGCGACAAAATAAATACTGTAAAACCATTTATTTTCGTGGGCATACAATTTCGATTAAAAAAATGACTATTTCGTTTACAGGTAAATTCGTGGATTCTGAATTTGGCAACAAAAACACACACTATGAATTTGCGTCGGTTATATTCCAACTTGTTGTAATAGTCATATAACTGGCGATGGGAAGAAGGGGTCATTTGTAACACTTGTAACACACGGTAACTTGCGTAAGTACCAAGAGCTCCCCTTGCAGGTGACGTATGACGCTGCTGGCTTCCTGGAGCGCAACCGTGACAACCTGAGCCAGGACCTGGTTTCCTGCCTTCTCAACAGCAACCACGACTTTATCAGAGACCTCTTCACCGCCGACCGATCGGAGACGGGAACCATTTCTGAGTGAGTTCATCGGCTATATGTTATTACCGTTTTGTAATGTACGTTTTGTATCATCATTATCATCACCATCACAATGACAATCAGCTTCACCATCATCATCATCAGCAGCAGCCTACCATCATCTGCTGCAATATTAGTGGCATCATCAGACACAACAAAAACACGATCATTTTCCATATCCTCCGCATCAGCCTCATCATCAACCTCCTTCTCTTCCTAAGCATCATCTTTGTAATCTATACAGCCATCGGGGTCATCATACACCTTCGTCCACGGTTTCACATATGGGCAATCATTTGCATAATTCGTTTTAATCCTTTGCATGCTGGGAAATTTGTCGTCTGCTAAATGTCGTCTGCTGAATTTCTAAAATTAGCATTTTCTTCATTTTTTTTCAAAGAATACTATCAGAATAGCAAACAGTTTGGATCCTGATGAGTCGCCACGTTCTGTGGCGTCTCATCTGGATCCAAACTGTTTGTAAAGGCCTTCAAAATATGGTTCCCGCACTGAAAGAGTTAATTTGTATCATTAGCAGCCGCTGCGGTACAAGGAATACTTTGCTATCAAAACAAAAATGAAAACAAGAGTGAGACGGAAATAATGCTGACTAAGTGACACTCATGCGCAAATTTATGTCATGTGAAATTTATCCTTATTTTAACCAGAACAGGACCTGTCAAAATCTGCATGCACGGGAACGACTCGAGACATGAAAGATTCTCTTTCTTGTGTAGTTGCATGTAATATGGAATATATGTGTTTTTTTTTACTCCGCTACTTATTTGGACATATTCAAACGGAAAGCATATACTTGAAAATGATTTATTTGCGTAAAATTTGCATATTAAAAATAAGATCAGTAAACCGCATCGTACACCTTCGCTCAAAGCTTGAAATATTTTATGTTTTATCCATGCGGCCGAATATCGCATAATAGTTGCGGCCAGTTAATTTTGAATGCATTAACAAATGAATCAGCAATTATGAAATTTCGCACACAACCTCAAACGTTTAATTAATTAACCGCGTTCCGGAATTCTGTTTAATCATGTTTTTGCCTAACAGTTATACGGAATGATTCCCGTTTCCGCAAAGTATTAAACAGTTACCCATTGTGTTACAAAGTGACACTAGGTAAAACTAATCGATACAACATTCTTCGGTAAGTAGGAAATCAATCAGTGACTCGAGTGCCCACGTAAAACAATTAACAAGTAATCATGAAATTTCACGACCAGGCTAATGAGTTTACGAGCCCGCGTTCTAGCATTACTGTGAAGTCACGTGGCCTTATAACGCGCATACGTTATGAATGCCGTTTGCTCAGTATTATACAGTACCCCAAATGTTTGCAAAAGGACACATGTATTTCTGTACTGAAATATAAGTAAATTTAATATGTACAATATTTTTTTGGTAAAACTACATTTCCACTTTCCGTATCCTGATAATCCTATTATATCTATCAGTTATTATCAAAGCCTCGTTCTGGGAAAACTGGGCTTAATGCATGTGCAGTTTGCACAGGCTAATCATGGACGACACTTTCCGGATTATTTCGTTAAAAAAAGTTTAAAAAAATCAAGTTCAAGGCCGAAAGTGTCGTCTGGGTCTCATTTATTACGCTTCCAACAGGCCGTAAGTAATCGTAAAAGAACTGAGGATCACACATTGTCAAATTGTGACAACTGTTATTGTCAAATCGTGGAGAGGCTGCCACCGAGCGCAATGCAGCGTATCATAACATATGGCCCGCATCTTAACGGGGCGGGGCGTTCGTAGCGGATCGCACGACAGTTGGCACCTTACGCTGAGAAAACGGGGTTAAATGCATGTGCGTTAAGTGTCGTCCCAGATTAGCCTGTTTAGTCCGCACAGACCAATCACGGACGACACTTTCCGCGTAAACTGGATTTTCGCTAAGAGGAGACTTCATTGAAACAAAATATAAAATTAAAGCAGAAAGTGTCGTCCCTGCTTAGCCTGTGCGGTCTGCTCTGGCTAATATTTGACGAAACTGTATGCACATGTATTAAACCCCCCTTTTAAAGGGACTGTAAAGCACGAATGAAACAAAAAAGAAAAGTTCAAAAATACCGATTATTTTTTTTACAATTATTAGTGTATATTGATTAAAATATCAGGACTGGTATATTACATTACTTGAAACAAGTTAATATTTTCAGTATATTCGGTCATAAAATTTCGCGATGTGAAATCGAAAGTGCATCGCGAAAATAGGGGACATAACGATATACACACTATAAATAACGCAAGTAGATTGATCATTTTATATATTAAATATATACAATTCACTACGCATGCACAATTTGCATTCATGGGTTTACCACGTGACGATGATGATCAATCTACTTGCGTTATTTATAGTTAACTGGTAGTTACCTGGAAGACATACCCAGTAAAAATAAAAAAATAAAAACATAAAGTAAAAATATTTATTTTTTTAAGTAATGTAATATACTAGTCGTGATGTTTTAATCAATATAAAGTAATAATTGTAAAAAAATACGGTATTTTTAGAACTTTTCTTTTTTCGTCATTCGTGGTTTACTGTCCCTTTAACAGAGTGAAGAACCAATTTAGAAAGTACGGCATACCATTAGGGCCATCGTGGTTACATATTAAAATCCAGAGGGCGAGAATGCGAGAACGCGATAGTACGATGGCGACAATGCGACAANGTAAACTTAAACTTAGTTTGCACTCAGTTATATTTAATTGCCAGCTCTAATATTCCACCAATGTCTCTTGCCATGGACACTTCCCGCGGGCTCAGTGCTCAAGGGCATTTCTCATAATGTCCCTTTATTGGTCGCTGTGTTGGACCTCTGATATGTATCGTCCTGGCGTCATCCAAATGGCGACTTTTTCACAATTCTCCATTGTAAATGGGAAAAGAGCTGTGGCTTTGGAAATCCAATGGAACTATCCGGTCATTTCCCCAGAAATTCCGATGCATTATATATTCTGGCATCTCCACTTAAACCATACCCTGATGAATTGAAATAGAACGTGTGCAAATACATGTATCAATTAATCATAAACATGAACGTAAACTTAAACTTAGTTTGCACTCAGTTATATTTAATTGCCAGCTCTAATATTCCACCAATGTCTCTTGCCATGGACACTTCCCGCGGGCTCAGTGCTCAAGGGCATTTCTCATAATGTCCCTTTATTGGTCGCTGTGTTGGACCTCTGATATGTATCGTCCTGGCGTCATCCAAATGGCGACTTTTTCACAATTCTCCATTGTAAATGGGAAAAGAGCTGTGGCTTTGGAAATCCAATGGAACTATCCGGTCATTTCCCCAGAAATTCCGATGCATTATATATTCTGGCATCTCCACTTAAACCATACCCTGATGAATTGAAATAGAACGTGTGCAAATACATGTATCAATTAATCATAAACATGAACGTAAACTTAAACTTAGTTTGCACTCAGTTATATTTAATTGCCAGCTCTAATATTCCACCAATGTCTCTTGCCATGGACACTTCCCGCGGGCTCAGTGCTCAAGGGCATTTCTCATAATGTCCCTTTATTGGTCGCTGTGTTGGACCTCTGATATGTATCGTCCTGGCGTCATCCAAATGGCGACTTTTTCACAATTCTCCATTGTAAATGGGAAAAGAGCTGTGGCTTTGGAAATCCAATGGAACTATCCGGTCATTTCCCCAGAAATTCCGATGCATTATATATTCTGGCATCTCCACTTAAACCATACCATGATGAATTGAAATAGAACGTGTGCAAATACATGTATCAATTAAATCATAAACATGAACGTAAACTTAAACGTATACTCACACCTGGGTCGCACCAAACGAACTTGTAGTAAGAGTCGACAATGGTGGCGTGTTCTGAGAAAACTGGGCAAAACGCTTGTGCGTAAAGTGTCATCCCAGATTAGCCTGTGCAGTCCGCACAGGCTAATCCGGGATGACACTTTCCGCCTAAACTAGATTTTCGCTAAGAAGAGACATCATTTAAACCAAAATTTCCATAAAAGCGGAAATTGTCGTCCCTGATTAACCTGTGCGGACTGCACAGGCTAATCTGGGATGACAATTTACGCACAAGCATTTTGCCCAGTTTTGTCAGAACACGCCACAATGACCAGAAGGATGATGCTCTAGATTCCCGTACAATTATAACATATTTAGTAAGAAACCATAATAAGCAGGCTTTCTAATGGTATGTCTTTTCCGTCAATTGAAGGTATGCAATTATGAAAGTTCACATCATTAGGACAACGTCGGCCAATTGTGTCCACTGGTGTGAACTAAAATAAGCAAATGTCATCATAGTGCTTGTGTGAACATTGACCTTTTCGCATACTGGCGATCGTTTCACAAAGCGGTTACTGTTGTTACCAATGTCGCTGTATCCGTTTCGGTGGCTGTGCGTCAACGCAGTAACGTCACGACACTAGCTGTCCATTGACTGCGCGATACTGACTTTAATACTCATTTACATTTAAAAACCAAGGATCATTAAATCATAAGAGGGAAGCAAGTTCTATAAGTCAAGATAAGTGATTTAGCATTTTCATTGTCATATATAGGTCGTTTAAAACTTTTATTGGCGTTTTAACGACTTGATTCTTAGAATAAATTGGTGAAAACAAAAATACCAAAACGTGGTTTTTTAGTTGTGCTTAGATGTTCTTATTTAAAGGTCGTGTCAAAATATCACTGGAGGTCCACGGCTTTGTGTTGTTTAAACCGTGCATTTTTGAATAGCATAAACACTTGAGTAAGTGCATATATAAAACCTGTATATACATATTTCAATGAGTTCGACGTTTTTTTTTTATATACAGTTGGTCACATGTTTACCATCTCATTTATGCAAGAAGCTTAGTGTGAAGATATATATCGCGTTCGGAGAAAACTGGGCAAAATGCTTGTGCGTAAATTGTCATCCAAGATTAGCCTGTGCAGTCCGCACAGGCTAATCAGGGACGACAATGTCCGTTTTTCTAGAATTGTTCGTTTAAATGATGTCTCTTCTTAGCGAAAATCCAGTTTAGGCGGAAAGGGTCGTCCCGGATTAGCCTGTGCGGACTACACAGGCTAATCTGGGATGACACTTTACGCATATGCATTTTGTCCAGTTTTCTCAGAACTCGTATTACTATGTGTGATCCTGGTTTGATCTTATATTACCCGAATAACTTACATCTTTAGGAATTCTCCTATGGTTCCCTGCTGCTTTAATTTATAATTAATACAAATGACATAAATGTAACATTGTTAAACTTGTGTTATATCATACATCTACTTTTCCCTTGATGTGGTAAGTCTAAAAAGAGTTAAGAATGATATATTTCTGTGCTTAAATGCATAAATAACGAATACGTGTCGTTGATAACGGAATGCATTTCATAAGAATGACACAAGGTTGTTTATAAGCATACTTTGCATATAAATGTGTTATATTGTTAGTGTAAGTTGGCATTATCAATGTATTTTCATTAATTTACGTAATACGTTTTATAATATATTTAGTTGTTTGTGTGTGAATACATATTATAATTTCGTCAAACATTTTTTTTTAATATATAATAAATTCAGTGTATTTGCAGTCATCATTAATTGCATCAACTTGAAATAATGTGTTATATTTTGCAGGTACGCAAGACATATAAACAGTCGCCCCGAATTGCCGACAGAATGGCCGTCGGCGATCGATCCCCGCCTGTTGACTGAGTCTGTGTCCCGCAAAGCGTCCCTAAGGATCAAGAAAAATAGGTTAGACATTGTATTTGTTAATCAAGAACAAATAGAAATTATATTTGGTGAATTTAAATTCTATCTGGTATCGATGGATAAGCAATTTCAATTCCGAACATATTTTATATTTATTTAAAATTGGTATTGACGCATTGAATCATAAGCATGACGTACTATATACCTCTTTTCAATGTATTTTTTTTATTATTTTCATTTTAACCACCACTTACACAATTTTATCATAATTAATTATATAGATTTATATGATGTATGACGAACATGCAGGCCTGCAAGATATCGCCCAAAAAAAAATGCATACAAATGATCAATAGCGCATAAGCATTTTTGTTAATGTTAATTACCGAATTCATCAAAAATAACATTATCATTAATTTTAAGCAAAACGTACATGACAGTGCCTTGATGTATTAGTACATTCATATTTATAGATTACACCCTTACGATTTATCATTTTAGTGACATGTAAAACAGATGTTACATATTGAAGCCTCCTAACACTATAAACCGATGTTCATTCGTTAACATATGGTGTAATATACTTTGCTTTTTATTACTGTTATGTTCGAATTTGTATGTATGAATTTATGTTTACGTGGTATGTCTCGAAACTGTATAATATAACGATACCAATATTAGATTTGGAAAAAAACTAAGGATTTAATCTGCACACATTTCAAGCTTGAATGTCTATTTTTATTTCTCAACTACACAATATGCTCCATAATAAAATACGTGATAAACGAAGTATGAACATGTTTTCACAAACAAATTCCCCGACAAAGGTCTAGAAATAAAGATTTTTTTAATGAAATGTTCTTATGTATAATGTAGTTTAATATGACCTCCAACTACACAAATCTTAATTTAGAACAATATATTAATGACGTAATCAACATGTGTAGCAACGCTGAGCATATGTTTTCTTAGGTCTAACTCTTTTCTTTATTCATAAGTGTAAGAATGGGTTGGTGAATACGGCACTGGTTCACACGGGAAACGGACTCAATATTATCACTTGCTACATCTTGTTTTCTATGTAATATAACAATTGACGAATATTTTTATCTTAAACATGTGTAATATAGCATTTTGAGCGTTTTTATTGGCTACTTTTTGTTATACTGACCAATCGCATTACGTTTTTTTTTTGCTGAAATGATTTGGCAACGTCAAGTGACGTCACGCAATGTAAATATCTTTCCGGTTTTGTCATGGCGTTCAAATAAATATTATTTTTATTTGCTAATTTAAAAAACATGTGACAAAAAGATCTGACACTCGTTGTCATTTCATAACATGATTTATTAAACTCGTCCAGGAAATGTGTTAGTTTATTAACTAAATTCCTTCGCTCGATTAATAAAATGTACTACTAGTATGGAATTACAAATGTACTTCTTTTGTCAAATAATGTACATATTAAAATGTAATTGGTCATGCCCATTGAGTAAGGCTGTCGATGCAATCGTGCACAACTAAAAAGGTTAACACTCAAATCGATGGATTTGCGCCCTCAGTTAGTCGTTTGTCGTTTCAGCATGAGGCGGAGTCTATCCGGGGACACTCTTGACACCCTGACCGGAAGTCGCTCCACTCCCACCGTCACCAAGCATTTCAAGGTACCCTAGGGAAAATGTTTCGAATTTATTTTTGGCCCTTTGAGTCCAGATGTTGTCTTTAGAATAACTGCACAAATTGCTTTGAAGTGTAATATGCTCGATACTTTTATCAAGTGAATATGCACTCGATTACGCATAAATAGTTGTACATAAGCACACGTATATGTCAATAATAAAGTGTTACAATTTATTGCTCTTTTATATAAAATTCTGAATTATACTTTCAATGAAACAGAATACTTTGGTAAAGAAATGTTAACGCATACATCCAGTCAGGTACTACATGCACTGTTCAGTTAAAATTCACGTTTACAACTAACGATAAATCTGGTGTTACTCAGTGGATGTTTAACATTAATACTTTTCCAAGTCATTTTTTATATACTTAGGTAATACTTGGTAACTTTCAGTACCAATTTATATCTATTAATACTTTATATGCGTCTTTTTTCAGAAATCATTGACTGACTTACTAGAAAAACTGAACGTTGCACAACCTATGTTTGTAAGGTACGTACATGATGCGTTAGGGTAACGTATTTGATGCGAGCTTACTAAAGTCAGGGGGGCATGCGTATACGGGAGCTTACCGCGTTTAAGTGAGGTTACGGGAGCAAAACTTCAAAGATGGCGTCGTTTTCGTGTTTTTCGTGAAGGAGTAGCGGATATTTTCACCCGGTAAGCCAAATTTGTCGCCGGTTTTGCTTCAATAACTTTTTTATTCCGACGTCTACGGCATTGAAACAAAAAACCGAGGGGAGCACAAACACCGTAGAGCCGAAAGGGCGTATTCATTTAAAAGAAATATAAATATAAATTGGCTTACCGGGTGAAAATATCAGCTACTCATTCACGAAAAACACGAAAACGACGCCATCTTTGAAGTTTTGCTCCCGTAACCTCACTTAAACGCGGTAAGCTCCCGTATACGCATGCCCCCCTGTAAAGTACAACCGCACGCAAATACACACGTTACGTTTTGAAAACAACAACAATGACAATACTCCTAGGACATATAAATAAAGGGCCTATGTTAGTTGACTTTTCAATGAGCCCAGCGGACATTGTAACAAAGTCAAATATATTGACCCACATGTTTCTAATTTAAAATACGTAAATCTGATGGCACTTCACATATGCCTTAAAGCGAAAAAGTGTCGGAATATTCCTTAAAGATAAACATCGTATGGAAAATAAAACAACACATACGGCCCCGTTAAACCACTCAAGCAACGACACCTCTTGCAATTGAGTGTACATTTAATGTTTCAATTTTGTATGAATGGTTCGTTGAACGCCTCCGTATAATGTCACCGATCAATCAGCCAACCGTCGCGCCTCTCAAGCCATTACAAATTAGCCTGTTTCATCAAAGTTTTAAAAAATTCAGTGCGCGCAAATAAGGCTCTTGGTTATCGCATTAAATCGACATGAATCCGCACATTCTCACGATTTAAGTTAACACATGTTAAACGTTTAAATTATATATATGAGGTTCGCTTCGGTAAATCGGGGTTTAATGCAGGTGCGTTAAGTGTCCGCTTTATGGTATTTTTCGTTTAAGGGAAGTATCTTTATAGCGAAAATCCATTTAAGGCGGCAAGTGTCGTTCCTGATCAGCCTGTGCGTACTGCACATGCTAATATGGGAACACACTATACGCATATGCATACAAACTCGTTTTCCCAGTTATGCTCATATTTTTTTTAAAATAAAACAAGACACAACAACAATAGAAGCAGTGTTCTATATTACGTTTGGATAAAGAACCATACCAATTCTATGTGATAAGCAACATCCAGAATGAAGAATGACGCGTTATATTAAAACTCCGAGTAATCACACCGTTCACACTGGTAAGGAACCATGAAGACATTTTACGACAGGGATGCGGATAACGTAACAAACATCATGCAGTTAAAACGGACGGAAATGTTTATTTCATTTGTTTTTCTATTTCCTCCACTTCACTTTGAGAAAGACAGTTATTTAATAATCATGTAAAGGCCACATTGTAAAAAAAGTATTGATTCATCTGCATAATATGTATAATGTGTCATTGTCTTTATGTGTAACCTTCTGTAAATAAAACTTTTATTATTATTATTATTATTATTATTATTATTATTATTATTATTATTATTATTATTATTATGTTCGTAACAAACACCTTTTTCTGCGTTCGAACCTCCGGATAAGGCTTTGTTTTAAAGCGTTTCTAAATGACACATAATAATTTAAAAAACAAAACGGTTACAAATAGCTTCAATGGGTCATATTATTACGTACTTGACTAAATACAGTTTATATCTGCCTCACAAAAAGAGAGCAAAACACTGCCCACCAAAATCACATTATAAACTATCTTCGTTCTGTCCCTGTAGATGCGTGAAGCCAAACCACTATCTGACCGCGGAAAAGTTCGACTCCGAGCTGGTGCGGAGGCAGTTGCTATGCAACGGCTTGATGGAGCTCGCGCAGCTACGTCGTGACGGGTATCCTGTCCGAATTCTGTTTGAAGACTTCTTGGCAAGGTGGGTCAACTAGTTCGAATCTATTTTATTTTATTTTAAAATTGTAATTTTACAGCAACCAACTGTAACAGCAAACGGTGGAAAAGGGTGTTGAACAAAAAGTTTATGAAAAATGTATTTGCGTTTCCGCCTCTATCAAAAGGCAATATAGAGCTCTATATACTCTATATATACTACTATATAGGCAGTTTGATGAGATGGGGGTTATCAAAAGAGAAGTTTGTAAAGGGTTAGGGTAACAAAGCTACAGATTGATATGGTGCGGGTTTTCTAAGGGTCGTGTCTTCTAAGGGTCGTGTCTAGGGGGATTATCAAATGAAAAGTGTTATAAATGTGGGGATTATGAAGGGTGCATTTGCAGAGTTTGGGAGCTAGGATTATTTTCCCAAACATTGATTTTAACACTAGTATTTGTAGAATCCATCGAAACAATTTAAATCTTTGTTTGTACAGCGTCGTTTATAGTTATTTTTGACAATGTTTGTGTCTTTTTGTGTACACAATTTTTAGGTTATGTCCATCTGATATTTTTTATTGAATACTAACAGACAATAGAACGTTTAACTCTGGATAAGGTATGCACATTTTAGGAATTGAGAAGTAACCAAAATTCCTGTTATTTTACCGAAAAAAACGTTTGATAAAAATACAGACAACAACTTTCAAACTTCCCGTTTAATAGTGTACAAATATCACTGTATAGGTCACACATATACTTATAAAAAAAGCACAAACACCACGTAAGCTGCCTCTCTCAAATTAATGTTAATTTCGGGCAATTTATTTCTTAAGAAAGTGACAGTATGTCCCCTTTATATGTCTGACAAATACACATATGTAGCAACACACCTTTAAAACCCTTCTCAATAAATGCTTGCTTGATAACATATATAGGATCAGTTATGTACCGGTATTTTTTTCCGGTTCGCACTTCTTTTTTATTTTACTCGTTAAGTAATGGGTATTCATTTAATTTGCGTTTGCTTCTTTTTCCTGGGTCGCCTTTGCATTAAGATCCTTGGAAAACCTTGACACATATAACTTTCATTATTTTCGTTATAGATAATTATATATGTGGTTCCTTTTTCTTAATGAACACGCGAATGTGGAGCCAGCACGATGTGATACGTGAAGATGCTTTAATAATTTGCAAATTACTCGTGTAAAGTATCTGTCTTTTGAAATACCATTTTCCTGTAAAAATCATGTGCTAAATTAAGATGTTTAAATCACAAATTAGCAATCTAAATCGGTAGGCATATATATTCTGTTAGAAACGATCGAATGTTTCAATTTTGTCTCGAATTACCATAGATACGTGTCTCGCTCTGGGAAAACGGGGTATAATGCGTGTTCGTAAAGTATTGTTCCAGTTAGGAATGTGCAATCCGCATGTATTATTCGTTTAAAGGAAGTCTCTTCTTAGCGAATATCAAGTTTATGCGGAAAGTGTCGTCCCTAATTAGCCTGTGCGGAATGCAAATGCTAATCTAGGCCGACACTTTACACGCATGCCTTAAACCCCGTTTTCCCATGACGAGGCTTATATTTTTAAGAAAAGAATATCACGCGTTTTTCGATGCCCTCAAATTGCTTAACAAATAAATGATGTAGATATAAAGCTGATTTCATTGTCATAATACTGTAAAAACACAACAACATTTTAATGATAAAATCAAACGAACAAACATCTGAGAAAAATCACGTTGAATGTATACCGTCTTAATATGTATTAGACTTAAAAACGACGACATAAAATGTACATGTTAAATGCCGTTATGTTACACTAAGAATACTAATTTTACGGCCTGTGTTTTCCTATGATTTAACAGCCCTTATATCTGGTATCATAAACCAGTTATTGTTTTACAAAATACACAAAGCTCTCAATATCTGTACTTTGTAAAATGTGTACCAATTAATAAGTATTTTAGTTCAAACATAATTAAACAAAGAACCATTAATACAATCTCATATCCCTGGTATGAATTATGAAAACAAGACAAATTTGTAACTACTTAATATGAGATTACCAGAACACATCTTGAAACTGCATTGAATAATCCCTTACTCTATAGTGAATGATAACCTGATAGTCCAATGTGTGACTAAGTTTCAAAAAAATGTTAGATCATTGTTTATCTATTTTGACGCATACAAAAACTCAGATGTCATCGTTTGGCTTAAGCGCTCGTTTTTGCGGTTTATGATTGTATTATTTATTTTGGATTTTTTATGGTTAAGTCTTGTAGGAGTGAAATATGTTATTACTATAATACATTATTATCCTAGTATTGCAAATATATTATTTTTGTTATCATATAATAAAAACATAAAAGATATCAATAATTAAAAAAATACTTATAGCAATAATAATTATTCTTATTATTTTTATTATGATCGTCACTAACATAAAACATCATCCTCATTCTCATAAACATTATCAACGGAATAATATATAAAGGGGATGTATTGTTCAGATTTTACCAAGATATAAACTCCAATATATCATCACTGATGTAATAATTTAGTCTTCTGAGGCTGGCAGTAACAAAATATTGTTTTGTTATGTGGATGTTACATATTCACGATCTTTCTTACAGCTAGTTTCTTTGACAATTGTGTCGTGTTCTGAAAAAACTGGACAAAATGTATGTGCGTAAAGTGTCATCCCAGATTAGCCTGTGCAATCCGCACAGGCTAATTAGGGACGACACTTTCCGCCTTAACTGGATTTTCGCTTAGCAGAGACATCATTTAAACAATAAATACCATAAAAGCGGAAATTGTCGTCCATGATTAGCCTGTGCGGACTGCTAATCTGGGATGACAATTTACGCACAAGCATTTTGCCCGGTTTTCTCACGACGCTCCACAATTTTCTGTTGACAAATAGCTAACTTGATAGTTTAATATCTTTTATAGATGGACCATATTTCTTCTTATACTAATGGCTTTTAAAGCTAGCCCCTTATGACACTAGAACACTAAAAGTATGTGTGAAGTATTCGATTCAAGCGTCACGATTTGGCATTCATGTTTTCATTTTCTGTCTGATATGCACATTTGATTAAAACGTTAATAACTCCAAGGCGATGATCCCAGTATTAATCATTTGGTTTTTATAATGGATGTTCTGTTATAAAAGTAGTGGATAAGAACACGCATTTCTCTGCTGATAGAGTTTTATTGTTTGCTATATTCCATACAAAGCTTCGTGATTTAAATAGATTACGATTACACACCATAGCATACATACCATAGGGATCGACAATGAAATTAATCTATGATCACCGATGCACGTCCTTTGTTACGGTGTCTATACTTAATCGTAAACCAAAGTAACGTTCATTATTAACGTAACGTCGCTAACGTTTAAACGCAGCTATTACTAACGCTAACGTATGTACGTGGCGGGATGGTTCGAGCAGATATTTAAGTGGTCAAAGTAGTCATATTTACGTCACGCTTTGACGTATGACCCATTCGATTGTTTCTTTAGTCAGATCATGTTCATAATCATGTCAAACGCAACACGGACAATCAGTGTATTCGGAACATCAACTTCTGTGCAGGATTTTATACGTTTGTGCTTTATTCTAGTCAACCAAACTAAACATTAAGGATTATCAACAAAAGTGGATTTAACACCGAAGCGGAGCTTTTAAATATAATTAAATTAATGTTCGCGAATTAAAAAAAAAGTCTTCGAATACAATTATTTTTGGAAGGGAAAGATAAAACTTACCTTGGAATTGGATTATCACGTAAAAAGTGTTGTCGGATTAAGTGAAAAGGCTTAAAGGTAGTGTTACTTTTTTAAGCTTATGACAATGTGCTAATGTTCCTTGCTACGCAATAAATTAAAAAATAAAAATAAAAACATATGCAGATGATTCTAGCGTGATATCATATTTTTATAACGAACACGAATATATTTTATCGTCAAGATTTTAACAATATATGTACTTTTACTTCACAATCACATATTGTAGCATCTGAATCAAATCATTTTGAAGCGTTGGATTATTGACAAAAAAATGGCGATATACAACAGCGACAATTGCTATGTGCATGGGCGCCGTATGCCAAAGCTGTATTGCTTGCTTACAAAATAACGCCCCATTTTGATAACCAATTGCATATGGAATATATTTGTAGTTGTTTTATTTTTATAATTATTTTTAGACAAACAATATGCTGACTTGATGTTGTTTTTTTTTCATTTGAAATATTGAAAGCAAACTGTTTAGAGTACTTATTAACTAGTTTAAGTTTTATTTTATGTATAGATATCATTAGCTGCAAACTAAAAACAAGAAAATCCATTTGCATATTGTATACGCTATTTAAGGGTTTTTGAGCCTGTTTTGGTGATTTGTTCCCAATAATTCTTTCATTGATAATTTGTCTATAGCTAGTACCTACAAATGGTATATGAGAACTAAAATAATAAAAAAAAAACGCTTTAATTTTTCTTAACGATTTTGATTATCCAAAAGAACATATATTTTTCACATTTTTCTTAGTTTAGAGTGTTATTTTACTTTTTTGAATATAAATTTAGAAAATTGTCATTTGCCATATTGTTAAAAAGTGGCTGTAAATTGGCAAAATTAAAGTTGTTTGTTAGCTTGAGTACAATAACTTACTTTGAATGCAAAACACGCATCTCCAACAAAATGCATATACTTATATAAGCGTTTAGAAATGGAGTTTATATGAATTCTGTGTGATTGATAACACCAAAAAGTCTTACTATGTCAGACATATAATTGGTATTTAAACAAGCTAAATAAAAGAATTTTGCCAAAGTTCACTTATGTTTTTCTCTTAATGTTCTAATCCTAAAACAAGATTAAACAAATTTAGGTGACTGCTAATTTTTTTAATCAAAATAAAAAAAAGTAATACCCACGAGTCATATTAAAAAAAAAAAACACACACAAAAAACAGAGGACCCTTGTGCAATATTTGGGAAATAAATTCACACAGTTTCAATAAATATGAATATATTACATGGTATTATGACAGATTACACTATTAAACTAAACTAAACCACTAAACTTAAATAACAAATTAAATCTACAATCCTAATGTCCCCACAAATACGAAATTTATAAAAAGAACAGATGAGAAGATGATAATAAACCTTAGACTTCATCTTTTGAATATGACAACTCTTTTTTTTTCTAAATAAATCTATATAAACACAACATGTCCTTAAATTAATGAGAATAATTAACAATACTATAATAATACTATTTTAACAAAGCACGTATTTGCTCCTCGTTCAAATGTTGGATAAGCACTCGTCATACAAATGGCAACTATTAAGTGAATTAGTTTTGATGGATTCGTATAGATTGACGTTGTTAGATATGCTTTTAGGTGTAATATAGTTGGTAATCACGTCTACTTTCGTTGCAGATATGGCGTTTTAAATGAGAATCAGGACGACGAAGCAGGTGCTCGCGATCTCGTTACTGGTATCCTAGCAACGGCCGAAGTGCATGGTTACCAAGTTGGCAAAAGCAAGGTACGAAACTAGTCACATGTTCGGGCAGTATATAGCTTGAATTATTGACACTTAAATGCGTATTTCATACTTAAAACCATTCAGTTCGCAAGAGTGGCGCTAATAAATCCGAAATTGAAGCCATTTGCACATTATTTATAAAAACATCAGAACATGGGCAAATCTGTTTAATTTATTATATTTTTGAAGCCAATTAGAAATGTAAATAGCCGTTTTCTAGTTTTCCATTGGCTACTGTTAACGATTTCATATAATATGATATTTTATATAGTTTTAAAACGTTGTAATAATGATGCAGTAGGTTACACAATCGACGCAATCACATAAAACATATTGTCCCATTATCAAGTATGATACATTGTTATTTCCACTAATAGATAACATCCCATGTAGAACTTGAACGTTTATCATTGTGGTAAATATTGCAATTAGTCTGAGTGCAGATGTTATCATTAACCCATTAATGCCTAGTGGACTCTCCCATCCTTCTAAATTGGATCAATTCATTTCCAAAATTAGGGATGTCTAGTATATTTATTTATATTTTTTTGAATATTTTTTACAGAAATTCCTTAAAGCAAACAACGCAGACCCTGATGAGACGCCGCATCATGCGGCGTCTCATCTGGGTCTACGCTGTTTGCCAAGGCCTTTTTTTCTAGACGCTAGGCATAAATGGGTTAATTAACACAACGTCTGACAAGCCTAAACAACGTTAACAGGCCAAAACAACGTTTAACAAGACAACACAACGTTTAACAAGACAAAAAACGCAACTAGTTCATGGTGTTTGTAACCAACATAGTAATGAGGATGTTATTACTACAGATTCTGCATACAAGTGAATAGACGATGATTAATACTGGTATATATTTCACTTAAAGCATGATGCATCATCTTTTATTTTCTAAACAGTTCATAGACCATTGAAATGTCGACAAGTGCTATTTAATACTTATAATTACAACCAAAAGATAAGAACATTACATGTGATGTTATCATTTTAAAGGCAACAAGAGCTGTCACCATAGGATGACATATGCCCCCTTTTTCCACATTTTACGAAACCTAAACGCAAAGTGTGAGGGAATTTTAGACGGACAGACGGACAGTGCGATCACTATATGACCACCTTCGGGGGTATAAAAACGGACTTCCATACGATGGCGTATGAATCAAGTTTCAGTTTCGATTTCATATTAGTCGAACAACGTAAAAGCGATTGTCGTCATGCGGCATCTTAGTTATGAAAAAGTAGCACGGTCATGAATATTTACTTTTAAATTTGCACACGGAGTTTAGTCATCGGAAAATGAAAAAAGGTTACGTTATTCAATCAGAATACAGCGTTTACGTGAGAGTAAAAGAAGTTGTAATTATTTTTAAATGAATTCATCGTGAAATAAATCAAGTGTTTTCTTATCCAATGGTTTCAATCGAATTATTGTAGGAGGTTAAGCGCCTAATCCCCACCATAACCATATCACACGAGATTTTCTTGTGATTCTCGTCCCTCCTATAAACTTCATGTAAAAGCCTTGTCCGAGGAAGAAACATTTTATTGGCGTTTATTAAGCAGTAAACAATAATTGTCAAGCGCACGTTTTATGCCACAAGTTGCCAGTGCGCTTGTTGATGACCATTGACTTTTGCCGCTAAGGAAAGAACGATACGGTGCACCTTGGGTGTTATGTAAACGCAAATGTCCAAAAATACAAACACTTTATTTTTAAGTTAGACACAGCAGGCATTGGTCACATTTTCCGCACCATGGTGCAAAGAATGTGTGCACCAATATATGTCACACTGGTGACCCAGAGTCATTAATTCTTGATTATTTCATTGCCGTTTGATTGACAACCGAAATATTGATCAATCGATGAATAGATGGTTTTATTGCGTTGCCTAGTCATGCTTTACCTTTAATACGCTTTGTGACGGAAATTTATGGATGTTAATACATGTATTATATTTTCTTCGTTATTTTCATCCACGATGAAAATTATGTTTTTTGTTTTATTTAGGTTTTCCTGAAAGCGTGGCAGAAAGAAGAACTCGAAATAAGACTTGACGAGAAGGTATTCGATTATAACAATGTACTTTTCATATATACATAAATTAAAGGTGTTTTTAAAATCAAAATAATCTTTGAGCTGTACTTATGTCTTGTGACTTACTAAATCGGTCATCAGAACAAGATCAAAACAACATAACTTGCCACACAAATTAACAAAAGTGTAAAATGGCCAATATAACCTGCGATTAATTTAGGAAGCAAAGACAAAAATAAAACAGAAATTCGCAGATAAATCATAAGAATTCTAGTGAACATCTTGAATTACATGTACCTAAAATGCTAATCGTATTATCATTTATGTTCTTAGCTGGCGGAGATAGCACGAATTGAACGTGAACGCGAGCTAGAGAGGCAACGGGAGCTGGAGAGACTGGAGCGCATGCGCGAAGAGGAAGAGCGCCGCCTGGAGGAGGCGCGGCGGCAGGAAGACGAGCGACGGCAGCAGCAACAGCAACATGACGAGCTGGATAAGCTCGAGCGACGTCGCGCCTCCCGGGAGTCGATTTTGACAATGACGACGGAATCGTCCGGGCCCATATCGTTCAGCACTCCCCGGCGCTCCGTTGACAGCGGAATAGGTAGGCGCTGGAGCCGGTTGCTTTCGGTGGAAATGTTGAATTTTGGAAACTAAGTTTATGTACTGGTCATGACTCACATTGTATTACAGAACATGTGTGTTTACACATCGGATATGAAACAACAACAAAAACAAAACAGCAACACAATCAAGTATAACTCATAATTTATGGATGTTTCTATTCATATTAAACTGTAAGGCCGAACATTTATCTTGGACTTATAATTTTACTACGCATCAAACACATGCCACATAATGTCTATTTTTTTTAAATATTATTGTGTGTTATTCATGTATTAGGTACATATTTATACTCCTTTTTTCAGTAGGTTACACGGACACTGACGCTCTTTTAAAGGAGAAATTATCTCGCCTTCGAAAAAGCGAGGAGGCAATCCTCGAAGGTAGCGGTAAATCCGGTAAACGGCCGGCTCCGGCTCCACCGAGCCAAGATGGCGACAACAACAGCATCCCTCCAAAACGGCAGACGTCACAGACGTCGGACGACGCGACTACGTCATACGAATCGGAGGGGTCAAACGACCAATGGTACGATTAATTGATTAGTTTTTGTTTATTACATTACTAGATGCATTTATTGGGTCGTAAAGTGTACACTTACGTTGCAATCGTCCTATTATTATATTAATATATTTAAAAAAACGGTGTACGCTAACGTTGCAATTACACGATCAAGAAATACCTTTATTTTAATGTATACTAGTACTTCTTGCTGGCGTTGCAATTATACGATAAATTGTACGATTATTAAACGTCTAATATTTGACATACACTGACGTTGAAACTGGTATTAAAACGTACAATTTGCGGAGAAATTGTATTTATTATATATATTTCGAGCCTTTTGATAAGGACTCACCGTTAGATGATTGTTTAGTTCAAAACCCTTATTGCAATAAAAGGTAGTTGATATGTTTTAGACTTGTGACGGTGAAAGGCTCTTGAATAATATAATGTACAAATCATTATATTTTGCCATTTGAGCGAACAAAACTTTCTAACGTCATACTTTATGACAAGGCGGCATATGCCATTTATTGTATAACAATAAGTTAATAATAAGTTAAGTTTTATAGTCACCCATATTTAAATTGATATGTCTTTGTAATTACAAATAGATAAGTTGTGCACTGACTCCCGCACATAAATAGATGTGGACAAAGATATCTATATCAGTCCTTACTTCACGATATAAATCACACATACAAAAAACTTACATATAACATATGATTCTTAAAGGTCATTCAACGGTGTATTAGCCATGCCACATGCGGTATCGAAAAAAGAACGGTTGAACGACCTCCGAGATTGATGATTTCATTACTTTGAAACATGTTTTCTTCAATTCTTGTCAATATAAATGACGAAAATCAAATTATAATAACGCACCTATGCAAATTGTGTACTTCACAAAGCCATTTTATATATTTATTCTTATAAAAACATAGATTTTTTTGCGGATCATTTTCTACTTTAGTGTCAGAGATTTCTTCACAAATGTGTACCATAATTAGGTCATTATAATCATGTTTGAAGGCAATAATGCATATCTGAACCTACCAACTAATTGCAGATTTTGAACTTGCCACATATTTGTGATACTTTCTCACAATTTCAGACCATTATACGACATTTCCAATGTCCAATCGCGAGGTCTTTGTATGAGTATTATACAAAAAATATTCTACCTACTAATATACGCCTCGCTCTGTGAAAAAGGGACTTAATGCATGTGCGTTAAGTGTGGTCACAGATTAGCACGTGCAGTCCTCATAGGATTATCAGGGACAACACTTTTTTTTCAAAACTGGATTTTTGCTAAGAAGAGACTTTCTTTAAACGAAACATATCATTAAAGCAGAAAGTATTGTCCCTGATTAGCCTTCGCGGACTGCACAGATTAATCTGGGACGACACTTAACGTACATGAATTAAACTCCCTTTTCTCAGTGCGCGTCTCATATAATTGCTCTTAAATTTGACATATTTACAGGCGACCATACGACATTTTCCAAGTGTCGGAACGCGAGTTCGAAGAGAATGACGCCATTTTCAAGGAGATCATGAAGCTGGTGCGACTCCTGCTGTACATACTCATGTTCTTCGCCATTCTTGGAGGGGCTGTCTTCAACCGGTTGTCGCTTCTTCTGTTGGTTTCTGGCTTGAACAAGGTAACAGCACTGACTGGTTCCTAGTCCTTAAGATTGATTGAGATAATCGTTATGTGCGTTTTAATACGGACTTCATCGTGAATGACTTTATCAGGAATGCTTGTGTCTGAATAAGGCGTATTTGTGGTTCCCGAAACATTAAGATGTAAAAGACAACATAGCCAAGTTCAATAGTTTGTTCTCCTCTGAACGTTGTAAATAAAAATACAAATGTTTCTCTAGACAAACGCCAAAATCAACGGTTTTTGACACACGAATACACTCTTGTCACATATTTATTTAGCATGTATTTTAATTGTTAAAGGGTAAACTATGAAACATTACCGCTGTCATAAGCTTTATACTTTATAATAACGTTATTATTGAATACATTGAATATTGTATTATTGTATACAACGTTTATAAATTCTATATATTATGCAGGATATCAAATTAGCCTCAACCATACCGATTATTATACTAAAAAATAAATGCGCATGCGCGATTTTTCAGGACGAAGAAACACGTGGCGAGCACTTGACTGCCCTGCTGTTCTGTATGTGTGGCCCATTGGCTCTTAACTGGTTAACCTCACTGCTTAAAACTTTATTTGGCGGGAAAGAGTGGCCCTCGGTGAAAACGTTCCTCATTGTGAGTAGATTTTTTCACTATTTACGTGAAGAAAAATCATAAAAGCCCATTTGGGTTTTAATCAAAAGCTTTTTTTTTTAATATGACCAATGAAATTAAAGAATTATTATCATATAAGACACACGATTATCATCTTTTATCATTGATTAAGTAAAACGTCCCAGACGTATACATTTTTTTGTAATTATATATTGTACAAGTATCAATATATTTGTTATGTTTGTGCGAATGAACGTGATTTTGTGTATATTATTCATGATTGAATATATAAGGTTTCAATAAAAATATTGTCTTTAGGTTATTAAAAAGTTACGGTACGAACACAAATAACAATTTGCAATTGTTTTGGTTAAATGAGTTTTGTGTGTTCATACTTCATAAAATATCACCATTCGTATCCACACATAATCTTTATAATAAATATCGTTACAGCTAATGGTCGTGGAGTGCACACAGGGATTAGGGGCGTGTCTCCTCATGTTCCGGGTACTTCCGGCGACGGATATCTTCCGCGGGATCATCATGACCTTCGCCGTCATGACTGTGCCCAGCCTGCTCAAGGTGATAGTGCGGGAAAAGCGGCCTAACCCGAGCCTAAGTGAAATCGTCGGCATCATCATGACCATCCTGGCGTTCCTAATACAGGTCGGAGCGGTTCCCTTCTTCGTCAAAAGCTCGTTTTCGATGACTGGAAACCACACGATGATGGAGGGAGTCAACTCTACGACCTTTACGCAGACGGACATCACGTTGTTGCACGACATTGAGTGGGAGCTGCCGCTCGGATTGCTTCTCTTCTCGGTCGGTTACTGGGAAAACTATGTCTCCGGTGACTGGACGATTTTCGGCAAGATTCACATCCCGTTCAAGCAGTGGCGAAGAATCCTGCAGGAGTCTCGGGATACTGCCGCAATTGTCGTATATCCGTTTAAGATCGGCTTTATGATTCTCTTGGCCAGACTGCTCACGCTAAACACCGACTTTGGTCTACCCGACTCTTCCGTTGCCGCCGTCGACAACAGTACCGAAAGGACCGCTCCTATCGTGGAGCATTTCCACTCGTACAGTTTAATGTACATTCAAATTGGAACGGGTATTGTTATCACATACCTTTCCGGTTTAGCATGTAAGCTACACATGCAGCGCGTGGCGTTCTCCCTGTCAATCATCCTAGCCCCGCCCCTCGCGCTCACGATCGTCTATCTCCAGTGCACGTTCCAGTTCCTGCCGGCGCACTGGCACATGGGCGGCTGGTTCTGCCCTTCCGTTGGCTTTAAGGATCTGATCGCGCCGATCGTTTGCGCGGCGGCATTGTGGATCTCCTACATCATCACGACGTCACACATATGGTTTCCGCAGAGCGAACGTATGGCGAAACTTGAAAAGTAAGAATGGACCAGACAATTAAATCCAACAAACTATCTAAAAGTCACGACAGTATATTCTTCATATTTATGACTGTTACGTAACCTGTACAAATAATTATAGTTTGATTATTAATTATTATATGAATGTGATCTATAAGGGAACATGTAAATGCACATTTATAATAATTGACAAAGATACTCCATGTTATGCAGTTTACTTTATCCTGCTAAAATATTGCTCTTGCTCTTGGCGATTGTTGACTACAGTATATTGTTCGCTCTTTTTTAGATTATTCATCACTCCACATTTCGAAGGGATTTTCCCGGACTTTACACTGACTCTTAGGCGCCGAAGGAACGACAAGGAAATACGGTTGACTGGTTTCGACACTTTCCGCTATGTTGGTGAAGAGAGTTACGAAGAGGGTATATTCCAGTCTAAACCAAATGTGATTCCGCAGATCTACGCATGCGCAACAATGTGGCACGAGACCCGGCAGGAAATGACGCAGTTATTGAAGTCGATGTTTAGGTGTGTTCCTGAAAAAAAATGTGTGGTACTCATTTCGAATGTGAAAAAGAGACACTTTTTTTATTCCGAACGATTAAGATTTACTACTTATAAAATACTTTTTTAGGGTAGTATTATATTTCGATGACTTGTTTAACCGTCAAGCTTATGAGAATGACATTCAAAATAGGCTGACTTTTCCAAAGTAATGTCGCGATAAATCATGGTATGTGGTATGTTACATTTCAGTCGCGCTCTGAGAAAACTGTGTTCAATGAATGTGCGTAAAGCGTCGTCCTAGATATGCCTGTGCAGTCCGTACAGGCTAGTCAGGGAAGACACTTTTCGCCTAAACTAGATTTTTGCTAAGAAGAGACTTTTTATAAACGAAAATATCATAAAAGCGGAAAATGTCGCCCCTGATTAGCCTTAGCGGATTGGGACGACACTTTACGCACATGCATTAAATTCCCTTTTCACAGAGCCCGTTACATTTTCAGATTGGACTATGTTCACTGCGCGAGTCGCCTAGCTCAAGAGAAGTTCAAAATCAAGGACCCGGATTACTACGACCTTGAGAGTAAGTTCATTTAAGTTAGAATGTTACATATTGTCCTGAACAGTTGGATAATTGCAAAAGAACAAGTATGACTAATCTTGAAAATAAACATGATACATCTTGCTATGACACTTGAGAACATACTGTACGTAGGCAAAACCTTTCTTTGTAAAATACAAAAAAAAATTGTATTGTGCAATACATTTGAAAGTTTTGATACTGAAACTAAACTGACCATAACCTTAAATAATAAAAATAGTTGTGAATAACTGTAAAGGTTCATATCTTCAATGTCTGGCTAAGTACACAGAGAAATATATTCAGATGCATTTCTGAGCCATAACACAAAACTATATGTTTCATCCCTAGAATCCTAAATGCAAACAATATATTTTATCTCCCATTACATACTTGGATCGCTTGTTCAGCTGTGTTTCTTTCACAGCAAATATATGCACAGTTGCGATAAATCACAAAAAAATATTCCAGTATATTCATTTGTCTGTTGTCAGCATGAGTGGGAAAACTATTATCAAGTTCAATGTCAAACATTTATTTCATAAAATGTTTTACAATTTGTAAAGAAGCCAATACGTATAAATTATAAATCAACGGATAGATTAACAAAAATAAATTAAACATGAAAATAAAAGTGATAAAATTAAGATACTTCAAAAACATCTTTCCACGAATTAGTTTTTAATAGTTTACAATCATTACATTGTGCGCTGATTTTAACTGATGCATGATATTGAATAGTTGTTATGTCTAGCTATTCCATCTACCTATTTTCTAGAAAGCGGACATGAATGAATCGATCAATGATGCTAAAAATCGCGTGTTTTGCTTTAAAATACCGACGAAATCGATACACTATTAAAGCTGCGGTTAAATCATTAGGGGAAGTTATCCTCCATTGATTTCATTCCGACAAACGGATTGTCGAGGCTCATATGGTCGTTTCATCAATTGTGGCGTGTTCTGAGAAAACTGGACAAAATCCTTGTGCGTAAATTGTCATCCCAGATTAGCCTGTGCAGTCCGCACAGGCCCATCAGGGACGACAATTTCCGCTTTTATGGAATTTTTCGTTTAAATTATGTCTCTTCTTAGCGAAAATCCAGTTTAGGCGGAAAGTGTCGTCCCGGATTAGCCTGTGCGGACTGCACAGGCTAATCCGGGATGACACTTTATGCACAAGCATTTTGCCCAGTTTTCTCAGAACACGCCACATTAATGCTACGTTAAAAACAATATGCCCATTTTTAACGTATTTTATGTGACAAATCCCTGTACTTGCAGTTCATATCATTTTCGACGATGCATTCGAGCTAAATGACGACGTTGACAAGTTCGTTCCCAACCAGTTCGTGAAAACACTGATGGAATGCATGGAGGATGCAGCAAGGTAACAACAAACTTAAGGAGCCGCGTTCTGGGAAAACTGGGCTTTATGCATGTCCGCACAGACTAATCAGAGACGAAACTTTCAGCCTTCATGGATTTTTTAGTTTAAAGGATGTCTCTTTTAAACAAAAATCTCATTGTAGGTGGAAAGTGTCGTCTCTAATTAGCATGTGCAGACTGCACCGACTTTTCTGGGATGACACTTTGCGCACATACGTTAAGCCCAGTTTTCCAAATATTATTAGTCTCACATCTAGTTCTAACTAACCAAATCAGATACTAGTATTACGTCCGAATAATTCGAAGTTTGTATCGTTGCAAGAGCATCACAATTCCCGCCAATAGAAAAATAAAAACAACTAAAACATAGCTGCGATATTATGGAATTAGGCGATAGCACAGACACGTAAAAAGCTCATGATTATTTGTGTCGTGTTCTGAGAAAACTGGGCAAAATGCTTGTGCGTAAATTGTCATCCCAGATTAGCCTGTGCAGTCCGCACAGGCTAATCAGGGACGACAATTTCCGCTTTTATGGAATATTTCGTTTAAATGATGTCTCTTCTTAGCGGACTGCACAGGCTAATCTGGGATGACACTTTACGCACAAGCATTTTTCCCAGTTTTGTCAGAACACGCCACATTTGGGTCGCGGATAATGTGGGTGCTGGTTTCCCCTTCCGACGATTTTCACATTTCTATGTAATACACGAATTTTCCTGCATTTGAATCTATTACAATTGGTGTTCAAGATGCATATATTTTAAATATCAGATAAATCATTTAATGGAATAGACACGAACTTTTCATCAAAAGTATTTTTTTCAAATATCTTATTAAAGAAGACATTCGTTATCAATTAGCAATCCAACATCGCCGACTTGCATAGGCTGCAGAACGCACGGGGATTCGGTATGATCATAGTCGAACCTAGTCTTATAAATGAGACATTGAACGTAGTTACTCACTTTGTCTTGCTAAAGCTATGTTAAAATAGTTTCACATAATAATTGTAATCTGCATGCCTGCGTAATTTAGCAAAGATTAAAATGCTAACTTTAGCCGTGTTCTTACAAGTCGGCAGAAAACCTACATGCAAATAGTTGCTTTGTAACATTATTAAATAAACAAACAGGACTTTTTTAAGAATATGTTTTAAAAATCAATTAACACGTTACGCCAGATGCGCAAAAAGTTTCACGAACTATTCCTGGATATTTGAGATGTTTTAATTGGATTTAATGTCGCCTTACTTGAGCGACCTTTACTGGCAAGGCGATAATTATGCGTTTACAATGCGGAAACAACCGGGTCACATAATGATGATGCAGGAAATGGATTTTTAGAGTATAATTAATTTCAGGTTGCATCGGAAATTGATAGCTTTGGATACTTTAAACGCGACGTTCAATGTCTTGACATTAGATGATGTTTGTGTTGCGGGATCATATGGCGTTTGAAATCAGTGGAATTGTTCACTTTTTGATAAAAGCAACACACTTTGCTCATTGATAGTTTAAAGTATTTAAAGCAAAATAGGCTATGGACCCAATTCATATTTTTCAAAATGGCCGCCATTTTCAAAATGGCCGCCAACCTATCAAAAAAAAGGAGAAAATATCGATGCTGATCGTTTGTTGCGATCTTTTATAAATCAAATGAAATCTTACAGAACTTTATTACTAATTATGCTGATAATCAAAAATCTTTGCAAGAAAACATTTATTTTAAGTATTTTGTTAACTTTGTACTTTTGTAAGGTCAAAAGGTCATTTTAGGGGGGGGGATTTGGATTTTATGGCAAATATTCATTTAATTTAATAATAACTAAATCCATAAAGGTCGCCGAGTTTGAAAATGGTATTTTTTAATTTAGATTTTTGTATATTTTATGCAATACAAAGTTTTGGGCTGACGGTGTGCATGCAAATGTGTTATTTATAAAGTCTACCTTTATAGAGCCACATGTACACTTTTTGAAATCAATGAACACAATCTATCTAAAGTTGAAATATGATCATGACACATTAAAATGCTGCCCTATATGTGTGCATCTTTGTTCACTATTTTCGTCATGCTATTCATGAAATAACAAAAAAATAACAAGCACAGTTACTTCCCTTTGTTTGGTATTCCCCATTTGAAAGAGAAGCAGACGATCACTTCTTGTACATTTTTTTTAACGTTTTTCGTTAAAGCCACACACCTTGAAACGAAGTGCATGTTAATCAATACATATAGATGCAATTTGAAAGTGTGCAAAATTTTCATTTAATCCATAGCCTAGTTAGCAAGTTATTTATTATTCTTCAACCGGGAATTACCTCTTTTAAAACCGAAAGTAGGATTTCTATATTATACGTCAATTTCGACAAACGCGATTGTTTTAAAGTGTTAAAGCGCAAAAAAGACAGATTTCTATCTTGTAACCATCAGATATATTCTAATTGGCATAGATAAAATTAAATATTTAGCCTAGTTAGCAAGTAATTTATTATTTTACAAACGGAACCGCTTTTAAAACCGAAAGTAGGATTTCTTGACGTATACGTCCATTTCGACAAACGCGATTATTTTTTAAGTTTTAAAGCGCTAAAAAGACGAATTTCTACCTTGTAACCACCAGATATATTCTTATTGGCATAGATAAAATATGTTTCTTATTTATACGTAAATGTACTGTGCCAAATAACGTGTGTGGCTTTAAAAGCTGCTGTACTTTTGAATAGTCGGTTTGGAATGGAAAACCAGATTTTACTTTTCGTAGATTTTTTTTAAACTGGGTTTATATCATTCTATGACATACAAGGCCAAATAATTGTATTAAGCTCCAATTTTCATGTCTATATTTGGGCGGCCATCTTGGATTTCAAAATGGCCGCCACGGAAATTGGTAGCACACTTGTAAAACGCTCGTTACTTGGACATTTGTGGGTATAAAATGACCAAAATGGTGTCAAAATGCTCATTATAGACTGTTGAACATTTTCGTGTCAAATTTCAATGTCATTGATTCGGCGGCCATCTTGAGTTTTAAAATGGCCGCCACGAAAATTGGTAAAATAACAGAAAAACACTCATAACATGGACATTTGTGGGAATAAAAGGACCAAAAAGGTGTCAAAATACTCACGAGATACTTAGAAACATTTCTGTGTCAAATTTGAATGTCAGTGATTTGGCGACTATCTTTGATTTCAAAATGGCCGCCTCGAAATTTGGTTACAAAACAGTAAAACTCTCACAACTTGGAGATTTGTTGGTATAAAATGACCAAAAAGGTGCCTTATTGTTAATAAAACACTGTAGAACAATTTTATGTACTTCTTATGATTTAATAATTGATTTTCATATGAAATAAATAAGATATTAATAAAATTGAAATTAAACGATATAGCAGTATAAGAAACAGTATTTCTACAATATTTTGTAGTTAATTTGGAGTGTCAAATGTACTGAAATGGAAAACTAGGTATACATGCTTTGGATAAACTTGTATTGTGTTGATTAACCTGAGTTTTATCTCTGTTTGGTTAATACTGTGAAAGGTAAGAATGTGTTCATGCTTTTTGTTGCGCGTGAAATACAGAGTGTTTCTAGAGTGGATATTGTATGGGATGAATACCGAACAAATAGTCTAAAATCCGCAACAAGAGGCAAGCGTGGGCATGGTATCCGTAGAAGAGTTCAGCCAGATTCCAGACTTCCTGGAAGTTGGGAAGCATTTCTTCGAGTGAACGAAAACAAAACAGAGCTATTCGGATATTTAGCCGATCAGGCGATTACAGTGACTTGTGAAATAGATAATCAGATTATCACCACCAAAGGTGAAAACGTTCTGAGTAATATACCGATCGAAGAAAGCAGTAGCTTATCCACATGTTCACACGAAGAAGCAGATACAAGACTCTTACTCCATGCGAATCATGCTGCCAACCAGAACAATAAGAAAATCCTAATACGAACAGTTGATACAGATGTAGTTGTCATAGCCACAGCAGCTTTTCAACATATGAATGTAGAAGAACTTTGGATAGCATTTGTCACAGGAAAACAGTTTAGATATATACCTGTACATAAACTGTGTAATGTTCTTGGTCAGGATATCACGAGCGGTCTATTGGCATTCCGTGCATTTACTGAATGTGACCAGACCTCAGCATTCTGTGGTAAAGGTAAAAAAACAGCATGGGGAACGTTGAAGGTATATGGAGCCGCAACCGAAGCATTCCAGATTCTCGGTCAAACTCCAACAGACGAATCCATTGCCACTATCATGCCAACGTTGGAACGTTTTGTAATACTAATGTATGATCGTTCGAATGCTGCTAAATGTATCAATGATGCCCGAAAGGACCTCTTCACACGCAAAGGTAGATCAATAGATGAAATTCAACCAACACAAGACGCCCTACTGCAACACACTAAGCGTACCGCATACCAGGCTGGATACTGCTGGGGACAGGCACTATTGCCCTCATCAGAACTCCCTTGTCCAAGTAATTAGGGTTGGGTAAGAGACCAGAACAACACTTGGGTACTCTTCTGGACAGCACTACCGCAAGCGTCAGAGTCGTGCCAGGAGTTACTGAAGTGTGGCTGCAGTCCCCAGAGTGATTGCCGTGGGAGGTGCAAGTGTATAAAAGCTGACTTGTTGTGCACAGCCCTTTGTCTGTGTGGTGGAGGATGTGACCGCGGATAGATTTTAAGGCAGCTTCAAGGTCTGGAAGTATGAACTTGTGGAATGCAGTTATTTCTTTATTTAAGGAATGAAACAATATGTTGAGAATATTATACAAATGAAGATATTTGTAAATACAAAAATAAAGAAAAACACTTGCTTATATAACATGCGTTCAATGAATGTCGAAATTATAGATTGGAGTAGGATAATCCTATTTTTTGTACTTTAGGCGGCCATTTTAGAAGCCATTTTGACTTATATGCAATATTTAATTAATTGTTTTTCACGTAGAAACATATTTTAATTAATTAAGAACATAAAACAGCTTATTTCGATGCCAAAAACAAAATATTGTAATCAAATATGGCAGTTACATGTAATTTCCTAAATTTTGGCGGCCATCTTGGCGGCCATCTTGAAAATGGCGGCCATTTTGAAAATTGGAGATGGGTCCATAGCTAAATTTGAATAAAATACTTTAATCTACAAATGTGCCAAGTTTGTTGCTTTTATCAAAAAGTGAACAATCATTTCACCATATGATCCCACTAGTGTGAGATGTTTTCCCATTGAAATGCAACATTTAACGTTACATATGAGAATGTGAAACCATTATCATCAAAAACAATAACAGCACAATCATAAGCAACACTAGCGTCAGCAACAACGCAAACAATTACAGAACTAATAACAACATAATTATATTATGATGTTGGTGATGAAGATGACGATAATTTCAATGAAAAATGAAAATAGAATGATGATAGTTGGGATTATAAGGTGCTGATGACGATTTCGACGATGATGACGATGGGAATGATTATTATGATGGTAATGGTGATGATAATGCTGGTAGTGATGGTGTTAATTCTAAGATAATTTAAAATGCATATCATTAAGTTGTTTCGCATTTGTTAATCCGCATAACTTTCTTCGTGATACAAAGAAAACATTATCAGTCGCATTCATACTCTGACGCACACCGCCCCTTTTGTTTGTTAGGTCTGTAGTGAAGGGCCCCATCATTATCTCCCCGCCGACCAAGCACGTGACCCCGTACGGCGGCCGACTCGTCTGGACGATGCCGGGCCACACCAAGATGATCGCCCACGTAAAGGACAAGAACAAGATCCGCCACAGGAAGCGGTGGTCACAGGTGGGCTATGACAATCTTTGTAAAACATGCTACATTCAAGTCAACGCTGCGGTAGGTTGTCCCAACTGGCGTGATTTAATATGAAATGATACATTTGAGACCCGCTCTGAGAAAAGGTGATGAATGCATGTGCGTAAAATGTCGTCCCAGATTAGCCTGTGCAGTCCGCATAGGCTTATCAGGAACGACAATTTCCGCTTTTGTTGTATTGTTTGTTTAAATGATGAACCTTCTTAACGAAAATCCGGTTTAGGCAGAAAGTTTCGTCCCTGATTAGCTTGTGCGGAATGCACATGTTAATCTGGAACGACACTTCACGTACATGTATTTAACCCCGTTTTCTCAGAGCGCGACTCATTTGTACAATTCGATACGAATCTACTCATAGAGCCGACTGCAGAGGTGAATAGAGAGAGAGCAGGAACGAAAACGTTGTAGGGAAATTTATAACATAGTATTATGTCGCTTAAATATTTATTTCTGCAGCTGGATCAAGATATATTGATATAACTGAATAGCTTCATTACTAGCATTCATAAACAAATTAAAGTGTCCTTTGAACAACAATATAATAATCTAATTGTTTTTTAGCTACGTTCTCGAAAAACTGGGCTTAATGCATATGCGTACGGTGCGGTCCTATATTAGCATGTGCAGTCCGCACAGTCTAATGAGGGACGACACTTTCCGCCTAGAATGGATTTTCACTAATAGGAGACTTCCTTTAAACGAAAAATACCATACAAGCGGAAAGTGTCGTCCCGGATTAGCCTGTGTGGTTTGCACAAGCTAATCTGAAACGACACTTTACGCACAAGCATTTAGCCCAGTTTTCTCACAACGAGGCTCATATAATAACTGTATATAATAAAAAAATAATTTCTGTTTCTAGTGCATGTACATGTACTACTTGCTGGGGTTCAGGCTGTTCGGGGCCAAGGACAGCGACAAGGCCTTCACGGATGAATCCGAACTTGAGAGCCGCATTTCGAAGGCTCGAAACCGCAAGAAGGGAAAGTCCAAGAAAGAAAATCTATCTCGACCAATCAAAAACCTCTTCAACAAAATGGACACTGAGACCTACGAAAAAGTACGCACTGCATAACGGCTCACCATATTGAATTTTACCGATGAAATTTCAATACCATTCCCAATATTTGTCTTAAAGGCACACTCATGTTATTTTTGTATACGTATATAAATATAACGAATATTTCCGGCAGAGAAGGGGTCTATTGAAGTCAGTCTGCCGGTTTGCCGGTAGATCATTGCGAATAAAATGTCATAATTATGCTAAGCTAACTATGTCCACATTTCTCAACCGACTGAATTAGAACGCCAGATATCTAATCAACATTAAGTTCAAATGTGCAAGGCAATTTCTAACACCACTGATCCACTTAAGCTAATGCTTGGGTGTTAGTCACGTTCGTGACAAAACTTCATGTTCGTGTTTTGTTTTCAGGCTGAAAATACGTTCATATTAACTTTGGACGGAGATGTGGACTTCAAACCCGAATCTGTTAAACTGCTGGTGGACCGAATGAAGAAAAACAGAAAAGTGGGTGCTGTGTGCGGTCGCATTCACCCTATCGGCTCTGGTATGTATGTCTTAATTAAAATAATGTGGCGTGTTCTGAGAAAACTGGGCAAAAAGCTGGTGCGTAAATTGTAATCCCAGATTAGCCTGTGCAGTCCGCACAGGCTAATCAGGGACGACAATTTCCGCTTTTATGGATTTTTTTTTGTTTTAATGATGTTTCTTCTTAGTGAAAATCCAGTTTAAGCGGAAAGTGTCGTCCCGGATTAGCCTGTGCGGACTGCACAGGCTAATCTGGGATGACACTTTACGCACAAGCATTTTGCCCAGTTTTCTCAGAACACGCAACAAATGACAGCGTTTGTGGGAAATATAGTCGCATTGATAAGCATTTTGAAGCGCCTGTTTGAATGACTTACGTGGTTCCTTTTACAAACAAACATATTTTATTTTGGACAATTGTCATATTGCCCTAATCATAGTATTTGTTTTGATCTTTTGGTTTGAACAAACTGGAGCAAATATGTTGGTCATTATAGCGTTTTACGTTGTTGGTGTTCACAACAAACATATTTGATTATGCAATATTGGCATACTGTCCTCGCGAAAGTGTATGTTTTAATCTTATGGTTTTGAAATACTTGGGAAGGGTATGTTGATCATTTAAGCGTATGTATTCTTAATATCGATCGGATAAAATAATAAGTCGTCGAAAGAACGTGGGTTGACATTTTTTTTACGATTTCTCTGGCTTCAACGAACACGTCAATCGCTTTACAAATTGAGCGTCTTAAATAAAGAAAAACTTCAAAACACACGCTTTTATACACTTGACAAATTAGTGTTACTATGGATATTTGACATCAGACATTTGTCAATGTAAAAAGACCATTCCCAATAGAATAATCGATGTAGATGATTTGAATACGATATACATAAACCGACAATATATTTGACCTATCCCTATGAAAACAATTTGGGAAAATAAGATAAAAAAACAATGGCAGTGAAGTACACCCCTTCAACTATGACGAGCCAAAACTATTGCGTTGGTGTTTACTGTTTACAAAATTTCAGCATTAACTCCAAATAAGGAGCCCGTTTTGACATTTTTGTTAATATTTTGTTTACACATTTAACATATATGCTAATTTGCGTCTGCACACGATACAAACAAATCGTTATTCACATGAATCTTAACTAGTGTTGGTAACTAAAATAACATATGAAAACGACGTGTCGTATGCAAAACGGTATTTTTGTACGTGGAAATATTAATTTTACTGTAAATTTATAACTAAATTATGATAAATCGCCATCCACTTATTGCTTAAAATTAAAAGTGCGTCACCAAAAAATATCAAAGTAAGGCTCAGCTATAACCATTTAAACTGAACGTCATCATTCTTAATTTATCATTTTGCATATTAATTCCTCATATTTTAATGCTCAAACCGCATCAACGTCAATAATTCAAATATTATTATTGCAGCATGCTTGTACCGAAATATGTGTCGCGTTCTGATAAAACTGGGCATAATGCATGTGCGTAAATTGTCATCCCAGATTAGCCTGTGCAGTCCGCACAGAGTGTATCTTTCCCTGATACTCGAGAAAACCCTCGCTCTGAAAAAAATAGAATGCATGCGCGTAAAGTGTCATCCCAGATTAGCCTGTGCAATCCACACAGGCTAACCATTGCACAGGCTAACCAGGGTCGACACTTTCAGGCTTAACTGGATTTTTGCTAAGAAGAGAGTAATCTGGGACAACCTTTCACGCACATGCATTAATTAAACCCCGTTTTTCTAGAGCGAGGCTAATATCATAAAGAAAATGGATGTTATTTGTGATGCTTATTTATTTTTCCTCAGGTCCGATGGTCTGGTACCAGCAGTTCGAGTACGCAGTCGGTCACTGGCTGCAGAAGGCCGCCGAGCACGTGTTCGGCTGCGTGCTGTGCTGTCCCGGCTGCTTTTCGCTTTTCCGGGGCTCGGCACTCATGGATGACAACGTCATGAAGATGTACACGACGAAACCTACGGAGGCCCGTCACTACATTCAGTTCGAACAAGGTAGGTTCCCAGCTATACGGATATTATACAAGAATGGGAGGCGGAAAACTACAACGGGCGAGGCATGGTATAGGGGTGATAACCCCCAAAAAGGGTTAGGGTAAGGGTTAGGGTTAGGGGTCGGGTTAGGGTTAGGGTTGGGTTTAGGCTAACCCAAACCCTAACCCGACCCCTAACACTAACCCTAACCCTAACCCTAACCCTCAAACCCCCACTTTTGCAATACCATACCATGCCTCGCCCGTTGTAGTTTACCGCCTCCCATACAAGAATGTTATTGTTAAAAACATGTTAAAATAGCAAACGTTGAAATAGTTACATACATAATACGATTTCTGTGAGAACTATTGTTAGCATCATCAAATGCACAGAAATAATCGATTTTCAAATTAATTTGATCCCATCACTCATCCCATCCCGCGAAACTTTGTCATTAATCAAACTTTAAATGATTTGTATTTTATGTTAGTTATTATTAAGATACGGTTTGAACAGTATATATGTACATTTGGATATGTTTATGTCAATTTAAGCAAAACGTTTCAATATCACGCTTGTTTAAAATTGTATTTCTGCAAAGTGTACCCATTGGCTTCGTTATTTTTATCACAGGTGAGGATCGTTGGTTATGTACACTACTTCTCCAGCAAGGACATCGAATTGATTACTGCGCAGGCGCGGATGCGTTGACCTTTGCACCTGAAACTTTCAACGAGTTTTTCAACCAGCGTCGTAGATGGGCGCCCTCTACCCTCGCCAACATGATGGACCTGCTCTCCTCGTGGCACGACACCGTTCGAATCAACGACAACATCAGCAGACCGTACGTCTTGTACCAGTTCATTCTGATGGCGTCCACCATCCTGGGACCTTCGACAGTCATCCTGATGATTACTGGCTCCTATCATTCGGTACTCGGGCTTGATATCTGGCCGTCTTACTTCCTGTCTATTCTTCCGGTGGCGATATACATCACGATCTGCATGACCATGAAGAACGACCATCAGATCATGGCCGCTGCGGTCCTCAGCGCTATCTTCACGATCATCATGATGATAGCTACAGTGGGCACTATCATCAGTATCGTCACGGAAAATTTCGGAAGCCCCAACGTCGTGTTTCTCACCGGGTTGGTTTTCATCTTTTTGGTAGCCGGTATACTGCATCCTCAGGAGTTTTTCTGCTTGGTCTACGGTTTGCTGTACTTTTTGACGGTACCGTCAACGTTTATTCTCCTCACGGTGTACTATTTGTGTAATCTGAACAACGTGTCGTGGGGAACTCGAGAGACGCCGAAGAAGCTCACCAAAGAAGAAGAGGGGGAAAGGAAGAAGGCAGAGGAAGAAAAGAAGCAGAAGAAAGAGAGTAGATCTTTGCTCAATAGATTGGGTCTGCACAAGCTTGTCATGGATGCAAGAACGCTCATTCAAACGATGATGGGAGTCAAAACTGAGAAGAAAGAAATGTCGGTCGCCGCGGTTCAGACGGAGGAAAGTAAGCCTCCCACCCCTATCCTGAAGGAACGGTCCATTCGCTATGACCGGCAGGCAAGCAAACCAGTCACCATCATCGATGACGTCACACCAATCGGTTGGGAGGCGAACCCTGAAAGACCATACTGGACTCATCTGGAATACTTGGGCAACGGTAAAGTAGAGAAATTAGACGAAGACGAACTTGAGTTTTGGAGATTTTTAATTAAAAAATACCTACACCCCTTGGACGAGGATAAAAGCCACAAGGAGAAGATTGCCTACGATTTGAATCAGCTTAAGAACAACGTTGTCTTCATCTACTTCATGATAAATTTCCTTTGGACGGTTATCACTTTACAGCTTCAGACGATGGAAGACAAGCTTAAAGATTTTTACGTCATTCAAAAATACGAACCGCTGTCGCTTATGTTCCTGTCCATCTTTGCTTTCTGCATCACGTTACAGTTCATCAGTATGTTTGTTCACCGATGGGGAACGTTCCTGCACCTCATGTCTAGCACGCGGATAGACTGGTTCAAGAACGCTTCAACCGAGGAGGACTTTGTGCGCTTCGTGGTCGCCGAGGCTCAGCGTCTTCAGCGCATGGAACCAGCGCCGGACTATGATGAGCTTCCGCCTGATTACGACGAGGATGAGGATGAATTGGAAGAGGTTACCGGATCTATGACACCCGTCAGCGAAGAACACTACAACCAAATTCAACGAACGGCTCAGTCTTTGAGACAAGACGGTCAAGAAAACCCGCGCACTATGAAACGACGCAACACGTCGGCGCGTTCAAACGCCACAGAAATTCCTCTGCTGCAGCAAATATTCGAAGACAGACTAGAAAACATTCACCGGAAGTGGAAGCAGGGCTCGCTCGCGTTCCGTAATAATCGTCTTCCAAGCGGGCGCATTGAAAGAAACGACAGTCATAGGTTTTCGAGTAAGCTTAACGATATGCGACAACGTATGTACAGGAGAAGCTTCAAGAAAGATTCAAGTACTAGCGGTTCCAGTGGTATAAGTAACGGCCGACTAACCGGCGTCGTAGTCGAAACTTTGTGATAGGATAGGTTTTGAAGTACAAACATTGTTATGAATATAATTAACTTTTTATACCTTAAACATTAGCCACTTGGCGTCGTAATAGATGCCATGTGATGATTTTAGGGTAGGGTTTTTACTTTTTTAATTAGCCAGTTCTACGTGCGTACGTCTAGATATTGTACTTGGCGAATGTAGATATTTATGTCTTTCTGTTAATTGTATTGTTATCATTTTACATCAACATTATTATTTCCTGTGTGTTTAAAAGCTATTGTCTTTACTAAATAATTACGAGTTTTATGTATAGTATGCTTGTATATATTAGTATGTTCTTTATTTGAATATTTGAAACATAAATGCTCATGTTTTTCTTATATGTTCTGAATTATATTGATAACCAATTATTGTATGTATTTGTCATACAATATTTATATGTATTTATATGTCTCTTCATTAAGCTTCCATGTGCGAAGCTATTTTGCGATGAATTTATAAACATTAGACTGGGTCGTGACGATAAATTGAAGCTTGTTAATAATATACGTATTGTTATAATATGTGCTACGTATTATACAGACTTATTAAAAATATTAATCAATAAAAATGCAAAAACAAACATCAGCATCGTTTGTGTTATGGTTAGTGTGCTACCCTATATTAAACACACTTTTTTTCCAAAAAACGTTATTACAATATTTAACTGTACGTTTGTGTCTCATGGTGAACCTACGTGTGTCTACTTTCTTTATATCAATATATAAGGAATATGCGCACGCAAGAATATGCAAGAAGTAC
>VMBQ01000824.1:0-35775 GCA_007657795.1 Dreissena rostriformis | reverse complement strand
ATTTATGCCTAGCGTCCAGAAAAAGGCCTTGGCAAACAGCGTAGACCCAGATGAGACGCCGCATCATGCGGCGTCTCATCTGGGTCTACGCTGTTTGCCAATCATTCTTACACCGATCATTTACATATGATTTTCAAAATCCGATCCAGTGATAGGCAGCAGGGTGAATATTTACAGTGTGTAAACATTAAGATACCAAACGAACTTGTGAAAATCAATACCTTATGGAGCCATTACACCAAGCACGTTCTTAGACAGTTCGACCACGTTCTGAAGAAAATGCAGAACGGGATGTGAACTTGATTGAACGTGAAGTTTTGGTCAGGAAAAAATCTACAATATGATTGAATGACGTTCCTACACAGTTCGCGCTACGTGTAGCTCGTTCCTATCCCGTTCTATCCCGTTTCTAGTCCGTCTTTATCCAGTTCAAATCACGTTCGTACGCAGTTCTTCTTTATTCGTTGTTCAGTGGTAACTCGTTCAACGACAGTGCTCACTTCGTCCTACTACGTTCTTATTACGTTTATATTACAAATAGACAACGACCTCTATTTATATGCACATTGTCTGAACGTATTGTATTTACGGTTTGACCGTTGTAGCAACTGCATTGAACGAGTACAACGTATTTGGAACCTACTGCGAACTCCTTAAAACGAGTACAACGTACTAAAAACTTACTGACAACTTATAGAACGTGTTGCAAACGTTAAAAGAACTTATCTTTTAGTTTCTATTTATTTACACGTAACAAGATCGTACTTGAGACGTAGTGCGGGCGGGGTCGGTCTGTCTGAGAACGGATTGGAGGGATTAGAAACGGACTTGATCGGTGTGGCATCGTACAGGTAATTTCGGTCCGATCGCACTACGTTCTGGCACGTTCCTAACCCGACCTTAGTACGACCTATCCGTTCTTAGTACGTCCATTCCGTTTCCAGTACGTTGTTACAACGTTTAATTGTAGAACTGGATGATCGGGAGAAAATTTTGAGTAGGCTCAAAGTTGTGAAACACCTCTCCCGTTCAACCCCGTTCCAGGCCGTCCACAAAATTCGAAGACAGTTCGTAACACGTTGCTACTAAGATCACTCCGTTCTCACACAGTTCGAGCCCGTTTAGTCACATTTTTTTTAACGTTCTTCGAACGAAGTCGGTGTAACGGTGGTATAAACCACATAATGTATTTGGCTAATTGTGTCGTATTCTGAGAAAACTGGGCATAATGCTTGCGCGAAAATTGTCATCCCAGATTAGCCTGTGCAGTCCGCATAGGCTTATCATGGACGACAATATCCGCTTTTATGGAATGTTTCGTTTACATGATGTCTCTTCTTAGCGAAAATCCAGTTAATGCGGAAAGTGTCGTCCCGGATTAACCTGTTCGGACTGCACAGGCTAATCTGGGATGACACTTTACGCACAAGCATTATGCCCAGTTTTCTCAGAACATGACACAATGGATCTATTCGAGCGTGCATAGTATGAGTCATATTAATACAAACAGTATTACACAGTAATACAAATGTATTTGAGAGTGGCATGCAGAGCAAAAAGAAGATAAATACCGATATTGGCGAATAGCTGAAAATAAGATTGCTACCTTCTTTTTATTTACAATGAAAGTATAACAATACCATTGTTACGAAGCCGGAGTGTTCCAATTGACATATGGGCCTCGAACTGTTGTATATCTGCTTGCTGTTGAGCACAGAAACACATATACATTAAAATACTTTGGTTTTTAAGTCGTTCGTCGCTACGCACTTATCAAACGCAATATAGTTAGGCGATGAAAATAATTTACTCAGCGAATTAAAGAAAAACAAGGCGCACATTTTTTTTTATGCTCCCACATTTTTGGGGGAGCATATAGTCGCCGCTTCGTCTGTCCGTGTGTGTCCGATTTGACAATTACAGTTGTCACGATTTGACAATGTGTGATCTCCACTTCTGATACGATTACTTAAGGTCCGTTGGAAACGTTACGAATGAGACCTAGACGACACTGGATTTTTAACGAAAAATTCCATGAAAGCGGAAAGTGTCGTGTCTGATAAGCATGTGCAAACTACACGTGCATTAATCCTAGTTTTCACAGAACGAGGCTGTGATAATACCTAATAGGATCCGATAGGATACTCTGGATAAGCTCACAATAAAACCAACGATTTCAATCCTAGCACCAATCGTTATAGAGGGGACGTAGTTTTACTGAAAAAAAATGTTCACATTACATTTATTTATATTTTAGCTAAGAAATAGATGTGTCACTTTTTAACACAATGCGGTACTGTTTAATACTTTGCGGAAACGGTATTCATACCGTATGAGCGTTTTGAGGCTACGTGACTCCACAGTAATGCCAAAAAGAGGCATTACATTACTCATTAGGCTAAACGTGAAATTTCATAATTGCTTATGCATGTTTTTACGTGGGCATTTGAGTCGCTGATTGATTTCCTGAACAACCGTACCGATTAGTTTTACATAGTGTCACTTCGTAACACAATGGGGTACTATTTAATTATATTCGGAAACGAGAATAATACCGTATGACCACTAGGCAATCAGATGACTTCAGAAATTGCTGGAGTGTGTAAAATTGAATTATTAATTGTTCATAGTTTTAATGCATTCAAAATTAACTGGCCGCAACTATTATGCGATATTCGGCCGCATGATATAAAACAAGCAAGGCGCTTTACTGATCTAATTTAAATATTCAAATTGTACGCAAATACATCATTCTCAGGAAACCTTGATGATGATGCTGATGATGATGATGATCATTATGATGATGATGATAATGATGATGATGATGATGATGATGATGATGATGATGATGGGGATGAGGAGGAGGAGGAGGAGGAGGAGGAGGAGGATAATGATAAAGTTGCCTTTAATGATGAGGAGGATGATAAAGCTATTGAAAATGATGGTGTTGTTGTTGTTGCTGATGATTTCATTGATGAACATGACTGAAACTTTGAAAACGTTTACAGTATCGATCATTCAGATCAGTATGATGACGATGTCGTAATGGTACTGTACAATACAGTATAAAAAGCGTGTTAACATAAAGCCAATGAACTCACTCGGGAATGGTTCCCGTCTCCGACCGGTCTGCGGTGAAGAGGTCTCTGATAAAGTCGTGGTTGCTGTTGAGGAGGCATGAAACCAGGTCCTGGCTCAGGTTGTCTCGGTTGCGCTCGAGGAAGCCAGCAGCGTCGTACGTCACCTGCAAGGGGAGACCTTGGTTCTCACGCAAGTTGCCGTATGTTACACATGGGGTGATAGAATGCAGTAAAGTTTCACAAAAAAATTATGCCGAGAAATAAGTATGTTTATTGTGTCACATGACAGGGGAATGACGTAATTCTTGATGTTAGGATAAAATAAGAGTATAGCAAGTCGAATTTGGAGGGAACACCGATAGGTTAGTATATTGAGTAAGTACGCCCCTAGGTACTCGCGTGTGTCTTACACGGGGATTACAGAAAGTGAAGTTCCGCAGTCAAATTAGGAAATTAAATCAAGTACATGCAGTTTGTATGTTGAAAGTTGCGCCCTGGTTACTCAATACATGTAGAAATATCTTGAACAAACTACTAGTAAAATTACGAGGGTATAAAATTCTGCGTTGTTGTCTGAATAACTAATGTTTGTATATATCGGGCGCGACTATACCGTATATTAATGTTTAAAAAGGTGCGTACAAATTCAGAAAATGTGTTCCATAAAAACCTACTTTAAAGCCAATTAGTGCACATTACCACTCAATATCAGAAAATTTCCAGGCGGGTTTCCCTAAATGATTCACATTGACAAATGCATTTATAACACAATACAATGGGGTTTTAGTTGATACATTCAGTCTTTATTCATAGTAAAATATTTGGCTATAACACACCCACATCCTACCGCTAGTGGTGGTTTACGTGTTCTGTGCCATGTACACATGACGTGGAATGAAATTGTGCAACTGAGTAAAACATGGTTGCTGTCAAAATGACTCTCATATTTCATTCTCTTACAATGTCAAATAGACTATGTTAGCGTCTAGTATTGTACATAGCCATGCATTAAAATCGGACCGAATTGAAAGCATTGAGTGTAAAAACATGCGTTGTTGTTTTTTTTTCTGTAGTAAGATCATTAATTACGTAGGGCAACATTAAATACAACAATTCGTTCAAACACGAGGGCACACTTTCTTCAAACGCCAGCCTTTTCAGCGTGTATTCAAATATTTCTTTCAGTATTGCTTACATTTATTTAACTAAACCTTTCTTAAAAAGCCTGCCTTTCAACGTTAATACTTTTGTTTCTTTCAGTGTTGCTTATAATTACGAGAGTATATCATTCTGCGCGGTTCTCTGAATTACTGTTTGTATATATCGAGCGCGACTGTAAAGGATATTAATAAAAAAAGGTGCGTACACATTCAGATTTTTTTTCTGAAAACCCACGTTAAAGCCACATAATGCACATTACTAGTCAATATATCAAAAAATGTACAGGCGATAAAAATGCGTTTATTGCGAAATTCAATGGCGTGGTTAAATGATAAATTTAGTTATTATTCCAGTTAAATATGTGTTCATAGCACACCTTCATCCTACCGTTGGTGGTGATTTACGTGTTCTTCGGCATGTTTACATGACGTGTGATGAAATTGTGCAACTTAGAAGAGCATGGTTGCTGTCAAAATGACTCTCATTTTTCATAGTTTTATAATGTCAACAAGACTATTTTTGCTTTTAGTGTTGTACATCACAATGCACTACTGTCGGACCGAAGTGAAATCATTGAGTGTAAAAACATTAGGGCTTTTGTGGTTTTTTGTGTTTTTTTTCCCCTGTAGTGTGATCCTTAATTCCTAAGGACAACATTTAATGATATAATACGTTTTAAGACGAGCGCAACATTTCTTAAAATGTCAGCCTTTTCAGCGTTTATCCATATATTTATTACAGTGCTGCTCACAATGTGTTTAACAAAACCTTTCTAAAAATGTCTGCCTTTCAGCGATTATACATTTGTTTCTTCAAGTGTCGCTTGCTATTTTTGAACGAAACCTTTTTTTCAATGCTATTTTTTCGCGTTTATCTAAATGTTTCTTCCAGTGTTTCTTAGATTTTTTTTAACGAAAAATTCTTTAAAAAAATCCTATCAGCGTATCATAATAATTCTTTGCCTTCCAGGGATTCCATGTATTGTTTGAACGTATGGGAGTTGATATACATGGGCTATGCATGATTGTTCATACAGTAATGTGAGCATGCATTTGTTGGAAATGAAACAAAAACAACAACGACTTCCACGACTTAAAATGCAAGCTTTTGAAGGTATGCCAAGTTAGCAGTGACAGCGAAAATCAAAGTTCGATATTCGAATATGTTTGAATTTCGATCTCGGAGCTAGCATGATATTCGCACCAGCTCTATATTCGAATTTCGATCTTCGATTTTCGAGTTCATAGCCAACCTCAAACAAAGAGCATTTGAAGATATTTTATTGCAATAAAACAATTACAATAAAAGTATTTTCATGTAATGAATAGTGGTGGATGTGTTTGTGATACATCGATTTTTCGAATATGGCTCCGTACTGCGCGTAGATCATTCAATGTTTTTTTTATTGAACTCATTTGCTAATGTCACAAGGGCGTCACGATGTAGTTAACATGTTAAATGTTTAAAAAAAATGGTGGTTATGCAACAGCGTGTTATGTGGGAGGGACGGTAAATTGATCATTCAACATAATTTTCAGAACCAATAATTGATCAAGTTGCGGCGACAAATCAGTCGGTGGCAAAGAGCTTTAAACCATATATATCGCGTGTTTTTTGACGCCTATTGTTTTCCTTTTTTATTGCATTGTCATTAATACAAAACTCCGTCCAATATTGGAAAAAGTGTGAAGATCTCAACCACTAACGATTCAGACAATAACATTCTGAATATTAACATTAGAGGATAGACATTACAAATTTGACACAGTTTTTAAAAAACTAAAAAAATCAACTCATTTAAATAATATTTTTCACTGAAAAAATGCATCACACGGATTGCTAGAAAAGTAAAGTATATCCATATATTATTTAATCGTAAGAAAAATGTGTTACCAAGACATCTAATTGTTTTGGTATGCTTAAGTAACCGCATATTGTTTCATAATCAATTTACGTCTAATAATTGACAAAAAAAAGTTTTTTTGCAACTGGTCACTCATTTATAAATGAGCCTCGCTCTGAGAATAAGAGGCTTAATGCATGTGCGTAAAGTTTCGTCCCAGATCTTCACCAGCTAATCTAGGACGACAACATGCATGAAGCACCATTTAGCGCGGCTACAATATATTACACCTCAGAACCCGTACGCACCTGCTCAGCGAAGTGTTTTATCCCGAAATCGCATGCGCCACCCATATGGGCCACGAAACGCTTGTTTGGGGAGCAGTAGTTCTTGAGCTTGTGCACCAAAGTGGCGTCCGTCGACTGCGGGAAGTTTGACTCCTCGTCCAGTAGCCGCAGTATGCCTTCCGGTTTCTTTAAAGTTGAATGTGATGATTCACGTTTTAAAGTTATTACTATAGTATACACAGAACACAACTTTCCATGAAAAGGCTATTGAGCATTTACATAAGCAAAAGAGATGCATCAAGTGATGTGTTTATTAATTAAAAATGTACCATGCCATGACGTCCAGTTCGCTAAACGGAGGCTGGTTGACTAGGATTATAATTGCAAAGGTATACACACAGATTCAGATTATGCCACTGTAAAACTTAAATATTTAAGCATATAACCTTTGTATCTGATTCAAATACTGTCGTGTTGATCGAATATAATAATTTCAAACTATACACGCAATATATATGTAATTTTTGACAAACACAAGAAATGTGCATCACCTTGAAAATCAGCTCCAGTGCCTCCTCGTTGCTATGGTAACTGATGTTACGCCAGGCGATGCCTTCGCGCTCGTAGTCCATCTGCTCGCGCGGGAAGATGTAATCCATGAAGTACTGCTGCAGCTTCTCGTTGGTCACGTTGATGAGGAACTGATCGAACCCGTTGGTAGGAAAGTTCTCGAAGCCGGACATGTCCAGCAGCCCGATGGACGAGCCGCGTGATCTGAAAACGTAGTTGGGGAGTATTATTATTCGTGAATCTGTACAACCGTAGTTTATTGTTTATAACGCTGGTGCTAATGTGGATAATTATATTTTATCATATTTGTATTTGCAGCGGCTTTGTTTTAATACAAAAAATGGTCTTTTGTGGTAGAAAAAATGAAAAGAAAGTTCCGTAATCTTTTTGCAGTAACCATTACTACAGGGGATAAATTCATTCAACAGAAAACGTGGACTTGCTTTTGTTTTGGCATGGCTTATTCTACAATGTTTGCAAAACGATTCAAATATGTTGAAATTGTTTTGACTCTTCAATTTAAGGACATTACTTTTTATTTATAATTAACATTACAATAATCTAGAATGTCAGACTGACACGTAATACTTAAAACTGGAAACGCCCTGAACATAAAAGTATAATAGATAAAACAAAATACTCCAATCCTAATCATAATAAAATAATAGTAAGGCATCAAATGAGGATGCCTACAACAACCTGGCGTCGCGGTTGGGCCAAAGGTTACGGTTGACCTGGCCGACGATCCAACCAAAGAGTCGCGAGTACAAGTCCTTTGCCAAAGCGTCTCGGCTGTCGTTCGCCTCCCGGAGGTTCTTCCAGCACTGGATTCTCTCCCCTTAGAAAAAAAACATGTTCATTTATAAAAAAAATATAAACGTTGTATTCTTGGAAGACGATGGGGTACATTACATAAATCCAATGAGGTACTTGGTATATACAATGTGTTATACTAGTTAATTGTGCGCAATATTATATAAGTATCCCCTTAAGTCACCATAGCTCGGAAAAAACGGCAATAAGAAAGTACGCAAAGTCCTGTTAAAAATAGCCTGAACCCTACCTCCGCCAGTCTGCTAACACTTTTTTACAAAGTACCTACTTTAAGCTAATGTAATGTGAGTGGCCAGTTAAATAGACTCACACGGGCAGCAATAAATAGGAAACGGACACTGGCAATATGAGATATGCAGGGAATATTCAACAGAGCATGTAAATGAGCCTCGCTCTAGGAAAACTGGACTTAATGCTTGTGCTAAAATGTCGTCCCAAATTAGCATGTGCAGTCCGCACATGCTAATCAGGGACGACACTGTCCGCCTCGAATGGATTTCCGAATAGAAGAGACTTCATTTAAACAAAAAATCCCGTTTAAGCGGAAAGTGTCGTTCATCATTCGCCTATGCGGACTGCACAAGCTAGTCTGTGACGTCACTTTACGCGCATGGATTAAGACCCGTTTTCGCAGAGCGAGGCTCAATGGGAACGTCAAATTTCCAAAGTTAGTTAAGTCTAAATAATAACTCAGCTTAATTGCGTAGGAAAACAATTGCTGATTTTGACTGCATACCTTTAATATGGCTGACGGTGGAGATCATAGCCTCTGTGAGCTGCACCTCGTCCTCGACCCCCAGCAGCTTGGCGACGGCGTGGAGCGGGTACTCGTCCACCACGTTCACACCGTCCGTGTCCTCACAAGGCATGAACACGATGTTCGCCAGGTGCAGGATGCCCGCCAGGATCAGGAAGATGAGCGTGATGTGCTGAAATTAGGTTGAACCTGTATTAAATTACTGTAAAGTCATTAGATTTCGCGATGTCCTGATTTTCGCATATTTTTATATACAGAATTAAGGGCAATATGTAGGCCAGGCGGGGGATAGTCGTCTTTATTAGGACGATCAGCGCGATGTGTTAATTTGGAATTCTTGCAGGTACTGCACAATCTTTTGATTTCGCGTAGGTTCGTATTCGGGTATTGAAGTCCCATCTTAATCCGAATTGAAAACCACACGCAAACATACATGACATGAACAGGGGTGGGGCTGATCAGCGTGATGCGTAATTTAAATTGTGACATGCACTGTTCCAGAATTAAATATGAAAAAGGATGTTTACTAATTTTCGAAAATATGCAATAAGTTTATCACGGGGCATTGTTATTTAATTCAGTAACATTTGGAGTTTATATCATTAGATCTAAATGTACAGTTTACATTTTATTGGACGTGGATATTGCGAGAATATTGTTTAAATTATCATTAGATAATTTTCTACAAATAATTCTCAGTCAGAAGAATGATAATTATAGTTCGTTGCAATCAATTTATCGGATCAATCGGCCCATATAGTGAGTATAACGTTTAAGAACTTGTAACTTTTGAATCAATGTACCTCATCTGAGAATTCCACGTCGGTCATGATTTCCGTGAGGTTGTGGAACATAGCCCGGTAATACTGGAACTCTTCCGGGTCCCGAAACACTCCCAGGGCAGGGTCGGCGTCNATTGATGATTTGTTTTTATCTTTCAATAAAAATAATTCTTTCAATAAAAATATCATATCCGAAACACGTTGTATGCAGACATTGATTTAAACGTTTATGTTGTATAAAATATTCCATCTTTCGCATTTGACAAATAAAATTTTGAATGCAAGTAAATTAAATTTGAGGCTTCTTCGTTGATTTCTTTCTGTAGATCTATAAACACAATACAGAATCGTAGTAATTGAATGCGGCGTTAACCCAACTTTTGTGTCCAGTACTAAATTGCTTTCGTTTTTAGGTGAACACCAAGGTCTCTTGCATAATTGATATATGATGTTAACATAAAGAGTTTATCCTTTCCGTGGATACTTGCTTATGTCCCTTAAACCATAATTGAGGGTCAAACGACAAATTTAATATTTATCATCAACATTATTATCGTCATCATTCTTATCATCCTCATCCTTAGCATCATCAACAATAAAAACAACAACAACAACATTAAGATGATAATGGTGGTGATGACGAGGAGGAGGAGGGGGAAGAGGAGGGGGAGGAGGAGAGGGTGAGTATGATGCAACTAGCTGATGTAACATACTTGGATGTTAATACAACTGATACTAAACATCAAACGCTTTAAGTGCTCAACACAAAAGTTTGATTGACAATAAGAGAGGTTCTAGTGTCACGTACTTTGGTGTTGCACAACAAACGGTACAAATCAGCAATTCCATTCGCCCATGTATACTCTGTGTCATGAAATAAACGTACTAGACGCAGGATTAAAATACATGCCTTATTACTAGTCTTTCATCCATCAATATTACATATATTCCCAAGTCATCAGTGAATATTTGCATAAATATTCTCTTATGCAAGTTGAGAATATTCAACCTTAGGCACTGGTTAGGGAATTTAGATTATGCTGTTCCATTTATTGACAAAATGCGTAGGCTACACACCAACAATAGCGATGATTTAAAAAAACAATTGCAGCTATTTTCCTGCCAACTATCTGAATGTGTAAATGAGCGAAATCGACGATGACGTTATGATAAGCGTGGTCCAGAAAAAAGTGGAATTTACAACTGAATCAAAAGAAATGGATGTTACACTCCATTAATACGTTACCTAATATTGTAACTCTCATTGGCTAAACAATCTAAACCAAGTAGATTTTTTGGGGAAAACAATTTAAGCCACGAATGCTATTAATTGAGCGACGCAGTGTGGTGATCCCAGTTTCATGTATTTGTATGTTGTGTTCTGTATTGCGTGAAATACTATATTATTTGCAGTTTTTGCATCTTGCTATTTGTAAAGACCCCCATGTTCCTTACAAGCTATACGTAAACAACCTCTTTATGTTATCGCCATTACAAATGGACATTTTATTACTACTCATCGTTAATCACTGGCCTAGTATTGCTAATAATAATTTTGTTGTGTTTGCGCACGCACAGTCCCTTTGCTGTACTGAAACAAAACAGATTTACCATGGTAAATATTCGAACGTCCATCAGTGTTACCATAGACATTCGAGTCTGAATATCGAGTGTATGTCATAATTTCATAAAAACAAAGAGCGCCATTCCCAAGAGAATAGTTGATGTATATGATTTGAAAACAATATGCAAAACTTGTATTATCAAAATCGTTTATGCCCTATGTCTGCTGTGGAAATATCAAATATAATATAAATATTTACATTCATTATATGCTGCAACATGACAGCAATGTATTGTCGCGACCTGTTTTGATCTTTTACAGAACGGTTATAAAGATGTTTGTTTGACATTCTTATAAATACGATTTTTGAATATTTTAAAGACATTGTAATATTGTATGCCAAAACATACTTAAATATCCATGACAAAATTATGAGTGTGCTTTATATTCATATATTGATGTCGCAAAACACTGACCTGAACATTAACAAGACATTTTTTTTTCCGAAATAGCAAGAGTTGAAACTCTGTTCCAAAATTTGCAGAATATATACCAGTTCGAAACAACGAAGCGCTTATGGCATTACATATGGAGGCTTTTCATTGCCAAAAATTCAGCCTTCTGACAACATGACAATTTATACTTAGATCGCACTGAATAGATTTGTTTTAATATCAAATGTAATCGGTCTTTGATTATCTCAGTTTTACAAGTTCAATTTTCACTTTTAATTTTGAAGTTGATATCTTTCAAATTAGTTAAACTGCAATTCGCTTTTTAACTTTTAAAACTAAATTCGCCACATGTATCAAATATACGAACACGGCACGTACCGCACGCTTTACACAGTACACCTTACCGTTGGTGAACTGAAACTGCATCAGCTATCACTCTCAGGTTGAAAACTTCACACTTGACGTTTGCAAACATAGGCGATTAACATTAGTACACGATTTTGCAACTTCCATATATGGCAATTTTTACGGAAATAGCCGGGATAAAGAGGAAGAGCCAACATTCATGACATGAAAGTAAGGAAGGTAACTCTTATCGGGGTCAGGCAAATTCCAATAATGGCTGCAGCGAATGTACGGTTTAAGGTAAGGTTGATTCTTTGAATCAAACGATCATGTCTATATTGTGAAAGAGATGAAGACAGTCTTATATAACAAATACGTAAGTGTCTTCCATTTGTTGTGATCTGCCCGATTTCATGCAGAAAATACTTCAACAATAACTAGCCATATTTCGGATGAAACAAAAGATATAGCAAAATTTGGATAATCCAATGTTTGGAATGTCTGGAGGAATAATTTGCTTAAACTAAAGTTATTATTATTATTATTATTATTGAAATATTAAAGGAATGATTAATGCAAGCGTTTCCTGCAAATTACTTTTTACGTATATTTTAGAGCACTGTAACAGAGTTTATAATATTATATTGTGTTTTCGACCACTGACTGACACCAGTCATGGGTGCACAAAAATATTGTTGATTAAACATAGAATATTGAATCCATATGTAACGGCAAAATGGCCAGAAACATGAAAATATGCCGTCTTTGTGATACGCCTGTGCGGGAGTCATATGATATATGGTTTACCGTTATTTTTTTCAGTTCCTGGAACANATAGATGAAACTACATGATATATATATATATTATACTTGTACGTATTGTCAAGTTAGGATAATAATTATATGGTGACGCTCAAGAAAAGTCCACTACCGATGGGTAAATCCGTAATCCTTTTTAATGGCTCATTGGTTGATAATCTTTTATTTCATGCTTGCTTAAATACCTTTTCGTGCAGTAACTGTAATACTTTTCACTATTACATTATCCTAGCCAAACAGTAAGTTTGTTCCAGTCTTGCAGTATACACTGTATTTATGTTTATAGGGAATTCCTGCAAGAGTGTGGCACAGCACCTCCTTATAGCTCCAAATATATGTACGTAAAGTCCTTAGGAAAATGACACTAACCGGAACATCCTTACAGCAGATGTTGCTACACAAACAGATTTCATAGCATGGTATGTTATACAGATTTATATAAAATCTTTAAACAAAATGTATCATGTTATTTGGAACATATTTGATGGATAAGCATATCCCTGTGGGGTGCTGAACAGAAAAATTCAAAATTTCAAAATGTATGATTAATTCATGCAGTAAACATGACAGCATAACATATACTATTGTGCAAGTTACCAGTCTGTACTGGCATTTTATCAAAATGGAAAGACAAGATGGTTGTGGTTTATTATATTTGACATGTTTCAACATGAATAACTGGTTGTTCAAATGTCTGGGGAGTCTGTTGACCTTAGTTATTGTGTTTGCAAGCCATATAACATATTTGGTATTACAAATCAAATTTTGTTACTTATATATTTTATCACAGAATCATGCACTGAAAATAAATGTTTTGTTTTCCTTCTTGTCGAAATCTTAAAAACCTACAATTTATTTTTCATTCACATGCCTGACCAAACAGAGGGTGACTGGATTTTTATTGAACCAGAGAAAGAATTACAGGTTGGGGCAAACATTTTCAGCAAATATAGGAGACATTTCAAGCGAAAACATGTCTTATGGCCTTTGTGACCAGTGTAGGCCCAAATCAGTCCCCATACAATTGACCATTCGCCAGACGATAGATAACCACTCCTGTCATTTTTGTCGGAGCTTATTTTCGCAAAAGGCTGTATTGAAATTACTTCCACACGGTTATATTTGTCGGAGATAACTGTCCTCTTTGATTGGACAATTGAAAGTACTGATTGACACTGGAGATCTTTAAATTGGGCATACACTGGTCACTTGATAAACCTGAAGTCTAGAAGTGAAAGCCAAACAGTGTAGGCCCTGATCGCACGGTAGAATTGTTTTTACTTTAAGCGGCTCATACTTTTTTTAAAGTCATTTTTAGTGCAAATAATTTTGTCACATTTATGCATTAATAATTAGTTTGCATATAACAATGCAGATGTACATATATGAACAAACCTGTATAACAAGAGCAAAATTGTTCACAGAGTTATGGTACTTGCCCTACAAATGTTTCTTTTCATAATACACAACTATTTCAAGTTTGAAGTGATACCTTTAGTGATAGCAGAGTTATTTAAAAATGTCAAAGTTTTTGCACGACAGAGACGACGAAAACAGCGCTAGGACAATGCATCAGTGTTCTTCGGACAGACTCGCTTAAATGGATAATGTGAAGTGAAGTTAAATATATTGAAAATAATTGTTTGTGTAAAGTTTTCAATGACTAGCATTTATGACGCTTAGCATTTATATTGAAAACGAATTAATATGATTTATTTTTTTATAGGAGGGTGCAAGTAGGTCAGCAGAGTTGTTTCACCCGACAGCTTTGAAAAGATTGAGACAGTATGCCCCGCTGTCAAGAACAGAGACTTATCGACCTGATATGTAAGTACAAATAACAAGCTTTCAAAGATCTATGCAGTTTGCAATGCCAGTGAACTTGTCAAGCGTCAGTTCTTTGCTTTTGAACTTTGTCCTGGATTTTAAAAGGCCATACTACCCACAAACTGATATGAATCTAACAGTTTGTATCAAAAGCTTGGCTTGCAGGAGAATTTACAGGATCTTTTTTCAAAGGTAACCTTAAAATCTCATTGTTATTCGTAAGCTCAGATAATTAGCAAAATACTTTGTTTGTTTGGAGTTTTAAGCCGCTTTCAACAATCTTTCAGTTATATCACGGCAGCTGGTTACCTAACATGTTTCCTGGATTTCTAAACAGTACACGCCAACTCCTTGCTAGTAGCTGGCAACTACACCACATGAAACAGATTGCAACTTTAGGATAACTTCATCCTACCTCTATTTCTCAAGCAATTGTTTATATTTTATTTTTATTTTTCTCAATTAAGGAGATGGACAGACTAGTGTTGGATCCACAGGTCCTCGCTTACGGCCATAATTAATACAATGCAGTTTTGGCAAGGAGGCGCCAATGAATCGAGGATGTCCGCATGAATGTTTATTCCGGCTTCAATATAAACCTTGACTGCTTTGTCAGAGAGCTGGTCGTTGGTGGGGTATCTGGAGACCCCAAGGTTTTCCTTTTCTTCCTTGGGTCTGTTTGCGTCATCTTAACCGGCACCGTCAGTTGCTCGGCATATACAGCAAATTGTTGTACCACTTTATGAATCATGTAAGTCACATATGTGTACGTCTTCTTCTCTTTCACGACGAAGGTCGTGTACTTATTCCACCTTTTGGAGTACTTTTTGTGTTGTCTGAAATAACTACAAATTTGTGTGTAATCCTTGTTATATTTAATAATTCAGACAGAGCCCATCAAATCAAAACTGTGAAAAATCGAACTATGATCTGGTTAATATGCACAACAGCTGGACATCTAGTATCTGATTACAACAGTTATATAAAATGGAAAAGTCGCTCCTTTGGAAGCACAAACTGCATCCAAGAAATGTAATAGCAGACCCAGTTTGATTTGGTCTGTTTAAAACATACAGACCTCTGATAGGCAATCCAATCACATGTAATGACTAACCGTTTAGGCTCTATTGTGAATAGATTGATCCTCAGTAAAACCGATTTCAGTTAGTGACAAAACCATGGGAATTCCCCCAGGAAGGTTTCAACTGCAAACGCTGTAGGTGGAAACACTTTGATTTTAGAGCCTATGTTAAAGTTTTATATTAGAGGTTACAGTGACCTTGACCTTTGACATTGTGACCCAAAAAATGGGTGTGGCGTGTAGAGCTGATGAAGGTGCATTTACATATGAAGTTTCAAGTTGTAGGTGGAAGCCCTTTGATTTTAGAGCGTATGTTAAAGTTTTATATTAGAGGTCACAGTGACCTCGACCTTTGACCTAGTGATCCAAAAATAGGTTTGGCATGTAGAACTCATCAAGGTGCATCTACATATGAAGTTTCAAAGTTGTAGGTGGACGCACTTTGATTTTAGAGCCAATGTTAAGGTTTAAGCACGACGCGGACGGCGGACGACGAGCTGGCTATGACAATACCTCAGGTTTTCTTCGAAAACAGCCGAGCTAATAATCACACAGGGCACTGAAACAGTAGCTGCAATTTTGTGTTGATGTGCTCCTCAGTCACAAGGGGGTAGCCTACAGTAAAGCCAACAGTAAAGAGCACTTTATGTTCAGGCTTGTCTAGTATGTGTAATTTACCAATCATTGATGATATTGTGGTGCTTGCATCAGTTACGAGTTCTTTGACAAAGATGCCGGCATCTTGAAGTCTTTGCAGTCATGTGTCATCACAGTGTAAGTACAAAACTGTGCCTAAATATTTTCGAAATTCAAAGACATTTTTATTGAATTAATATTCATAATTTTAAGTTGTAACTGGAAATCAGCTTTCCTTTAAAGATATCCTATGAATCATGTTCTATTTTTGATTTACTGTCAAAATAAATTCATTGAATTTAACCATAGTATTTGAATACAAAAATAGTGCATAGACTAAGAGTCTGCTAAAAAATAAATACACTTCCATGCAAACACTAAACTGTACCAACATAAAACATGTATGATGTCTTTAGACAAATGTACAAGCAATTATAGTAATTACATTCTAAACTGCAGCTTTTATAGTAATAACATTCTAAACTGTAAAACACTTACCAATTATTACTACCTCGTGACCAGCATACTTCTCCCTATTCCTTCTCATCATCTCGTCAAACTCTTCCCTTATGATGGGAATAACATGGTGAGACTGGTACTGATAGTGTTGCGTGGATGGGGTAATGTTCAAATTCCTCACTGTGGCCAGCAGTCTTACTTTCTCATAGTTGTTACAACTAACGAGAATGGCGGTGGCCAGAATAATGTCACCCGCTGGTTTCTTCCGTACAACTGGCTGACTCGACCACTGCTTCACCAGGTGTGCTTAAGCTTCACACTTCTGAAATGATATTGTAACATCTTTTAATGTGTAGCAAAGGAAGGGAACTAATGATAACTCTAAAATAACTAGAAAAGTGTCATAAAGCTCTGTATGCAATTACATATTAGGTCATTTTTTTTTCTTTCTCTATGAAGCGTAGAAGTTAGATGAATAATTGATATAATCTATTGTCCCTGCAAATTATTATAAGATAAAAGCTTTGTTTGCTCAAATCTCTAAACTTATATACTATTATACAACAATTACAAACCCAATTACCCACTTCATTTTTGTACTTGAGCCAACCCGTTTGGTAGTCATCTTCACATTACTCATGCAGTTTTTCCTGTCACATACACTTGTCACCTTTAGTCTTGCCAGTTCTTAGAGATTTCTGTCGAACGCAATACATTTTCTCTCCCTCACTTAGTCCACCACCTCCTCTTGTCTGTTGGCATCTGTTGGTATCTCCTCTTCTTCTGGTTGGTCCACTTCCTCCTCCTCACTGACATCAAAGATCATGTCTCCAGCCGTAATACTCTCCATGTGGTTATTGTCTTCATCAGCCTCCGTAAGATGATACACACACATTTGTATTACCGCATGAAAAAATAAAAACAACTTTTGAAATAACAGCCTTTCACAAAAAGAATGACAGCTAACTACCGTGGTAGATAAAAGCCAATTCACAGTATCCAGACAATATATATATTGAAAAGAATGAAAATAAGACTGCTTACAATGAACATAATAAGAAGATACATGTGATCATTCACATTCCTGTCAAACTTGATCATTCGCATTACTATCAAATGGGGCGATAGCTGACATCTTCCTTCTCCGGTTCCGACACTTCATGTGTAATGCTAAAATTACAATATTTAGTAATTAAATAAATTATGACAAAATAAACAAATATTATGTTTACAAGCATACATGTATGCGACTTATCACACAAACACAAGATTCATTATAGCACATGAAAGGTTTACATTGACTGATTCACAAGTATACTGTTCATGGTGCTATTGGATCTAGCCCAAAACCTTCTAAACTTTAGAAGCGCTGTCTGTTAGTAAAAAGTTTGGATCCCGATCTGAATGAATGTCCTTTAGTGTAGACTGGTCTGGTTCTGAACTGTTCTGAATTTATAAGCCTTCTGTTTGCATAAAGCAGCTCTATATGGTACATAATTTTTATTTCAAATTTAACATCCGTTGTTTTCTATATTAATTCAGCTATAAAACTTGGGATGAAAATTTCTTTGCATATACACAATTCCATTGCTTTACTTACTCCAACACTGACCCCTCTGTTAGTCTAGCCTTTTCAATGTATCTCTCCTCTTTATCAGAATATGAACTTGTGGAAGAGCGTTCTTCGTGAAGGAAAAAACATAGCCCTGTACAAATCAGAAAGATTTTGTACATCTCCTTTTTTTTATAGGTCATTGATTTACTACCGCCCCCCCTTTACAGAATGAAATTTCACTCCTTTTTCTCAAATTGTTATTTCTATGTACAAAAAATCAACTGGGTCTTCTCTTGTAATTTTGTTAAATTGACTTTGACGGTATTTTTATTTTACTATTTATTTATTCTAACTCCGCCAAGGACGGTCCCAAGCCCGTGCTGAAAAAGGAGGAGGGTTGGGCGTGGGGCTAGCAACCCCACCCCGTGAAAAACATATTTGCTACGGAAACGACAACAAGGGAACAAGCGAACCATTCAAGGTCAAAACTGGAGTGAAGCAAGGATGAATCCTCTCGCCGCTCCTCTTTTCAATGGCAATTGACTGGATCATGCTCCGAACCACAGAGGGAAGGAGGCAAGGAATATCAGTGGACGCTGACCTCGCTGCTAGATGGCCTTGACTACGCCGACGATATCGGGCTACTTGCTAGCAGGAACCAGGACATCCAGCAGAAGACACAACAGTTGGCACTGTCAGCAAGCACCATAGGTCTCCGGGTCAACATTGGAAAGACTCAGGTCATGAGGAAGAACACCAGAGTGTGCTCCCCAATCACCATCAACGACCAGCCTCTGCAACAAGTGGACGAGTTAATTTACCTGGGCAGCAAGCTAACCACAGATGGAGACTGTGCAAGGGAGATTAACACGAGAATCAGCAAAGCCAACCAAGCCTTCGCAATGCTGAAGCCCACCTGGAGGACCACAAGTCTAAGCATGCACACCAAGCTCCGCATCTCAAGAGCAAAGTGCTGAGCGCCCTTCTATATGGGTCAGAGTGCTGGAAGACCACTCTACCATCGAGCGCAAACTGGAAGTCTTCCAGAACAAGTGCCTACGACGGATCATGACAGTCTTTTGGCCAAACATGATCACGAACACGGAACTGCGTGGAAGAGCGGGTGCAAATAGCATCGCTGAGACGATCGCTTTGAGTAGATGGAGTTGGCTAGGCCACATCTGCAGCACGCCACCCGACTACCCAGGGTGCCACTGAGATGGACTCCACAGGGGCAAAGAAACCGTTGACGACCGAAAGAGACGTGGCGCCGAACCGTGGAGCGAGAGCTCAAAAACAAAGGGCTCACTCTGCAGACAACAACCGCAACAGCAGCTGATAGACCAAGGTGGCGCTCCCTTGCCGTCGCCTCAAGCACCAGACGGCGCAGAGAGGATTGAGAGAGAGTGAGTTATTCTAAATACTCACTCTTCTGATGCAGAAATATCAGACATTTTTAATTCTGGTGGTTGACTTGTGCTTGCAAATAGTGTTGACTGCAAATCTACAGGTTTTTTCATTGGCGTTTCATGCGGCAGTTCCTCAATTCTTTTACTAGACTCCCTAAAAAGCAATTTACAGATAGTTCACATCTAAATAATGCTGTACATACACTAAAGACATAGAAAATACACTCTCTCTTGGTTTTTGAGAACATGAATTCAAGAATTTTATAACAAATTGGAACATTTACAGCAATATAATGACTTTTAAAATCAATTCATGTGGTAAAATAAGCATCCAACATGATTCGTAAGTTTCTTCCAATTTCTCTTCTTATAAATACATTAAATCCAATTTGTTTACATTTTCAACAACATGTATATTAATTCCCCCGTCGGGGGCCCCGCAAACCATTCAAGATGAATTATCAATATATATTCCACTGTAACGGCTGGAAATGATTCAAATCAAAAGCTGTATGATAGAATTAATTATGTATTTAATCAATATTCAATATTTATGCTAAATGAAAGTGATTCTCGCATGTTTCCTTTTTTAAAACCCGCTCACTAACTAACCACAAATCCAACAGGTACATGACCATTTCGTTGTTAGTTTTCACACGTTCCTTCGTTTTCGCTGCTTGCCAACAATCAAAAGCATTTTCCCCATCCTGACAATATGCTGCCTGAAATTGTTCATATTTCTTTCTACTGCCTTTTGTCTTCTCTTTTTTTCTCCTCACCAGTCTTTCGCACGCGAATTCGGATTATGTTTGTTTATGTTCCGGTTTTCAGTACGCATGCGCATGAACACTAGCGCAATCAAGCATGATATCAAAGCAAAAAGGAAGCAGCTTTCAGGTACCAGTTACTTTTGGAATTACCGAAAAATAGCGAATGCTCACGTTTCTTTACGATGGTGCGGGGAAATGGGCGGAGCTCATTTATCTATTATTTCAAAACTTTTGAAGCTAGACTTTAATTAAACAGTGTAAAACAGTGCAAACAGGTCTTTGAGTTACATTTGCGCTAAGTAACCCACATAACATCCATAGAGGGTCATGCTGCTGAAAAGCACTCTGATATTTTCAATATTTACACACTCTCAATAAATTAGTCTAATATGTCATGTTAAATTAAAACATAAATTGGTATAATTAATTTATTTTAAATGCGAGTTGTGCCCAGTTATCGAATTGGCAAACATATGGTCTGCTATTAGCGCACTGAGTTGTTAACAATTTTGATCTTGTTGACATTATAAAAGTAAAAAGTGTTATTCAGAAACAAAAGCCATTTGACGGGTATCAGGTTAACGCAAGATACACATTTCAGTGATAGACAACTTGGCGACTGACTCGACTAGGCTCGAGAAAAGTTCGAGAGTATCGCATGCAAAGCACTTTGTAGATATAACTGTACACACCTTGATTTATGCGATCATAAGGTCTTGGGTTAACATGCATTTTAAAATGACAGTTTCAACTGAACTGCTGTGTTCATTATTTTATGGGTGTTTCGGTTGACCCTCTTTTAAAGTTGTTCCAATATCACTTTTCCAATTCATATGTCTGTCACCAGATGGTAAATGAATTAAGGAAAACTAACACTTAAAAACATCCTCTAAAACAATAAGTATTGTAATTATGTTATTGTCTCCGTATGTGTCGGTTGTGTAATTACTTTATTGTAAATTGAGTGTTTGACACTTTTAGTGATTCATGAGTGTGAATTTTAGAATTCTAGCGTTACTTTGCATTAACCGTTCCAAGCGGCATTTTAAATGTTTAATGTTGTATTCAATGTATTGTCCTTTATTGTATAGTCAGTTGCCCTTAATAAAATACTTGCGAAATGAAACGAAATTGTTTGTTATACATTTCTGAAATGTAAGAGCTTCATATAAAATACAGACTTGTTTTGCGTTATACACTGAAAATACATTTCCAAATGTACATTATATATTTGTTTATATTTTGATAAAACACGAAGAACAACATACACTGCAGTGTTCCAATTTCAAAACCACCAGACTTTTAAACGTCTTTCACGAGAATCACCTTTATGTGTGTGCATCAGTACGTGTAGAGAGTCTACTACAGAAGTATATAGGTACATACTTTCCTTGGTAAATATAATTTCATAACAATATTACGGTAATAACTATTTTTTTACGACATGCCTTACCTGACGTCTCATAAATGTTCGTACTTGCATACGGAACATTGTTTCGAATATTGCATAACATAGCGGGTGAGTTTCAAAATGACGTGAACTAGGTAGTACCAATACAATCGGTATGTAGCATCAATCGGTTAAATTTCACGAGTATTAAAGCAGCTCTTCCATATTATAGACACTTATACATTTTCCGAGTGCTGGCGTTTCGCATTGGACATTTTCCAAATATAAGTATGATGTTCAATTCTACGTTGATTTTATGTTTGAATCCTTTTGAGTAATATTTTGTTCAGAATCGTAATTAATAATCCTCATCTTCTGGGTATCATTTTGATATTTCTTGGAAGAAATAGCTTTTTTGTTTTAAATCGCAAAAACACGCAAAGAAACTGAAAACGTACCTGTAATTACACAGTGGGAATACATCTTAAAGTACTAGATAAATTACAAAGAGTATTGGGTTTCCATTGTACTATCATTCACTTCATGAACAAGGCCACTGATGTCATTTTAGCACACAATACTCATTTAAATACTACAGATCTTTGACATACATTTGTTATTTTGCTAAAGTAGGAAAATGGCTTCATGAACACAACGATCAGGATAAATTTCCACATAAACAAGAAAATAAGTGTTCATTTTATATTATATTCTATATTGTTTATGGACAAGTCAGAACTACGACGATGTGCAGGCATCTGTATCGAACGTAAATAAGTTCATGCACAAGAATAATACAAAAGGTTATATGTCTCGAAGAAAAAAAGATGCAGAAATGACGGTCTTACCTTTCTCATGCGTGCACGTGTATCCCAGAGATTGCAACGGATTGGGACTTAGTCTGAGAAGTGTCAGATGAGCTAGATCAGAAGCCCTTAAATGGATAAGAACGGCACGTCTTAAACCGTATCTTAACCTAATGATGCTATCATTTGTGCATGGACAAAACAGGAGCAACAAGATCGAAGGCAGACGAGGAAAAAAATATTTTTGTTTACATTCAATGAAGCTTTTTATATCCAGCGGTTATATTTTCTGTAAAGACAAAGTTTTAAAACAGATAATTGATACTTAAAAAAATATGTAATTACTACGACGACTTTTAATAAGCAGCCTCAACATGTTTTGTCATAATCAATGCTAAGTGTTCAATGTTTGAGGACACATTTGAGGACACTAAGAAGCCATGTGTTCGGGGTCCTATGACTTCATCGCCTCCCAAAACCTCTTAATCTAGATCAATCAACAAATAACTAGCTAGACGTCGTAGACTATCACTCATTCCTTTGAAAGCAAGAAAAAAAAATGTGTACCTTTGTTTGCATTCAAATACTAGGATACAGCAATACAATATACACTACAGATCATCAACAGTATACATCATAATGTATTCCACTACAAGTCCCGGTCTTAAACAACTATTAAGTGAGCCACGCCGAACGTCTCTTCAAGAGACAAGAAATCATCAGGGGGATACTATATAATACTTATCCAGTATACACAACAATCAATTACAAACATGAATGCTATATTGCTCTATACACAAAGATACTGTACCATTGATTTATAACAAGACACTTCTATCTTGTCATTCTTACATAGATATTGTATATATGATTTTCAAAATCCGAAACAGTGATACGCAGCACGGTGAAAATATACAGTGCTTAAACATACAGAGGCTATATGTACTTGAGATAAAAACAATAAATGTTGTTGATCAATTCCTAAAACACACGATGCTTTTGGCAAAATGATTCTAGCGTTCATCTATTGAGTCAAATGAATACAAAACGTATTAAACAGTCATATACATTTATGAGAGCATATAACTCTGAGGAGAAAAGGTCAATACCGGTATTGACGAATTGCTGAAAATAAAAGTTCAGTATACTAGGATTTCTACCTTATGTTCATATATCATAAAAATATATTCATAATACCATATAGACACTTTGTAACAAAGCCAGAGTGATCCATTTATTTATTCGCATCGTACTGTTTAATCCCTACTTGCAGGTGAACACAACAACACATATCATTTGAATTTCCCTTTTTTTTTAAAGTCGTTCGTTGTAAGAAACTTATCAAGTGCAATACAGTTAGAAGATGAGGAATTTCTTCAGCGAATTAACGAACAATAATTCGAAAATATTTTAAACAATCACGTACTGCTTAGCCGTTCTTAATAAACTTACTTGAATCGACAAGATCATGATGAAATTTGAAAACATATAACGTAGAAAAAAAGGGTGGTATTAACCAGGTCACATTTCCTCGATATAATTTGATGGTAGGATTGATTATGTTCACGTTGCATTGGCATCTGTTTAATAAAATCTAAAATTGATTCGACTATGCAAGACTCATTTTATTTAGTTACTCGCAAGTGCACTGTCCTCATCGATAATAACGCAAAACATTCACTTCATCCCGAACATTACATTGGAATTGCTAGGGAACGAATGATTCGATACTAATGGTGATGTTGATTGTCATGGTAATACTGGTATTGTTTGCACTATAAATAACAATTGGTATATTCGGGCGTAATCGTGTGTATACTTGCTTGAACAGGTCAGTTGTAAAATGGTCCATCGTCATTTCTGTCACGGTCAAGGCCGCGGCCTCTGTCTGAAATATATTCTAGCGTAATAGTATGTATACTCTTGTGCGAACCCACCTTGCTTGGGAATGTGTCCCATATGTGTCGTGTTCTGAGAAAACTAGACATAATGCTTGTGCGTAAATTGTCATCCCAGATTAGCCTGTGCAGTCCGCACAGGCTAATCAGGGACGACAATTTCCGCTTGTATTGTGTTTTTGTTTAAATAATGTCTCTTCTTAGCGAAAATCCAATTTCGGCGGAAAGTGTCGTCCCTGATTAGCCTGTGCAAACTGCACAGGCTAATCTGGGAGGACACTTCACGCACACGCATTATGCCCAGTTTTCTCAGAACACGACACATATTCGTAACTGCTACTGCCAAGGCCGCGGCCTCTGTCTGTTCCATTTATTGACAAAGTGCGTAGTCTACACACCAACAATAAGATGATTTACAAAAAAATGATTTGCAGCTATTCTCGTACCAACTATCTTAAGATTAAGGTCCGACTGAATGTGTAAATGGGCGAAATAGACGATATCGTTATGATTAGCGTGGTCCAGAAAACAGTAATAGGTACAACTGAATCAAAATGTATAGATGTTACACTCCATTAATACACAACCTACTAGTGATACCCGCATTGGCTTAACAATCTGAACCAATTATTTATTTTACAGTTAAGCCACCAATTCTATTAATAAAGCGACTCAGTGTGGTGATCATAGTTTAATGTGTATGTTGCGTTCTTAATAGACTGCCTGGTGTTCTATATTGTTTGTGTTTTGGTATCTTGCCATTTGTAAAGAATTCCCTGTTCCCATTCGCCATAAATAAAGAACCTAGTTATGTAATTGGCATACAAAATGGACATTGTGTTGCTACTTGCCATTTATAAATGGCCTAATATTGTTAATAATAATTAACTTATTATCTTATCTTATGTTTTCGCACGCACCATCCCTAAGTTGTACCTAAACAAAATTTACGATAGAAAATATTCGAAAGTCCATCAGTGTTACTATAGACATTCGAGTCTTACTTTTATAAACAAAGACAACCATTTCCTAGAGAATATTTGATGTATATGATATGAAAACAATATACTTCCTTGTAGTATCAAAATCGTTTATGCCCTGTGTCTGGTGTGTCAATATCAATTACAATATACAGACGCCCACTTTTAATATGTTGAAACACGACATCAATTGCATAGTCGCGAGCTGTTTCGATCTTTTACAGAACGGAAATGGAGATGTATGTCTGACATTCGTATAAACACAAATGCTAATGTTGTCAGAATTCAATACTTAAACGTTCATAACAAGAATAGTTAGTGAACTTTATATTCATAAATAGATTCCTATGTCTGTTGTGTTTGCGAATTGTTCAAAATACTGACCTAATGATAATAAAGACAATACATATGTTTTCTGGAATAGCAAGAGTTGAAACTCGTTACAAAGATTTGTTAAATATAGAACAGTTCAAAATAACGAAGCGCGTATGGCATATTAGACATGAAACAAACTTTATATCATTAATAGCTAGATATAGTACACAATTCGATAAACGAAGTGGGTCTTGTGAATTTGATCTTAAACTGGATTTGCTTAATAAATCTCTCAGTTCGAAACAAATAAGCGCGTGTATCATATTTTACCTTCAACTTGCTTTGTTAAATCAATAACAGACTTCTTAGAAGAAAGTGACCGTTGCATTGTTATTATTTTATGAAATATATGAGGCTGTTTTTTTTATTGACTTGACAATTTAAAGCAGACGGTCATATTTCGATTAAAAACGTAAAGCACCATACACTTACAGGGTTCCAATTTCAGAGACCCCAGCCTCCTAAAAGTCTCTCATAAGAATCGCCTTAATTTGTTTGCATCAATTCTTTTATAGAGTTTCATTCAGAAATATACATGTATAGGAACATACTTGCATTGGGAAATATAATATAATAACTTTATACCGGTAATAACTATTTTTATGACATGCAACACCTGCAGTCTCATAAATATTCGTACGTATATGGAATATTGTTTCGAATATTGTATAACATAGCGGATAAGTTTTATGAAAGTAAGTACAAATCTTTAATCGGTATGTAGAAACCATCGGATATATTTCATGATTCTTGCAATAATAAAGCTCTTCCTTATTATAAAGTCTCCAAATGCAGGCGATACGTATTGGAGAGTTTCCAGATAAAATTATGATTTTCATATAACTTAATATATGTCTATAACATGGACACGCTTTATTATTGCAATAATCATAAAATATATCCGATGGCTGCTAAATACCGATTTCTTTTGTGTATTAACTAGTTCGCGACAATATTCGAACAAATATTCCGTATACGAACGAACATTTATGAGAAGTCAGGTGTAGCATGTCGTAAAAAAATGTTATTAGCGGTATATAGTTATAACATAATATGTCCCGTGGCAATTATGTTCCTATATAATTATATATGCCAATCTCTAAAATAATTGATGCACACAAATAAAGGTGATTCTTATGAAAGACGTTTAGAAGTCCGGTGTTTCTGAAATGTGAACCCTTGTAGGTCATATGATTCTCTACGTTTTTAATCAAAATATAAATGTCTGCTATACATTGTAAAGCTAACAAGAAAAATAGCTTCAAATGTTTTATTACCAATGCGACGGTCGCTTTCTTCTTGGAAATTTGTCGTAACTCGTTCAGTAGAATGTGGTATGAAATTAAACCTCGTTTCGGATAAAATTTTGACACACGGCACCACAAAGTACAATTATCAACAACTCACGTTATCTTAGCAGTTGAATACCGCATATATGTTGCATAGATCATTCTCGAGTTTCGTTGGACATTATCATTGTCGTTTCTTGCAACATGTTGAATGTCGCCTGTCATTCTTACATCGATATATTAAACATGATTTTCAAAATACGATCCAGTGATACATAGCACAATGCATATATACCGTTTTTCAACATTAAGAAACAATATGAACTTGTGAACAAATCTCACAATATTGTCGATAAAGATCTAAGACACATAATGTATTTGTCAGCGTAGAGGTTATGAGTCAAATGAAAAGAAACAGTTTTAAACAGTTATACAAATTTATTAGAAAGTAAAAGAGCAAAAAAGTTTAATACCGGTATTCACGAGTTGTGGCAAATAACAGTCCACTAAGCAAGGATTTCTACTTTCTTTGTATGTACCATAGAATAATGTTCACAATACCACATAAACCATAGTTACGAGCCAGAGCGATTCTTTCGGTGTATATGTATTGCACTGTCTGATCCCTGCTTGCAGTTGAACACAGAAATGCATATCAATTCAATTACTTTGGTTTTTAAGTCGTTCGTTGCTACGCACTAATCAAGCGAAATATAGTTAGGCGATGAGAGGAATTTTCTCAGTGAATTACAGAAGAATCAGTAAAAGATAATCATGTACTACACAGTCGTTCTTAATTGACTTGAATCGATAAAATAATGATGAGTTTAAAAAAATATTTAACGTAGGGGTAATAGCGCGGAATTAACTAGGTCACTTAACCACGCAAGAAATTAATGGTTGAAGCTTAACCCATTTATGCCGAGTGGACTCTCCCATCCTTCTAAATTGGATCAATTTATTTCCAAAATTATGGATGTATAGTATATTTATTTCTATATTTAGAATATTTCTTACAGAAATTCCTTTAAGCAAACAGCGCAGACCCTGATAAGACGCTTATTATGCGGCGTCTCACTGGGTGTACGCTGTTTGCCAAGACCTTTTTTCTAGACGCTAGGCATAAATGGGTTAATTATATTCACGTTGCATCGGAAATCTGTGTTTTGATAAAACTGAAAATTGATTCGAACAGGAAATAATCATTTCACATTGCTATTGGCAAATAGACTGTTCTCATATCGATATTGACGCGAAACATGCACCTCATCACGAACAAATTAACATTGATACTGCTAAGGACTGAATGATTCCATACTAATGGTGATGTATATAATAATTCACATGGTAATGATTGTATAAATGACATAGGTAATACCATTTGGTATATTCTGGCGTAATAGAATGTATACTTTCCTGCGACCCCTATATTGCTTTGGAATGTGTTAAAGGGCCTATAGTCGTTACTGCTACGGCCAAGGCCGCGGCCTCTGTCTGGACCTAGACTGGACCTACTAAAGGCAAGGTCAAGTAATCAAGTTTAGTTTCAATGTCTATTATCTACACAGATGCAACTAATAAATTATGCCCAGGTAAATTGATTTCTGTGTTTCTTTCAGTAACAACTAAATAGCCGGAAATTGCAGCTTTAATTAAAATCCGACCCAACTTTCGTGAGTCTAGTATATATATTAGGTAAGAGTTCTGGGACAAGATCCGTGTCCACACATAATGCAGCATCAAATGCGGAAGGAACTCATAAACTTTGAAATACACACACATGACATAGTTTGAGGAAGTTCAAAGTGGGGTTACTGTTTGTACACTTACTTGTGTGTACAGCCACAATTTGACATTGCTAGAGATACATCATTATTTCCATTCGCCCATGTATAATCTGTGTCACAAAAATGAAAGTACCAGGAGCTGCATTAAAATACGCGCCTCATTTCTAGTATCACATCCAGCAATGCTAAACAGTACATATATTCCCAAGTGATCAGTAAACATTTGTACAATATTCCTTTATGAAAGTTGAGAATATTTAACCTTTATCACAAGTTGAGATATTGAAATAAAACCGTTCCACTAATTCACAAAAGTGCGTTGGCAAAACACCAACAATATCGATGATTTATTAAAAATCAAAGCGCTGAAGGCACTGAAGTGTTCGCTATTGCATAATCTGAGACGCACTTTAGTTTTCAAAATTATGTTATAGCTTTTTATATCGCAAGTTTGAAATGAACACAACCCATTCAAATTTATAAAGAGTGTGTCTTAAAGCACAGGTCGAGATGTGTGTGCACTGTTTATCCTCATATTTATGTTATAGAGATAACTTAGACAAAATAACAACAATATGTCTTTTTTTTCCACAATTGGTTGCTGCACTGGCAACCATCTTTAGAATTTTGTTTCCTTGCTAAAAAAATAACAAGCCTGTAATCATGTACATGTTGTGTAATGTGTATCTAATACTGTATTCATTTTCTTTAAAAAATTGAGCAACAATGTTTTCAACATGACAGACTTTTCATGCAGCATTAAGCCCCGTTATCCCTGAAAGCAGCCAATATGTACAGATTTCAATGATAAACTGGCAAATGTCGTCGCACAAGCTATTATAAACACTAGACTGGCCAATATCGTTGAACAAGCTCTTAAACCTTATACATGCTGTCTGCTACAGTGTAAACAGGCAGTGGTTATCTTTACTAGCTGCAGCTGTCGTCCCTAGCGTAGTTAAGGCATAGTGAATTTCAAAACTGCCTCTCTACTTAAGCGTGAGCTAACGCTCACACTAAAAATAATTGGCAGCTATTGTCGTATTGTATATCTTAAAATAAGATACGACTGAATGTTTAGTTTAGCGAAATCGACGATGACTTAATGATAAGCGTGGTCCAGTGGAAGGTAAATCTTAATCAAAATAAAAAGATGTTATACTCCATTAATAAATTACCTTCTATTGATACTCGGCTAAACAATCTGAATCAAGTATTTTTTTTATGAAAACAAGTTGAGCCACCAATGCTATTAATAAAGCGACACAAAGAGGTTATCACAGTTTTATTTATGTGTTTGTTGTGTTCTTAGTGTGTTGCGTGATGTACTATATTTTGTGTGTTTTGGTATCTTGCAATTTGTTAAGAATCCCATGTTCCATACTCCCTATAAATAAAGAACCTCTTTATGTAATCGCCATTTAAAATGGACATTATATTGCTACTCACGTTAATAACTGGCCTAGTATTGCTAATACGAATTATCTTATGTTTAAACACGCACTGTCCATTAGCTGTACTGAAACAAAACAAATTTACGATGGCAAATATTCGAAAGTCCATCAGTGTTACCATGGATATTCGAGTCTGAATATCGATTTTACGTCATAATTATTATAAAAACAAAGAGGACGACTCCCTAGAGAATATTTGATGTACAGTATATGATTTGAAAACAATATGCATACTTCAAGTATCAAAATCAAAATAAAAATGCCCCGTGTTTGTTGTTGCAATATCAAGTACAATAATTATAATACTTCCATTCATTATATGCTGCAACATGACAGCAATTGTATAGTTGCGACCTGTTTTTTTTTAATCTTTTACAGTATGGTAATAAAGATGTATGCCTGACATTCGTATAAACTCGATTTTTGAATATTTTAAAGACATGCTAATGTTGTCTGAATTAGTTACTTAAACGTCTATGACAAGAATAATGAGTGTTCTTTATAGTCATATATTGATGCCGCGAGTTCTACTTCTTTTTATTTGCAAATTTTCAAAATACTGACCGTAACATTAACAAGACGTACGAATTCTTTCTTTGTCTGGAAGAGCAAAGGTTGAAACTCGATACAAAGATTTGCTTAATATATTGAAGTTTGAAACAACGAAGCGCGTATGGCATATTAGACTTGAAACAAATGTATGTATCATAAATAGCTTAATATATTACATAATTTAATACTCGAAGTTGGTCAGGTGTATTGGACCTTTAACTAGATTTTCGAAATAAATATATCAGTTCGAAACAAATAAGCGCGTGTTCCATATTATAGCTTCAACTAGCTTCACTGAATCTATGACAAATTTCTAAGAAGAATGCGACCGTCACATTGGTTATGAGACATATAAGGCTAGGTGTCTTATTAGCTTTAACATGTATAGCAGACGTTTATATTTTGATTAAACACGCAGAGCAATATAAACTACAATAGTTCCAATTTCAGAAACACCAGACTTCTAAACGTCTCTCATGTGAAGCACTTTTATGTGTGTGCATCAGTTCTTGTAGAGATTGTACTGCAGAATAATATAGGTACACTTATTACCTTGCGAAATATATTTTAATATCTCTATGCAGGTAATAACTATGTTTTACGACAACCTACACCTGACGTCTCATACATTTCGTAATTATGTTGAATATTTTTTCGAGTATTATATAACGTAGCGGATACGTTTTACAATGACCTGTTCTAGTTAGTACAACTATAATCGGTATGTAACATCCATCGGATATATTTTACGTTTATTGCAGTAATAAAGCTCTTCCATATTCTTGATATTTATAAAGTTTACAAAAGCAGGCGATTCGCATTGGAATTTTCCAGATATAATTATATTGTTCTATTTTACGTTGATTTCCATGTTTGAATCCTTTTGAGTAACCTACTTTTCAGAATCGTTATTAATACGCCTTACTAGATATCATCTCGATATTTATGGGAAGAAAAAGTTTTTGTTTTAAATCGCAATACTACACAAAGAACTGAAATCGCAGTTTTTCAAAGTGAAAACTTCTCTAAAAGTACTAGATAAATTACAAAGATTGTTGGTTTTCACTTTTACTATCATGCACTACATAAACAAGGCCACTGACGTCATTTAACACACAACACACATTTAAATACTAAACATAGTTTACGTACATTTGTGATTTTGCTAAGTAGGAAAATGGCTTCATGACAACAACGATCTATGATCCGAAAAACAGATCTATATTTACAATCTTTACAATTGCCACATAAACAAGAAAATAACTGTTATTTTTTTTTATCATTTTCTATATTATTTTCGACGCCATGTTGGATTTGTGTGTACTATTGTACACTTAAACAATGTCTGATGATCTTTATGTGTTTTTTGCCCCTTGAAACCTAGAAATAGACACCAAATTCATCAAATTTAATTGTAAAGTTACATAGTTATCCTTTAGCAATGCTCAATGTTTGAGGTCACATTTGAGGGCAGTAAGAAGTCATATGTTCGCGGTCCTAAGATTTCATCGCCTCCCGAAACCTCTTAATTTCGATACGTTGTATATCAAAAAGCAAATGTAATGTTAAATACAAAAATTGACTGATAACACTTGCGTTACAAGGGTCACGTACTTAAGTGCTGAATACCAAAGTTGGTTTGACACTAAGGTGCGGAACAAAGCAGCATTACCATTCGCCCACGTATATTCTGTGTCATGAAATAAAAAAGCAAGAAGCAGGATAAAAATGCATGCCTTATTACTCGTCACTCATATATAAACGCTGAACAGTACATATACTCTCAAGTCGTGATTGAAAATTTGCATAAATATTATCTTATGAAAGCTGACAATATTTAACTATTGGTCAGGATATATAGATCATACTGTTTCACTTATTGATAAAAATGCGTAGGCTTCACACCAGCAAAAGCAATGATTTTAAAAACGATTTGCAGCAATTGGCTTTTCAAATATCTTGAAATTAAGGTAAAAGTGATTGTTTGATTGAGCGAAATCGATGATGACGTTAGCCTACATTAATAAAGGACGTACTAGTGTTACTCGAATTGGCTAAAAGTCTGAACCAAGAAAAGTTTTGTGGTAAAATCTGTTTACCCACCAATGCTGTTAATTGAGCGACGCAGTGTGTTGATCTCAGTTTTATGTATGTGTATGTATTTTAACACAAAAAAACCCATTTCCTATTCGTAATATATAAAGTACCTCGTTATGTAATATCCATTACAAATGCACATTGTATTGCTACTTGTTTTAACTAAATGGCCACGTATAGCTAAGAATTAGCATATGTGTGCGCACGCACTGTCCCTAAAAGTACCGAAAAAACCCACCAAAAACAAATTTACGGTGGCAAATAATCCATCAGTGTTTCTATAGATATTCGAGTTTGAATATCGATTTTATGTCATAATTTAACAATATAGAGGACCATTTTCTTGAGAAAAGTTGATGTTTATATGATTAAATAAATATATGCATGTATCAAAAACGACTATACCCTAAGTCTTCTGTGGAAATATCAAATACACTCTTAATATGCTGCAACATGACAGCAATTGTATTATTGCGACCTGTTTTGATCGTTTACAGAACGAAATGAAGATATAATTAATGTCTGACATTCGTATAAATACGAATCGGGAATAATTCAAAGACAAAAAACATACCATTGGTGTCTGAATTCAATACCTAAATGTCCATGACAAGAATAATGAACGTACTTTACATTTATATATTGATGACGCTGTGTCTACCGTTTTATTTGCGACATTTTTAAAACACTGACATTAACAGTATTATTAACAAGACCTAACAAATGCTTTCTTTTTCTGGAAGAGAAAAAGTTTAAACTCGATACCAAGATTTGCTTAATATATTATAGTTCGAAACAACGAAGTGCGTATGACATATTAGACTTGAAACAAACTATGTATCCTTTATAGCTTAATATATTACATAATTTAATACACGGAGTGGGTCTGGAGTATTTGACCATTAACTAGATGTTCGCACGATCTTTGCGCTTCGCAAAGGCATGTGATTCGCATTGGCCATTTGCCAAAATAATTATGATGCTCCATTATACGTGGATTCTCATGTTTGAATCCATTTGAGTAACCTACAGTTCAGAATCGTAATTGATACCACCTCCTCACCCTGGGTATAATCTAGATTATTTAAGGGAAAAAATAGCTTTTGTTTCAAATCGTAAAACAAATCACGCATGGAAACCGAAATGGCAATTGTACTTGCGCAGTTCGAATACAGCTTAATTTGATAGGGAAATTACAAAGAGTTTTATGTTTCTATATTACTCTCATTCACTACATTAACATGGCTCCTGACGTCATTTTGACACACAATACACATTTAAATACAGATCTTTTATGTACATGTGTTATTTTGCTAAAGTAGGAAAATAGCTACAAGTTTAATAATCAGGTCAGTATTCGTAACCTTTTCATTTCCGTATAAACATGAAAACAACTTTTATATCATATTCTATATTATTTATCGACAAGTAAGAACTAAAACGAAGTGCAGGCGACTGTATCGACCGTAAATATGATCATGCTTAAGAATAATAACATCAAAACGCTGAGGGCACTGAATTTGTTCGCTATTGCATAATCTAAGAAGCAACTCAGTTTTCAAACTTATGTTATAGTTTTTTATATCGCAAGTTTGAAATGAACACAACCCATTCAAATTTTAAAGAGTGTGTCTTAAAGCACAGGTCGAGATGTGTGTGACTGTGTATCCTCCTATTTACGATATAGAGATAAGTTAGACAAAATAACAACAATATGTTTTGTTATTCACGATTGGTCGCTGCACTGGCAGCCATCTTTAGAATTGTGGTTGCCATGCTAAAGAATAACAAGCCTATAATCATGTACATGTCGTGATATATGTAACTAATACTTTATCTATTTTCTTTAAATTATTGAGAAACAATTTTGCCCACATGACAGACTTTTAATGCGTCATTAAGCCCCGTTTTCCCTGAAAGCAGCCAATATGTACAGATTTCAATGATAATCTTACCAATGTCATCGCACAAGCTGTTATAAACACTGGACTGGCCAATATGTTCCACAAGCTCTTAAACCTATTGTTTACATAATTACAGGCTGTCGTCTGCTGCATCGTCTGCTAAATTGTACTGCAGTTATCCACACAGGCAGTCACGGGTTTCGTTTCCTAGCGTAGTTAAGCCATAGTGATTTCCAAAATTCTCTCTACAAACGCTAACAAATAAAAATACGGTTAATCGAAAAATAACAACCGCAGAACTGACTGTCTGACCTTTTCAAGTTACGCTTGTCTATACCAGAGACAGCAACATATTGAGATATACTCCGATAAGTGTCAGATGAGCTAGACCAGATGCCTTTAAATGTATATGTATTACACTTCTCTAAGCGTCTGAAAACATATTGATGTTATCATTTGTGCATGGATAAAACAGAGCAACACGATCGGATGCAGAAGAGAAAAGTATATATAATTGAGATGTAAATCTGTGTCTAATTTGTAAATAATTTCCATTCAATGAAGCTTTCTACGACAGTTCGGTTCTATTTAATGACCATATTTAGTTTTTAAGCAGATGCCTATTTAAAACATATGTTATTATTACGATGAACTGTTTAAAAGCAGCCTTACCTATTCTTTGCCATTAGCAATCCTCAATGTTCAATGTTTGAGGGCATATTTGAGGACAGTAAGAAGTAATGTGTTTGGGTTCCTTTGAAATGTGTCCGTTTCGTGTATTCAATATAAACATTAACTTGCTTAGGCAATTACTACAAATACAAATATTACTTTTTCTCAACTGAAGTACTTCCACTCTTCAAAATGTATGATTGTAATAAATATACAAGCATTGTTTTTTGAACACTCAGCTGTACGTGTAAGAAAAGCAAGAAATGGCGCCAGATGCAAAACCTCGGCGGACAACATATTTTTTAGAGCCCGTTCGCGTACACACAGAAACGCCACC